>LUCH01000153.1:275056-315568 GCA_013368495.1 Paragonimus heterotremus
CATGTTTTACGTTTGCGACTGATGAGAGTAAACGAAATGTTAACATATCGCAACATATGTCTTCTTTCTGTGCTGATGAAGTTATTGAAGGGAACTCAATGTTTCAAAATAGTTGTTGTCAAGTGTGAGTGCACTTAAACACTGAGTAACCCAATCCCTCGTCATCTCAGTTGTATGGAATCTTACACTTGTGACAATATGACATTTTACAATATGCCGGTCCTTTGATCTACCGTGTTTGCTCTTTCACACAAACAAACCGAGATGTTTTTTTGTTGCAATAAAGACAAGGCAACTATCACGAATTCATAGACACCTATTGATATACCACCATATACTTTGACATCCATAGTGAAAAAGAGTTTAAAAAACAAAACCCACTTCGCAGTTTAACTTTGTAAAACAGATTATTCAATTTCGTATTTTATTGTAAGTGATTCTGGTGCTCCTCTGAGGGGAACCCATCAGAATAGTGAAAAACACTTGTTTAGAGAACACTAATAAACCAAATCCCGCATAACTGTACATCAAGTTAATTTAGTTGTCGAAACAAAGCTAGTTCCTTAGTAAACGAAACACTATGACATTTCTGTGGGGATAAACGCAGGTGTATGTTTCCTGTCCTCATAAAAGACACTGAGCTGCATGAAAATTTTTGTGATCAATCTCAACAGAATGCTCCGGTTAGTAAATACCGATTTACACCTAACTCACTTGTGAACCCGTAAATGGGTGTAATTTCCCAAAGTGCTTCGTTGAATCAAGTGGACAGTAAGCTGTTTCCTAGGAGTTTCGCCTGGACCTGTATGATATCAACTGTGTGCAAGTTTGACATAAGTAGACTAATTCAAATCACTGTCCATTAGGTATTTCAACCTCAACACCACCTACACTTGATCACAGCCTTCGCAATCGGATTAGAGTTGCGGCTGGCCCACTTTGAAACGAAGCACCAGACTCACGTTTCCCTCTTACTAGAGCTCATCAGCAATCCGGACCGGAATTTGCACTGCGGCCGTCGTGCTTCTGTGACAAATGTGTGAACTATCGTGCTAGTAATTTGACAGTAGACTTCATTAACTGGTTATAGTCAAGCGTTCAAATACAACCTTATGTGGAAGTTTTCCAGCTTGTTCGGTCATTTCGAGTGAAGAATAAATAGAATCATTCTACTCAGTCTACTCGGTGAATCCGTGAACAGAAATGTTCAGTTAGGCCGAAGATGCTATCTTCAATATTTATTACGTAACAGTTCGAACATATATTACCCGTTTTCTCATCAATTAAAAAAATCACGAATTAATATTGTCATGTCAAATACACTCAGTATCATTTGTATTATCGCCTCAGTGAGCTACAAGCGAGAGTTAGTAGATATTGTATGTTTTATACGAAAGTTTAAAATGCTGTGAAGAAACAGAAACTCTTGATGAGACACGAATACCAGTCACCAAAGTATGTCCATTCTAATAGTTTAAGTGCAGCAGATTTAGTTTGCTCATCGTGGCGGGCTTAGACTATTCAGGCTCCTTGGAGTCAAAAAGCCCTTTTACATAAACAACATCACCATCATTGAAAAGGCATAAAAGGTGCTATGTTTTAGAGTGGGTATCATACCACAAACTTAATCCTTGGCGAGAATAGGTTTAGTAACAATCGGATAATTGTAATGAAACTGCTCACGAGCTGACAACGCATACCTGTCAGTCTCATTTGCTTCAATTTTTTGATTAAAACCAACATGGGTGTAGAGTTGATTAGTCATCGTATTGTTAACGGCTGTGGTTTTTATCCATTTTGTGATCAATATTGAAAATACTGTACAATCCACGTAGGCGGTGCAACCAAATACTTTGTTATCGGTTCTCTGGTTCAGTAGAACATTGACACCCTACTTACAATCTATTCGTACTGATATAGGTATCACATGAAGCGATCCGTTTAGTATACAATTCCGTTTTTACCGTTAACTGTTGGATAATTGGGAATTTGATTAATTTCAAGTTGGACATCAACTAAAGACTTTCCAATCGTCCTCTTTCGAAAAGAAGCACTAGACTCGAGTTTCGCTCTCATTAGAGCTCGTCAGTAGTGCATGTCATCGCCACTGCCGGGACTTGAACCACGGACATGCTGTTCATGAGGCAACCGTGTTTACCACTGCACCACTGATCTCACATTAGGCACGAGTAAATTATCGTGTGTGGACTCTCAGCCACTTTCGCTTTTGAGCCATGATCAGATGGCCCGATCGTCTCCATAGGAGACACAGTAACTGTCTTAATAACTCCAGTCGACAATCCGGCGATAAGAACTTACTAGACAGGTCGAAATCTCCGATCTCATTAAACCCACTAGGCGATATTTTAGATAAGGGTTAAGTAGTCGGGGATTTCGTTAGTTTCTTGTTGAACATCACAAACAATTGATCGCAGCTGCCGCATTTCCATAGACTCTTCAGTCGGTCCCTTCCGAAAAGAAGGTCAGTAGATATCTGGTGTAATAAACCTCAGGAATATCATAAATCGAGCGATCCGAGTGAATTACTTCAACTATCCGTAGCATCCCTGAGATGGAGTATGTATGTGTACTTTACTATGACCAAAATTATGTGCAGCTATTGAAAATAACTATGTTCATACGTTCTCTGAATAGGAAAACTTAACCACATAAAAAACTAGAGAATTAACTCAGAATATGGGGCATTTTACACTTTACGCCGCTTGTCAAAAACTACGAACTACAGTTTGTCTCACACAGCTGAAATCAATCAACCATTTAACTGTTTCCCACAAACGTCCATTTACTACGGTCCTACAAATATTCTTTTTTGTTACTAAGGTTTATGCAAGCGCTTAGTTCTAATCATCAAAAAATAATTGTCAAACCCTCCATCGAAATCCATATGGGGTAGCGATATTTTGTTGCCTCCTTTGGAGAGCGGTCAAACCAGTTTTCATTAGCCTTAACCTTTAAAAAAGAGAACAGAATAGATGGACAAAGCAAACTGCAGCACTACTGATGATCACCAAACAATCTAGTGGGTTGTTGTCCTGAATAAGGTTGTCATTTATGCGTGATTCATGGGTTCAGTTTTCCGACAAGTATGTTACGGGAACGATTAAGCACGGTCGAGCCGACTGCACACTATTTTTTGGTGAGTGCCAAAGTCAAGTGCTCGCAAAAACAACGTTTTTGCTAATGTTCATAAATATAAAATAGTCAGTTTGAAGTACTACTTTTCATATTCAATCAGTATTAAGTCAGAATTACCGTGTCTTGTAGGTTTTATAAGCAAACTTAAATTCTAAGTGGATCTTCCTAACCTAGACTGGAATGTCTTTCCTTTTTGCCTGTCACGTTTTATTCAGAGTATACAAGCGCAGTACCGTCCAGTCACAATATGAACATCGTCTATTTATTGTATGTAAGTGGTTCTGATTAGCAGAGAATTCACTTTGCTTCATAACACATATTTGAATAAGTGCAGTTTATGTAGACCTAGAAGGACGGTATTCTGTTAGTCAGCAAGGTGCAACGCTTTTATTGAGATAGTGTAAAGTGGTTGAGGTGTTCTAAAGCAATGGTGCGTTATTTTTTCACTGCTTCTGATGTGTATGGCGAGAAAAATTCTGGCGACTGGGTGACCTGGACTCAGTTTGAAGCAGAACATCACAAATAGCTTCTTACAGTATACTGACATAAAGCAGCTGACTGTCGGTTGTCTGGAAACAGCCGTCCATGGAACACGTTCTTTCCAGCTGACTGGAAATTCGAAAGGATTTCACAGCTGACTGTTTGCTACCTATTTCAAGAATCGCTATGACAAGAGATACGCGTGTACTGCGGATGCATAAAACCATAACCTCCAATGTTTAAAAAAAAAAATTATGCCGTCAAATAGTTGTGTGCGACGGTTGTACAAAATGAAGGCCTGCTTAAAAACCGTGAGCACTACTTGGCCAAACAGTCGAAAGAGAGGGAACGCGCCTATTTATCTGGGAATAACAGAAGGATTTCTTCTCTGATCTGTGGTTGTACTGGTCGTTGTGTCAGTGTAATTGAGACCACAGGTGAAAAATCTGGTTCCCTTACCACCAGTCAATCACGCCAAATTAACAGGTGGATGAACATTTTGAATAACTGCTAGGCTGGCTTCAACCAGACCATGTGGACGAAAGGATCTGAATGGTCAGCTGTTGCGTTCCAGACAACTTTCCAAAGTAGCAGAGGTAATGATGGGGCTCAAGTTATTGAAACGTAACAAGGTTCCTAGACCAGACCTCCTCTCTCCTTCTCTTTTCAAGGATAGCAGGGAGAGGGTAATAAAATACCTGACGAAACTCCGCCAGATGATCTGGGAGAATGAAGAAACACCTCGCGATTGGTGCTTATCAGCAGCAATTCCCGTCTTCAAGAAGAAGGCCGAGGTCTATGTGACACACATACATCAGTTTGGTGTCTGTGGCGTGTAAGTTACTCACTGATCTCATTTTACGTCGGCTCATTAAGACCAGAGAAAGCCAGGCACGCAAAGAACAGGCAGGATTCCGATCCAGTCCAGGATGTGTTGATTGCAATTTCACTTTGCGACGGATCTTAGAAATTCGGCACTCTTACAGACAGCCGACAGTCGTGGTCTTTTTGAACCTAAAGGCTGCTTTTGATTCAGTTGCTCGTAACGTTCTCTGAAGCGGCTCTCTCCGCAAGGGAGTACCAGAGAAATACGTTAACCTGTTGAGATCACCGTATGCTCACTCTGCAAGTGACAGTTTATGAACAACTGTTTCAGGCGTCTATCATTTCCGGTAGTGTTCGTCAGGGGTGCCCGATTTCTCCCTTCTTGTTCAATTTTGTCATGGACGATATTCTGGAGGGTGCGCTGGAAGATTCCAATGAACTTGGTGGGAAGCTTCTTCCTATCGCTATGTTGACCAACCTGGAGAATGCGGATAGAATTGCCTTACTTATTCCCTCTACCAAAAACCTGCATACCATGCTGAACTAGATGAGTGACCGGGCTGGTTTGTATTAGAAGCTCTTCACACCTTGGAAATGCAAATTGCTGCTCCAAGACTGGGGCATTCCCATTCATACTTTCTTCATCGCAGGTAATCGGCTTGAGACTGTGAACAGTTCCACATACTTGGGTAGCACCATCTCGTCAGGTTGTAATATTGCTGATGCGATATCAACGAGGATTGCAAAAGCATGAGTTGCCTTTGCCAAACTGCGTCATCTTTGGCGTTGGAAAGACGTTAGTTTGTCGCTGGAAGCAAAAAAATATAATGCTTGTGTACGTTTTCTTTTGCCCTGTGGTTTGAAAACGTGGCCTTTTTTCAACAAAAATATCGACAGGTTTGCACTATTTGGCCATCGCTGTCTCCCTCAATCAGCTCACAGTAAATGGACTGAAGACCTTGACTGCCCCACTGTGTAGATTGAGTAGATATCGCCTGCCTGGATAAAGTCTTCATGCACACTTAAACCGCTGGTTAATGGCACTATCCGAGAAAGCAATGTGTCGTAATCAGTGGCGTACCTGTATCCATGCCATTTCTAGTCCTTCTTCTTCTATCACTTTTCTACTTTCTTAATAACGTTTATTCTCCTAGAATATTCCATATCACTGATCAGGTGAGCGGCGGCCCAAGCCACAGTACCTTTTGGTCAGACTGATGGCAGATGATGATTACGTGGTCAACGCTTAGTTGACGGTGAGCTGTTAATGATCTGGGGAAGCTTTGATCATATCGATAAATAAAACTTGGCCTTCCGGGCAGAAAAACACCGTACCTAATCGTAATTGCTCAGTAGCTGTCTTTTTGATGTCCTAATGCTTCTTGGACACTTCACGTTCCTTTGTAGGAAGAAATCTGTTGTACTCAGTGAAAAACTTGCGGAGTTTTTGTGCAATATTTGGAAATGAACACTTTGCTTTTGTTATGACAAGTTCGTCACTTCACGTGGTCTTATCGTTTTGACCATAAGTGTGCATATATATAATTGTACGAAATCAGTTTTAATTATGCATGAAGGTTGAAGCTGACAGGTGGTATCTACGAAGCACCAATCAGAATTTCACGGATCTACCCCCTACTCCATGAGCGTGCAAACGTTATATGGGGTTTGTAGAGCAAAACAGGGACCACGTTGCATTTTTTGTGTGCCATAAACCAATTAGGATTGAGGTATTCGTATAATTGTGATACGGTAGTTTTAATGCATTGGTTTGGATTATTGTGATAAAAATATCGTTCTCGAAAGTAACTGTTTTGTAAATATCTTTTAATATGTATATAGTTTGTATCTGTACATACGCGCAAGATGTGTGAACACAAATGTTAACTGTATAAATAAAAGAAAAATAATGTTCCTTCACCTGCAGTATTTATGTGAATTGAGAAAACACAATTGCGAATTCTGCTCTTCTTTTGGATTAGAACAAGTTACTATTCATCACTCTTAGGGCTTCAGTGCTCTTCAACGATGTCGGTGAGTTCCACCATGAAACGTTTGAGAAAACTTGTCTTGGCAGTCAATTGCTTAGATAATTTAGGGAATTTCGTATGAGACAGAGAGTTGAATGGGTAACCGTGTCAATATATGAAATTTCTAACCTCCTGGTCTGACTGCTTGGTTCGGTTGACAAAACACTCTTATTTTGGTGCGCTGTTCTCATAGTTGTTTTGAATTCAACAAATACCTGGATTTTCGAAACAAATTATCTTCTAACTTATCAGGTCTGGTACCTCACGTATCGGTGACACTTTAAAAAACTGTCAGCCTTCATATGATTAATTAAGCCTTTTAGTTTTCTTACTGGGAACGATGATAACAGTGCACCCGTGCACAGATATCGTGTTTATCACAATTGTCTGTAACCATTATAATAGGCCAGTTCGATCAATAAATACAATCGAATAATTTTTGACCCATTCCGTAATTTAACCGGTAAAATGATCAATTCACTTAAACATAAGTGTTGGAAAATGAAGAACGAGAACAGCAGCTCTCATCCGCTTACATGACCCATGAAACTTCAGTGAGTTCTACATGCGCAGATCAGAAGATATTAAGATAGAACATCAAAGGTCTCGCTGTCAAGTAGACTATTTTGCCGACTTCTTTTGACAAGAAGCACGGGACTTGGATCATTCCGTTGTTGCAGCTCGTCCAGAACTTGAATCCCGGTCCACCCTTTTTTAACCTAACCGTGTTGACCACCGCGTCTTTGAAATTACATTAGACACGACCAAGTTAACGTAAGCAAACGCATAGTCGCATGCTAATAAAGCTGAAGGCTTTCTAACTGCCTTGAAACAAGACACAGCGTCTGTCTTGTTAAATCCAGTCAGTGGCTAAGTGAATTGAATCACTTATAAAATGCAAATCACAGAAAACCCAAACCTTGATAAACGTTACTCTCAAATGGATGTAGCTGAGAATTCACACTTATATAAATTTGGCCTTAACTAAGTTGAGGTCCGCATGGTTGACCACTGTCCAAATCCCGGTTATGGTAAAAATGTGCACTGGTAGTGAGTTGTACTAATAGAGAAACTTCAGCTTCCTTTTGAACTAGATCAACCGAACTGTTTACTGCATTGAGAAAGTTATTTTCATCTATGAGTGATGTTTACTTTCTGTCATTCGTGGCTTCCACAACACATTGGTAAAAACATAATTGCAACAGCAGCTGCATTGTCCTTGTGTGCACAAGCAAGTGTGTATGTAGACCGTTCCAACTGACAGAAGTCTGCTTATCAAAAAGTTGATCCATGAAACAAAAAGTAAATGGAATCAGTCATTTATTCCGTTGAACATACAATTCCAAATAGGGGACGATGTTTAATTTGAAGGCCTGCAAGCAGTCTATCCAAACGTCAATGGTTAAGTCGAACGGTTGTGAATGGTTTGTTCCTATGTTAATTTCAACTTATTGCGAAACTGTTCACCACTTAATCTCTTCTTGTAGCAACTAATACCTCCAGACTATGAATCAGGTAAGCAATGCATCTACAAAATTTCAGTATGTTTGTCATCATAGGAACTCATATTAAGATGAGACAAATGCTTGGATACCAGTCTGGATTATGGTGAGCACAATGATCGGTGATCATTGAATACTTGTAATAAATTGTGCCTCGCCCATTCAGAAGACAATGTTATTTCAAGCCTAAAAAATACGAAGTCCCTGATTGGTCTGTTGACAAAAGTTTGGAGGTGTGTGGTTCACCCTTCTGGGGATTACTTGACAGATCAGGTCACTTGCCAGAAAACTTGTTCGACATAACAGGACACGTTCACAGCTCTGTTTCAGTTCGATTTTACTTTAGAAAATTATTTCATATCCTTCTTCTTTCTAGAACATTCTACATCAGTTACAATGAAAGACAACTCACTTGACAGTGATTAGCTGCCATTTATGAATAAATAAATTAAAAAACACACGTGAAATCTAGCACATAATTATTTTTATTCGGTTCGTCAGACAGTAAGCTGAAAATTCAAATTTGCTGGCAATTTTTCAACACTAATTGTGGATTGTAGGAAATTTTCCAATAAATGCTTTCAGTGGGCTTTTTATTCAAAGTTAATGGTTAAATTTTCTCCCATTAAGGGTTCTTATACCCACAGCACTCTTTTCGTGCCGTACACAATCTCATAAATTTCAATCCATGACTACGTCACTGCTTTGTCGAGTGAAGGCTTCATCGTAAGAGTACGCCAGACTTCTGGAATAAAGATTAACTTACGATTGTGCAATCTCTCTGGAAGACTATTTATATTGCATTTGTTTGTGGATAGGATATGAATTGTACACAGTCTAACACTAGGTCTGTTTCAGCGTCCCTTCATATATTCACAAAATGATTGCTCCCCGTCATTTTTGTCGCTATTTATACCACTAGAAGTAAGGTAAATTTAGAAACGTAAATGTCAGTGAAGTACGCCAGAGGGGAGACACCATTTTTCCACCCTTGAAGTCCTGTGCCAGAAATAAAAAGGCCTGAAAATAGATGTTATACAAACACGAATTCTAACAATCCAGCTGAAGAATAGCAGTTACAGAATGTTCTAGATGTAACAGCGTGTGCACAGAAGAACAAGTTGTGACCGAAAATAAATTGTTCAACAATATTTGTGCTCTAAACTCGTAATCCTAGTTTGCTTTGTCGTAGATGGTTAGGCTGTGTATTCATAGCACGCTGGGATAGGGCCTCCTAACCATATCGAGACTAGAAAATAGCGCATTATAAGCCAAGTGGGTTTTTATTATACACGCCAATAAGCACTCGATGTGTGCTTAGTCTACCAGATATGGTTGACGTTGCCTTGAAGTATTCTGGGAATACAGTAAAATGGCGAACTGAAGGTTTCAGGTTCACACCATGCGTTTGTAACACTGATATCTGCTGTGAACGCCAATAACAGAGTGGTGTACTTGATGAGTTAACAGATGGTTTACCAAAATGAAACACCGTTCCCGATACCACAATTAGTTAGCATTTGTAAAATGCAAGCGGGACGACTGATGACTAAATATGGATTCGGCAACATAGACTATGCTGGTTCTCATGGCTTGTGACTCACATTGTCTGTCGTCAGAATTCCGACGGAGTTAATTGCTAATCAGATTTTGAAGTTCGAATGTTGCTGTTGTTTAACTCAGCTGACTGCTTTGTGAGCAAAACTGATTATGCAGCTTAGTAGAGGCTACAGGGAAACTGATTGTCTCAGAGATGTGACCTTTCGCTCGGTGTGGCTGATGGTAAGGCGAGAAATAATATTTGTCTTCAGTTAAGCGATTTGCCATATGATGAATTAACTATTTGGAGAGATCATAATAATTAATAAATTGATGCCATGGAAAGTGCATTATCATTCGAATCTTTGTTTTGTATATTTAAACCTCATCATTCTGGATGTATGTATCGGATTGTAACCAGTTCGCACTGTATCATTCACCATTAAAATCTACAAGCTTCTCGTTGATCTAAAATACCCACTACAAGCTCCGACGTCGTCCAAACTACTACTTGTCACGCCTATCCCAATTATGTAAATAGAATACCTGAGGTCTGTAAAGTACGTGACCCGTTGGCTCCTTCGAATAGGCAAAGTACATATCGGAACATCCATGTACATTAGTAATCACGATCCAGTATTCACAGACAGACGCAAAACATGTATAAATCGCGCCGCACTACCCGGTCCGGCAACCACATTGGCAGGCACATAGCACAATACAGGTGACCACAGGTGTAGGCGTGGTGCCGTTAGCCGACAAAGCCTGGCTATTGGGACAACAAAACGCGAACGGTCCTGGTGGTGATAGTCTGCGTCAGACTGCACGCCTTATGCACACACACACACACGTACACACAAATCAGGGAGACGCGCAATGCTTATTCGAATTTGCTCTTGATGCTGGTATCGATCACACAGAGAGAGGGAGAGATTGAAAACGACAAAGCAAAAACAGGGCTAAGCAAAAACAGAATGATCTTGAACAAAACTGACTCGACTGGCGACCACATGGACGTTGAACTTCCATTGACAGAGTGCTGGGAAGGCGGCGAAAAATAGACTGTTTCTTTCAGCACTATACGCACAGGTGAGAAAACACTAAGAGACAGACGTTACAAATTGGTCCCTGTGTGAAATAAAACAGATAGACCAAACGTTTGTGTGGAGAGAGACCATAGTTGACATTAAAACGGCGTTCTGAATTTGGATATTGACGGACAATAGTCGGCTTACACCGCTATCTAGCACAAAGGATGAATCTGAGTTAAACCCAAAAACTGACAACGCTCATAGAATGCAATTTCTCTTTGTTTCTGTGTGAAGGACCCGAGGTTGAACAATAGGTTTTTAGTGTAAACGCTATAAATAGGCATGGAAGGTTGCTCTCGTGACTACGTCAACTGTACACTGTCAGGTTACATCGTTCACGTATACGGGCAGTATTCCCGACAAGTTGGATAGATGGTCATGGGGTTTAACCATTTGTAATAGCCACCGGTTGGCCGTTGATTGTCTTTGTTTTGAGCACACCATTCTCTTCCACTTCAATCGTTTCAACCCCATCCTGGATGGTCCGCCTAGTCGTCACACACTTTCCGTTCTCAAACCGACTGGAAGTAGAGCGAAATGTGCCCTTAATCGCTGCAGAATTTCCAGATCGACTGGTCGAGCCGAAACTAATAAATGTCGTAGTTGAATGGCTGCCAGAGGATGGATGTGGGGATACCTTGTAAGTAAAACATTGATCCAATGTAGGGCGCACCGGGTGGGGGGTGCTGTTTGAGTGAGTATGTGGGTGTCGGTTTTGGTCCGCTGAACGTTTTGATGGACTGTGTTTGGTGTGAGCACGCAAAAGACGCGCATGATCTGAAAATGCATTCATCATGTTCACGTGTTTGGCGAAAAACTCCCGAAATACAACTTCAGGATCACGAAATGTGAAGCCGAAATCGGCAAAAGGAAAGAAGAAATCGCCATCATCGAAGAGGTCAGTGCGGAACAAGCTTGCTCCCATTGTGGTCCGCCGCCTTCGTACGGCTGCACCCTTTGACGATTGTCGTTGGGATGGACGGGTTCCATTTAAACCTTCCTTCCCATACTTGTCATATATAGCCCGTTTTTCGGCATCTGACAGTACTTCATAGGCCGCACTTATCTCCTTGAAACGCTTCTCTGCCTCTGCAGAAGAATCGCCAATATTTTTATCTGGATGCCATTTTAGTGCCAACCTACGATAGGCTTTCCGAATATCTTCATCCGTTGCGTTTCTGTCCAAATCTAGTACTTTATAGTAACAAGTGTGAGCGCTCATCAATAGGTTGAAAACATCAAATCGGCATTCAACTCATCGAGGAAGGGCTGAAATTAAGAGAAGAAAAATTATAATAAAGTATATTCGAAAACCCTCCTCATATTCATTAATGGCAACAGCATACCATTAGTTGACACCAATGTCTGCTAACCACGTGACTGTGGGAAGGGGAGAAAAGACAAACCTCAGTTTTTTTAATAAGAACAAAAAAGAAATGAGGTTTGATAACCAAAGACCGTAAGCTCATTCTTCAACACCCAGTATCAAGGTGTAAGTCTCTGCAAAAGCAACCCGCCTTCATGTGCTATCATGATGTCTAAAAACAGTTTGCAAGCGGTATTTTTACTATTCCGCTCCAATAACTGCATTTACTTCACAGACGAAACTACTGGATCCAACAAGTCATCATCTGTCCCATCTTCTCCACCAGTGAACTCTGCATTTCGTAGAGAACAACCCCGGGCGGTAAGCCCAATCTACCGTGGTAGATATACTAGCAGCTGTCTTCATTCCTTCAGGACAAACAACTTGCTACTTACCTCTGACCCTAAACCGATCATATGCATCACCAAAGTATAGTAATAATCGATAGAATACCACAAAATTCGTTATTTTAAGCCACAAGGAGCGTGTGGAAATCAACCAGGAAACGTGAATGGGAAAGAAATAAAAAGGAAACTGAATTACGCGTCCTCAAAACTGGATCAGTCATCAATATTATTGGCAATCAGTTCCACATGGTGGGCCTATCATTTGACATCTGGAGCTCCCTGGCCCCGTCCGAGATTTTCACATGCGATAAAAAACGCAGCTAATTCTAACCGAACAGGCTACTTCGGGGGGATGATAAAATAGCGTGGTCAGGTGGTCAGAAAACCACAGTATTTTCTACTATGTATGAACGGATGAGCTAGGTAGTTTTTAGCGTTACAGATCTAGCAAAATAAATTTCTTTCTTTCAGGGCACACGCGTTTTTCGTGGGATGGGTGACCTGACAGCTCACTGTGAAATGTAGGGAAACAGCAAATTAATAACTGGGTGATCACTTGTGGTAAAAAGCAGTGTGAAATTAAGAAACCCACAACAAAACGACGGTCAGCAAAGCATATCCAAGCGATCCTAAAACGTGAACCCAGGGCAAAAGCTAGTCGCTTGTAGGCCTGATCTAAATCCAATCGAGAATGTGACGACAACTTTGACGTAATCAGTAAGCCGGCGAGTTACTACTACCCAGTGGTGGAACTTTAAAAATAAATTAACTAGTGAGGGAGGAAAGATAATCAAGATTTAACAAACCTTCATCTTTGTACCCATGACATGTTACACATTACTCTAAAAGTTTACAAGTGACGGTCGGTTATATCACGTAACAAAATGCCAAACGACCGTCAACCATGTCGAAAACCTTCAACCAAGTCGTCAGCTAAATGGAATAAGATGATTAACGGTCTGCAAACAGTTTGGCAGAATGACATTAAGAACAGTCTTGTTCTCGTGCCAGAGAAAAATGCCTACTTTCCAACCGAAAACACTTTCAGACATGATGGCTAGTAGGACTCATAGTGGTTAGTTGACCCCACCGTCTACGGCGCAGTCAAGATTGTTGGATCGAAGCAGTGAAAACCACGAGAAACTTGTCTTACTAATGACATTTCAGTCTCGCACATGTAGCTTGACTATCTGCCTATTAAATATTATATATTGAAGGTTCTGAAATGCGCGTTGACGAACGGCCGTGCTGTTAACTTGGTCATCTCAGTGGTTGGAAACTTGATCAGAGATGACAATTTGCTGCAGTCGGTGGTGTGTCTGCATTAATATCATTTTTAGTTTTTCCACTTAACCGTGTTTGAGCAAGTCTCGTGTGTTTTTCTTCCTCCAGCCTGTTCCACGTCACTATTGCCGTGAGCAATCGCCTGATGCACACTACCTCCCGGTCAGACCCATGAACTTTACGAATGATTGAATGAACAAACGACTAAGTAGATAGGGAAGGTTTTATCTTCTCATGTGTACACAAATTCAAAGGTAGTCCACAATATTAAATAATTCAAGAGATGATAAAGACATGGGAAGTATAAATAGATTCATTTTTTTCGACTGGACCATATACCAGTGATGTTGTTTTCAAATCAGTTAGGAAAGATGTCCATTGGTTAACGCATAGATCGAACTCGATTGATCTGTTAAGACAAATGAGTAAACGTCTATCCACGATCCCCAGGAGGGACCGGTAAGAGCTTTTAGAGGGAGATGGTCTTATCGGTAGTGAATGAAATGAAGGACAGTTATTTTGACCTTCTTAAGTCTCACTAGTACCACCCAGGTAGTGGAATAGTATCCATAATCTTTCAAAAGAAGCATTTTGAGTGTGAACAAGTAGTGTGCTCTGGATTTGGTTCTCTACACACTACTTTCATTGTTGGGAAGTTGAATCCTCATAACACAAGGGTGTAGTGATAACTTTACCTTTGTACAGCTCTGAGGAGCTAACGAACAAGCAATGTTCCAATCGGTCGACTAATCTGACCATTCGCTTCTGCATGTATTCCTTCTAAAAATAGTGGAGTGTTGCTGTTCCTGTCACTGGGCTAATTTGGCCTGATACTGGCATGTCAGGAAACGCATATCGAACAGTAAGATACACGTCGTATTCACACATGTGACATATCATGTATAAATTTATTGACCTGAATCGACCTATATGGTAGACAGGTTTGTCCATTGATTTTACTTACATCGATTCTAATGGACTGATAAACACACACATTCCTGACATTATGCCGAGACAGAGTTGCAAACGATGATGTACTCAAAACCCAACTACAGAGAAGGTTTATAACGGCTTTAGAAAAGGATAGAATATATTGTGAAGAAACGACTGGACTTTGTTATCTGGTGCAACACTGGCCAAGTAACACGTTTGAAAGTGTCCAAAATATAAAGTCGAGATAAACGCGGACAAAGATAAGGCATCGTCAGATTTACGAGTAAATAAAAATTACTCGTAACAAATCATCAGCGGGTTAACATGACTTTAGATGAGTAGGCGTTGAAGAAACATTGGCTGGGATGGTTGAAAATGTCATTTAAAAGAGATGATTATTCTTCAGCAGATAAATCCAACTAGAAGGCTTCAGATTGATTGGAGAAATCTTCCAATACAACTATGGAAGCACTCTTTTACTTTCGTTCAGTGGTGGTGGCCCCAGTAGTCTACCGAAAGTTCACTTCATAATAGCTGTGTTTGTTACACTCTGTGCTGTTGGATTGATCAGGCAGTTTATCATTGTCCGAGTCCTATCTCCGTCAATAAAATACACTTTAGCTCAGTGTTTAGCAGGATTATGCACTCAACCATTTTTGTCAGTAGCGGATCATTATTTTGAGAACCATATAACAGTTTCTCAATCCAAACAGCAAACACTGCTGTACTTGTGCTCATGGATTCAAGACTGCCGTGATACTCAACGACAAACGTAAAATAACTTGTTTGCATTATAAATAGGGGCCGAGTAGTCAGAAACCTTTGTTTGACAAACCCACCTCTCAAGAACATTTGGTTGCCACTCATCGGGTATATACTGCAATCTGTGGGTTTATACAATACGGTTCAACAGAAACTGAGAGGCAAAACAACAGAATAAAAAGCTATATACACACTGTTAACGGTATCCGTTTCCCGACCTGACACACTGGTCGAAACCAAAGAAAGCCTGTTTAAAACATTCATCACGAACAGCTTGAGTTGCGCCAATTGTAATTTCACTCAGACACCATGTAGCTGGTGTAAATTTGATAGAAAAAGGCCGGGAGGAATGTAAGTGGTGATACTTTCTGGTGGCAGGCTTTCGGATTCAGTCGGCCAACGCAGGTCAGACAAACGATAGGCATATATGGAAGTGAAATTCTTATCTTTTGAGACAAAAAAGTACAGAATTCCTCAGTAAGGTCTGAGTAGGCAAAATGGTATTGTAAACACTCAGCAATAGGATTTTCAACATATTAACACACATCATTGTAATACATACAGGTTTAGAGAAAAAAAAGTTGATTTTAATTTAAGATCTCAACAAAACCCTCAGCATACAGTGCCACAAACGACAGAAGAAAAGAAAAGTTCGAAGGTTACCATGGCTTAAGTTTCCAAAACGGACAACTGGTGATCAACTAAACAACGGGGGTTAGTGGTTTATATGAGAGAAGATACCGATCAACTTGAATTAGGCCTGTTTGGATGAGGTCCTGGTGATCACTCAAACCACAGGTTAGAGACGCTATTCGAGATGGCGGCGTATCGCAGTCAATGGCGTACCTGTATCCATACCATTTCTAGTTTTTCAGCTTAGTCTCCTTTATTAGTTTTCAACCTTCTAAGTAGCGTTGTTTGTTAGGATATTTCACGTCACTGTTGAGATTAGCGGCAGCTCAAGCCATAGTACCTTTTGGTCAGGCTCATTGCTGCTATAATGATGATGATGAGGCGTAAATTATAGGCTGCCTTCTTGTTGACCAGGTGCTGCAAGCAAGATGATCATGTATCAATGCGAAACCGTCAGCGAATTTGCAGCCTTATGTGGTTACGTCACCATAACATATGGTATCTGTAGTTTTTGCGTCCAGCGCGCTTGAACACGAGCTCGCACACACATCAATACACATAAACTTCCAGGACAATCTGACAGCGCTTCGCAAGTTTTTCCTTACAGCAAAGGGTGGTTTCCATCTGTTAATTTTCACCACTTCTGAAAGCTAGAGAAGACTTCCGCTTTTTGTTATGTGACGCATCCAAGCGACTTCCCCCAGGTTTGATTAATTGCCCATTTGTCACCAAGAATCGTACTTATAGGTGACGCTCATGCCTTGTGATGTGCCACTTTTTGACCGGATCGAGAAACTAAGGTATCAAAAACCACTTTATTGACCCAGAGTGGAATGTGTTCGTTCACCCGTAGGGGTAAGTGCTACTCCGTTCTGCCCCGGTGAGTCGTACGACACATAAACTCGTGGATGATGTAAGATTTGGTAAGTGGTAAACGATGTTAGCGGAGATAGATTCAGCGAATATCCAACAATTGTTGACCAGATGGTTTCAAAGAAAACCGCAACAGAACGTTCGAGTACACTGCGAAGCCAACATCTAATGTTCAGTCCAGTTGGTGCCAAAGGCATTGGCTAATGTATAGTAATTTTACCTATGTTTACAGAAATAATTTTACACGTGTACGATATGGCTTTGGTAAATGATGACCTGTTTTTGGATCTCTGTCACACAAATAAAAAATACTACCGAATGTACCCGACGAGAGCAGGGAAAGGTGGTTGGATAATGCATTGTATAGTAAAAACTGTAACATATTTTGCAAAACAAAGAAAAAGTTCAAAGTTAGCATTGTAAATTACGATATTTTGTTCTTCTAAGCTCAGTCAAATAACTGAATAAGCGCCGTTAGTCAGTTTCAAGCGGCTTGAAATCGAACAGTAATTTCAGTTGGTCTGATTTCAAAATTTGCAACAGATTGTACAGGATTCAGCAGATACCGTGACACGTGAGAGTTTGTTTGAATCGGACGACCCCAGTTTTACAATGCTTGATCCACGAACTGCAAATGAGTCAAAGTGGAACGCTTTAGTTCATTTCTTGTCATGAGTAGAACATGCTTCTAACCCCACCCAGTACAAACTGGAAACGAGAGGTAGACAGCGCGTGTCTATTTGGGACAGGAAGAATGATTCCGAGGAGCGCCACTGACCTCTTGTTTGTAAGTTTAATGAATATGCTCATCAGCAATTAGTTATCCCCCACAAGCCTTCAAACACTGAAGGTGAACTTACTCTTGTTCAGAAAATGCACTGGTTTTAATTCCGTTACCATAATTGTCCTGTTCTTTTCCCTCATTGTTACCGAAAGTTTACGCATTATTTTAGGCTCACAACACAAGGAGAGGCAGTTCATATCCCGCTTATAAAATCACCATCGCTTGTGCACACACATCATCACCAGAGACAGGAATAGGTCAGTGAATTGCACTGATGCAAACCCCATACAAAATGGGACATGAAGGGACCCGTTTATCATAAAGTAGCTCCATCTGTATTCAAACATACAACATCAGGGAGCCTACACCTTGCAAACAAACAACCAAGCTACAGGTGAAAATGAGGCGTTATCCGATTTTTTATGGCTCTCACTTGCCCGCGCCATCAAGTGCACTCACTTCACAGACAATCCGGTCAAACAACGACAACATTCACGCCACTGAGCTCGGTTAGCCACCATCTCACCTACCGTCTCCAGCCACCGATTCTGTGATTCACGGGGGTCCCAGCCTGAGAGGCGAACCCGATCTTCAGTGACCAACCCATTTGTGAACGATTCCATTTGTTTACGCCAGTGCATCGTCTGTTCAACTCGCACCTTGGGCCAGTCTGCCGCAGCGTCGGCGAACAGTGCTCGGTGTGGCAAACGACTAGATGGCATCCTGAGTGCATGGCCCAATCATCTAATTCTGTACAAACATAGTGACTGAACAAAAGAATTCATCTGCCAATCACTACCAAATACCCGTACGCAATGGTGATACCGGTTATGCAAAAACTCATGCTTAACGTGAGGTTCCTGCGGCTATCTGTCAGGTATATAAGAGAACGTCGTTAGTACTGTCGCAGCAGTCAAGGCTGTCATGTCTCCAGCACGTACATGTGGTTCGCATCCAGCATTTCACGATTTAGTAGAAAGACGTTTCAAGTACAAGTACGCTCACAATACACAACATCGTTGGGGTAACATAATTAATGATTGAAGCTTGTTATTCACATTCCTTAGGAACGACGAAATTTCTGCCAGTTTGTTCTGAAGCATTCTGAAGAAATCTTGGTCCATAGAAAAAAACTCAAGTGAACGAAAGTTCCAGGCCTCAATAGACTTCAAGCGATACTAAAAATAGGTCAATTTATTTCACACCATCGTTCTGAAGACAAATCAGAATATTTCCGACAAATGTGTCGTATACATGCACGTAATTTTATCTGACTAAATGTTTACTTCACTTAGTGCACCGGCCTCCTAGACAGACGAGTTAGCAGTTTAGGGTTACATTCGTTCATGAATGATAGACAATAGTACGGAAAATTTTAAATAATTCTCAAACAACTGATGCCTTAGAACGACCTCAAGCGTTACCATTGAAAACTAGTGGAATTTGTTCATTGTCTGTTTATCAAAAACCACGTCAAATGGAAAGAGCTAAGAAGGTTGTGTTGTTATCTCAATAAACTTTGCGTTCATGCTTGGTGTGGTGAATTGATGTAATTATGAATTGTGTATTATTGTGTTTTATGTAATGTAATGTGATGTAATGTAATGTATCGCGTAATTAATCCTTCCCCCCCTCCTTCACCCTACTAAAAACCACTATGTCCTAATTACTTCTGTGGTGGTATTCATAGATCTCGTACAAATTAGTTCCAAACGTATTATCGATGATCTCATCAATAGATAACTTTGCGAACATGTAACTAACGGTTAAACATCAGTCAATTGATTTTAAATGGTCTATCAAACCTTCGCACTTCAGTTAAGCTGAAAGCGGTTAACGATTGAAAGCATCATGCTGTATACCCAGAAGATTGACACCATGACCTTTCAGAACGAGGTCGTGACCAGATGCATGCAAAAAGCAACAGAAAATAATTGTGAATTATCCGACAGCAATAAATGATGAAGCCGGCCTATAGTTATAAAACACGACTGTAGTAATCTGTTCAGACCGATCAACCAACCCACGGGTGTACCATCCAACTCTCAACTAGCGTTAACCAAATTATATTCTGTTGATAATGTATTTGAAAACGGATGTAGACACGTTGCTAAATTATTACAAAACATTGTGACAGATCGTCATTATGATCATCTTTAACAGAAATGAGTAGTAATAGGTTATATATTCATCAGTAGTGCCATGACAACAATCACAGTCAAACATCCATAGAAAGTAACATGTGCAAAGTTCCACTGCATTCACAACGAATACACCACAATGCATCTGCAGGTTTATGACACACAAGGTTAAATGGAAGTGGAAAACCTCAGGCTGACTAAACCTACAGAAACAGTCTGACCTGCTTTGTAGTGGCTGATGTGGAAACAATTGGCCTGTATCTAGATTCCAACATGGTTTTGGAATTTGGTCGACATTTGCAACTTTTTCTTTGTAAGGGCTAGCGTTAAAAACATTCTATACAAATCTGCACACATCTTATAAACCACAAGTACTCACAAAAGCACAACCGAGCACAACATGGAGAGAAGGTTGTCTACATTAGGGACTGCCTCCTTGTTGGTTTTACTGTCTTGTTTTATTATTTAACCTTAATTTACATTTGAATGTGGTTAACAGTGTTGTTGTTGGATTTCAAAGTGAACTGTTTGAGAAATCCTGTCTAGACGATCGTTCCCCTGGATCATTTGGTGGATTCCATATGAGACAGTGAGACGGGTAGGTAATCGAGTCCAAATGTGAAATTTTTGAGCTCCTGGCTTGACTTCGTAGCTCAGCTGGTAGACCGCTTGTCGCGTTTAGACATACTGTTTCTGTCGCTTGTTCGAATCCCTCTGTACTTCTGACATTTTAAAACTGGGTCTCATCTAAATAAAATATAACCAATAAAGAATGTAACAGCGTTCCTCATTAGCTGTTGGCACGAATGTCTATTTGCCAAGCCAGCATGTGAAGAGAAGCAAAACCTTGTTTAGATGTAAAACAGGAATAAAGTTATAATCAAGTTACCAAGGCCCTTAAGCTCCAGACTTCAATCTTTGACACAACA
This sequence comes from Paragonimus heterotremus, assembly GCA_013368495.1. Lineage (NCBI taxonomy): Eukaryota > Metazoa > Platyhelminthes > Trematoda > Plagiorchiida > Troglotrematidae > Paragonimus > Paragonimus heterotremus. The sequence continues at coordinate 295,732 of LUCH01000153.1, forward strand.
GGTCCTATAATGTAGACACGAAAGATCGGATTACAATTGAAAATAAGTCGTCAACTTCTTCTATTGCGATTTTTACTGTTCCTATCCATCAAACTGTCTTTAGTTTACGAACAAAGAAGACAAAATACTTCAGAATTCAAGCTTGTAATCTGTTTGCTCGTCATCTTTCTTGAATACTTCAACCACAACCCCCAATGCCTTCCTAGTAACTGCTGATAATCAAGTGCAGTGTAAAGTTTTGGGTTATATCTTTGAGATTCAGGAAAAATACGAATTTCTGCTCAACAACTTCACTAAGTCAGTGTCTGTTATCATCACCATTATCGGTTTGCCACACCACGTTGGTCGTCCTACTTTTAAGCCAGTGTTAAATAACCAGTGATCAGAGATCCCGATTGCGGAAATCCTAGAGACACTCATTCAGTAGAACTTTAAATTGACCTTGTGGTTAGGAACTTACTTCAAATGTGCCAACTAGTCAGATTAGTCTTTTTTCTCGGCGGTGTTATCATGTAGAATAGAACCCATTTTCTATAAAGTTACACGTTCATGGCATAATTTGCACTAGACTTTCATAGCTAGTCTGATCACTATGGGAGAAACCTCTGTGAAGTTCAGTCTTAAAGACTATCTAACCATTGTTTCATCTTTGAAATATTTACTCTCTTGAACGTAATAATTTATCGAGTTGCGTTAGATAATCCAGTTAAACTTTTTGCTGATTTGCCAAAATGGTAGACAAATTTCAACCGTAATGAAAAGCGTGGTCCTTTTACATATCTTGTTCCGAATGTTAACACGGTTCTTATAGAAATGCTTACTTTGATTCAGTGGATCACTATAAATCCCTCGGTGTATCAGGTATAGCTCACTGACTGGCGTGCAAATACCGTACTGCCGCAAACATTACGGCACCGGTTCATACGTTCAAGGTCATTTTGTTTCAACCAATACAAACCACGATTAGAAATACAGACTGACAGAAAATCAATGAAGGTGTGGTGTGGCACATGTGGTATCGTGGCTGATACGCTAGTAAACGAATCTCAAGTAACAACAAAGAGCATGTGCCCACGTTGAAAATGAGGATCTTTCCCAAATGAGTAACCATGACTGTACGCAAACGCGAATTCTAATACCAATTTTCTGCAAAACAGCAAGCTTCATTAAATAGTGTTCCATGTTTTTTATAGTTTGTTATCGACAATGAGAGTGGTAGTTAACTGAGAGTGTCAAATACGTAATCCTACTGAAAGGAACGAAAGTTCATCAGCTGCATTACATTCAAACAGATGAAACTTCAGTTGCCTAAACATTTAGTCGACTAGAGACAGAACCAGAAGATGGAAGTTGTACTGGGAAATTAGGGGACTTGGTTGTAACTTATCACAGCAAATGTTCATGAAGAGGGTCCAATGTAGTTTGCGATAACTTCACAGGATTTTCTGCAGTCCATGTATTTTTCAATGCCACAAACTAAAGCAATAATTCCAATAGCTGCCGTCGTGCCTGAAAAAACCTAGAATTTTCCCCACATTATCATATCCGGACTTCGGCTCTACAAGCTTAGAAGTGGGTTATATTCAGAAGTAGGTAAGTATATTCAGTAGTTAACAGAGTGATATCGATCGCAACGATACATAATGCATTATAAAGCATTATTAATTCTGCCTCATAGCGACCAGCAAAAATCCTTCTGATACACATGATAATCTCATCTAACGCAGACAGGACTCGGAATATAGTGGTCGATGAAGATGTGCAATCGCCCGGTAGTTGCATTCTCACAACAAATAAGTTGCACTTTAGCCCTGTTGGGTGTTAAATTTGGCCATTTGATGTTACATTGACAATGTACTGGTTGGAAAAAGTAAGCTGCCTTAAAAATGTGTGACGAAATTTAATTGGCTAGGTGTACACTTCAGTTTATTTGTGAGCGATACGCACAAAACAAGAAAGCATGGATGATTTTTCTGTGAGGTAATGATGCGGGACAATAAAAGCACTGTTAAAACGCCAAAGACAGTGAAAACACAGTGAAATCACTTTATAACAAGGTTTTTTGTTCTCACGGTGTAGGCACATTGATGCTAACTGTTTGAATAGAAACGTATCTGTTCTCAATAGTTGTCTCTTCTCTTCCCCCTTTTTTCTCCTCCCTTGTTGTACAGGGTTTGCTTTTCTCTTCGTAGTCATGTGACGGCTATACGCCAATAAGGATCCCTGAGGATCTACTGCTGTCCATCATGAAGATGGCTGTTTTGTGATTATACATGGCTGATGACTTCAGTATCCGGATTAACCCTTGAAAGTTACTTAGCCTAATGAGGAACTGTTGTCTTATTTCAAAACAAGGACATATAGGTGCAAAGATTCAGACACTTTATCAAAAAGCAAAAGACATTTGCCTCACGGTTCCCATGTTTATGTTGGTCACAGAACAAATTGTTTCGAACGGTTTATAAGCGTACAAAAACAGATGCAACTGATTAAGTCCATTGACACACATTCAAATCGGTACCAAAATCTCCGAAACGTATTGAACCAACATTCTATCAGAAGCGCACAGTTCATGACCTATCGCAATGGTTTGGAATGGCGACCTAGATACTTGTAGTTCTGGTTTTCTTCTACATATGTCCATTAAGTGGAGTTGCTGAAGTCCTCAAATGACCCGGCCATGACCACAAATTTTGATAGTATGTTTCAACGTAGACATCAAATTTTGCATGTAATATCCTGCCTGTTCGATACTACATTTCAAGTCCGGCAAACTAAAACCGGTAACATCTCTAAAGCGTTAGAGAGGTGAAGTGTCCGCTCTTTGCTTACTCGCATACTTAACCCCTAGGGAGTGTTCAATCTACTGTAATTGAGACACAAAACGATAACTGCAAAATTCATGAGCAAGTTTACAAATAGTCACATTCAGCAACACCTGGAAAGAACCACTGGCACAGTTTTGTAGTTGATCCAAGAATAAGAACGCCAGATTAGCGTACAAACTTAGCTAAACAAGCATTAACGGGGATAGAACAGACCGGGTGGCTCAAGTAAATGCGTGACAGAATATCTGGTTGAAAATTTAGAAACACGTTAAGATAGACCCGTAATAGGTACATGAGCTCTGTCAAATAGAATCTTAAATGCGAAATTTTAGTGCTCTTGACAACGATGTGAAACAGTGAATTAATATGTGATGTAAACATAAGGAACTAGCAAGATTTCAGAAAATTTCCACTTAACAATGAAAAGCAACAAGTGAGGGGTTAACTCGGTAGGAGGTGCACACGCACCGATCAGTTGGCTGAACCAGTAATGTGGAGAAAAACATGGGAATTTTCAGCACGGAAAACAGAAAAATAGCATCCCAACCGACGAAACCATTATTAACGTGAGGTGGTTGCTTTTGGTCAATGGTCAAAGTAACACGCAGAAACTTACGGGGAAGTCAAGGTAGTTAGATGAAGTAACAGATAATTACTAGTAGAGTCATCATTTTCAGTAACTAGTGAGAACAAAATGACCCTTAATCGGGACGTCTTATGAGATAGAATGTGTGATCATTTTGGCAGTTCAGGAAAACCGCTCAGTAACGGAATAAAGTAGTTATTGTCTAATTTCTCGCTAACATATAGAATCACCAGGTGTGGTTGCGAAATGATATGCGGGCTACATAGATTGAGAGTCCAAACAGAACCAGGATCGAACCCTGAATACTGATAGATTCAACTTTCCTATCTCTTATTTAGAGAACCTCAATTGGAATACCCTCTAGGTACTGAATCCCATTTGGTTACAGCCACGCAATTTTAAGACGGTGTGAATCAGGTGGGATATTAAACATTTACATAACCATCAAACTTATGACTGCTGGAGTTGAGTTCTTACAAAACATTTGATTTGAGGACTTTGTAGCCAGCAGACGCTAACAGCAAGTTATGTTATGCGTTGCCAATTGTCTTAACTTCATTCATAAGTAGTATTACGCTAATGCTCTTGTGGAAACGTTCCAATTCAAATAGCTACTAGCTTCAAAATAATATTATGCGCTTCTAACCATACGGAAGGTCAAGGTCGTCATTAACCTCAACGAGTTTGAGCTAGGCGACGATAGTTAGTAGCGTCACCAATAAGTAAATGCCACAACTGTCATATGTGGAGTATACATGCACGCATACAAGATTACTACAGATATTTTAGGTCGCGTTCAATCATCACAACAACCCAATTCAGGTTGCACGAGGCAATCCGTTTCTTCAAATTAAACAGACTCAGGGAGCATAATGAATAAGTTTAATGCTACCAACGTATAATGGATTACGATATAACTTCATACCGAAGAACGTATTCAAGTTATGACACTCCATATTTTGATTCTGTTTTTCGTCATTTCAAGACAATGTCCTGTCTAAACTTGAGATCAGATCTCTTAAGACTGTTAAGTATAATCACAAGAATAACTGGATGCTTTTACATTAAGCGCTGCATCAGTCGTTCGCGTGGAAAATCGTGAGTGTATACCTTAAATAGATGAGAGTAATTTCCAGTGAACAGTCCGGTGAAGACCAGAGCATGGTAGAGTGCTTTTTTGATCTGTTTTCGTTTGTTACAATACACTTCGCCGGAACTGATTGGACACTGTGTCACATTTGAGTAATTTTTAATCAGTTTTGAAGTTTGAGTTAAATTTAAGGATGTATACAATTACTTGTTTTATAGGAAAGTTTATGATATTCTCAAAATCAAACTTGAGTCTGTACGGACTTGAAAATATGCCTACAAAAGTCAAATACCTCGGTTGTGTTAGGGTCAAAACTGACCCAGGTACAAACCAGCATTTAGCTATATCTAAACGCAGATAGAATCGGTGAGCAAGCCACAAGATACGAAAATAAACATCGATCTGATTATCCACACCTTTAGTTTAATACCTCACAACGTAGTAAGGACACTTTTACCATTCACTGACGAATGCCACTAAATTGTTGCAATGTTCATTCTGAAAGAACCCATGCGTGTTCTCAAGAAAGCTAAGTTCAGAGGTAGAAAATGTAAATAACAACAGACTGATCTGAGTGGTATGTTTAATGAATATCCATCAAACTCTTGCTATTAACGTAGACTCTAAACGAAGAAAATTAGACGCGAAACATGCAAAATTAGATGGTCTTCTAACATTACTGTAGTGTGTTGCAAAACGTCCAGAAACAAAGATCAAAACATTTCCCTCTAGTAAAGTGGGAAACAGCTTTTTTACAGTGTATCTCTCGAGCACATTTCGTTACATCTCATGAGGTACATACTCCAGCCTTGGGGTTCGTATAGCAAACTTCAATGTACATTGCAAAACTGACCAATGAAATCAACATCCACACACACGGTTGGCAGCATCCAAAAACGGATTAGCCTATCACAGTAACCGAAGTCAGAGGACGCTTTTGCTTAACCAGCAGCGCAAGTGGCTTGCTTTACGCGCGGTTCCACTCACTCGCCACCTATCTGGTGCAAACCCGAAGAAATAAGACCAGTAGGTGTGCAAGTCATACCTTTATGTCCAGCCGTCAAATGCTGGTTAGCCAACTGAATGGCCAGCAGGATAAAGAAACCCTTGTCTTTCGAAAAATAAACAGGGAGACTGCAGTGATAAGATCTAAACTGAGAAGATATGTGACCTACAATACAAGATGCATTTCACCATATGAGTGCATGTTACTGCTTTTCAGAGAGAAGAAGAATGAAGAACAAAATTCAGACTGGACTACGGAACGAACAGGCAAGTCACTCATCAAACAATACATCAACAAAACTGAAGATAAGAATAGGTAGAAGATCGCAGACACTCACGTTTTTGGAAAGAAGAGCGAATTAGTTGCCGAACAATCATAGACTTGGTCGATGCAATCATTAACAAAAATAGAATGGATATACTGGTGACATAACTGAGCCTAGCGTACTTGTAATCTCTTCGCCGACGGTGCATTGTGAGTACGCTGGTGACTCACAAATCCAAGGCGGCCAGCACATTCTCGGCCGCACACATCACAACGCCATGTCACCACGACTTATGGCACCGATGGTTCCTTTGCGTACCGCGTGAACCATACATGCACACGCACACTCACACACATCCATGCACATTAGTTACCAGGGCAATCTGGTAGTGACAAACAAGTCTTTCTGTACGCAACAGGGTGCCTTCCATTCGTTAATTTCTACCACCTACTCGAACTGGAGAAGCCTTCGATAGTTGTTTCGTAACGTATCCGAAAAGCCCTCTCCAGGTTGGTTTGGAGTCGACAACTCAATGAGTATCAAACGATCGATGACGCCCCCTCCTTGTGACTTGTCGCGTTCTGATCTGTGTCCGATGTTGTGGTATCCATTCCTGTTTTGTGGATCCAAACTGGAATGTGTTCGTTGACCCGATTACGTAACTGCAGCTCCGGTCTGTCCATGTAAGTGGCCCAGAACTTGCATGGGAATTCATAATTAAAGTAGGATTTTGTAATGAGCGGAAACGATGTTCTCAGCAGTGATATTAAAATTCAGATTGTGATGGACGTTAAGTTCAGTGTGGCTGCGTATAACGTGCTTGCCATAACCGCCATGAGATGGGTTTTCAATAGGGTAGTGATGTCATCACTCTTGTAAGACAGACGGGAGTTCTTGAAGCTATCGTGAGAAATTGCCTTTGTTTGTTGAAATTCCCGAAAAATGCTTATGTATAACCATTTTCTTCGAGCATAATCCTCACAGACATCTCCTAGACCAATTTTTTTATAAGCACATTTGTCTTGCACGATATAACGAAGTTCTTATTAGACCATGCTTATACTGGATCAACACAAAACTGCGAAACTCAGGCACGGCAACGTTTGAATGTGCTTCTGGCAGACGAACCGTCGTATAGAACTGTTGTTGTGACGCCTCAACAGAACTTTCGAGAACGCAAGGGTATCAACGTGCTCGTGCTCACTGACGAAGCTAATTTTGGAATCCGGCTGATTCACTGGATCCAGCATAATTGTCCTCATCTCTTTGGTATATGTGAGTATCAAGGTATCTTCAATATGACACCGGTAGATGTAAGTTTGACTGATGGTGACATCTGCATTTTGCTCCTAGCGAACAACAAAGACTGTCATACAGTGGCAGATTGAGCAAACTGTCCATGGTAACATCATCTGCTTGTATGTAACCGGTCCCTTGGAAGTATGGGTTAAAGTTCGATATACATAGTAGTAAAAGAACTCCTACCTCTGACACTTGTGATTCCACGTCAGGTCACCATGGCATCGTACGCCAGTCGGCTTCTAAGTGAGCATCGTTCACAGGACCCTTTATAACTACTCATAATTTACTCGAACAAATGCTCCGTCTTTCCATACTTCTAAAAGCAATTAGACAAGTCCTTACAACACACTTCCATAAAACGGGGTGAACAGACTGAAAGACATTGATGTAACAGAACAAAATTAAGAGTAGGCATACTTTGTGAATCCTGCCCTTAATTGACGAATGCTATGCTTTACGACACCAAAAAAGATTATTGCACTACGTGCTTGCACCAACAAAGATAGGGTCAGTGTCATTCCAATCTTGTAACAGTGCATTGCATTTTGAAGTTGCGCAGAATACAGACTAATCATTCAACTCAAACTGTTCAGTATGGTTTACACAGTGTATGCAGAATTACTAGGTAAAGTGATGCAGTCTGCACACGTAATGTCAATTGGCAAATGTTTACCCAAAGTCAATAAATGTCTATAGAAACTGTATCAAGTTTAAGTGATAATTCAAATTAAACGAAGTGTGTCTGTATCGATTGTGTGGACTTCGAGTCTCGATCTACTCTATCCTCTTGCAAGTAAGAATATACATGTGTATATGCGTACATATTGTCGACATTCACAGTTGTTTACTTCCTACTAAACCACTCGGGAAAAAATATCACTGCATTAAATTACGGAAAACTTTTGAATAAAATGTAGAAGAAATAAACTCGCCACAACACTCACGTCACACTGGTAGTGTCAGTAGACAGAACTAGCAGTTTTCAGCACAGAATTAGTCTGGATACCGACGGTGTTCAGTCACTATTATATCTGATAACAAAGTTCCTATTTTTGTTATACACTGGTTAATCGTCGATCGACCAGAGGATAAAGATGTGAAACATGATGGCGCCAACTGACTTCTTGAGAGTCCTTAGTCCGAATTACCCACAATCTGTTCAAACCAAGTATATGACGTTTTATAAACAAAGGTGGTCAAACAACAGCAACCTGTAGATGTCTTTCACACTGCTTGATTGAGTCTGTGTCATCTATAATGGTCTTACGAACTGAAGCATTGTACACCAAGAATGAACTGCTGCAGTTCGGTCTACCTGTTGTTAATTCCTTTTTGTTTTGGTCTAACAGTAACAGCAAAACCGAAAGTAATAAGGGCCATTGATAGATTCGGACTACCTACAATCCATACTGTATTACTACTGAAGTGAAATTGTGCAAAAAAGGAAGTGATCTGTTCTTCAAACTTGTGACCACTTTAAATGGTAAATAAATAGTTGGTGACCATTTTAACGATGGCTCGACTTAATAGAAGTCGAAAACCTGGTCGGCCAACGTAAACAAAATATGGACCCAAATTTTCCACTTAACGTGGAACTTCAACTTCTCCGTGATATCAGCTGACGTAGAAGATAAACAATGCTATTTACAGGAAGCGTCTGTGACAGTCCCACCGCACTACCAATACGTCCATCAATACACAACACGGTTTAGGTGAAAATCGATGGGAGGATTTACTGGGTAGTTGTGTGTGATTGATGTTGTTTGTAGGATAGTTGATATCACACTGTCCATTAACGGGATATCGGATAGTGGTGGTATACCATAGCTAGCAATAAGTGCCCTGTTAAATGTAAGTTCGTCTGATTTAACTTCCAGTGCACACTATTCTACCTTCAGTTGATTCTCAGAATCTCAGGACTTATAAATCAGAAATTAGGATCGCATTCTATGCATTGTAAACTATTCTGTATACATAACCTAGTTGTAAGATAACTATTTGTGATCAATCAGAATTTAGTAGACTAATCCATCATTTTCATCTCAAAGGGAATATTTTACACTTAACACGAATCATATAACCTTTGACTGTAGATGTCGGAACATACATGGCGTGAATGTTGTTTTTGCATGATTGTGCTGTCTGTGAAGTGATGACATCTAACCAAGTGGAATAGTGAATACTGTATGCAGATCGGTTTTCTGTTTCCAGGTTATTGCATTATCGTTTCGGATAACTGACTGAATAAACAATAAAATTATACATCCATTTGCTTCTTCTCTCTTTCTTTCATCGCTGACATAATGAGGCACGATATGGGAGTATCGGTAACAATCTCTGTATGGTGTTTGACGGTGGTGACAAGGTGGTGGATTATCAAACCGGAAGTACGAGTATTCCAACACTCGGTGGAATACCTCAACGCGGTCGTAAAATACGCCCAAAAACCTAGAGCGAGCAAATCGAGGACAGCATGTGCTACCGGATGAGTCACCGTCCAGAGATCGGACCAACGGGTAAGGAATGGTGGAATGAAAACCCCCAACAGAAGGCACCGATCACATACAAAACCGGGCAGAAGAGCACATGACCTGTGAGCGGAAACCGGAGGGTGCCGTGGGCTGGAATTCTGATTCATGAACTCCAGCGCGCGCGTAGCATGGTAACTGGCGTGTTGAACAATAAAGGTCGTGCTTTACTGGACGCCTTTTCGTTACAATGAGACTGCGTTTCTCTCCCTTATCGCTACCACTAGTAGGGTATGTAAAACTCGGCAGCTCATAGAGGGTGGACGGTTATAGACAGACAATTACTTGTGTTATTAAACAGTAGGTTGCCAAGTGGTTTTTCATTAAAGAGGTCCCTGTTGAGGGCGATTTATAATAGTGTCTTCAGAAGTGAAAATGAAATTCGTACTCGGATGGTGTCGGAGTGTAGTTGAAGATGGATTGTCACAGAGTGTTTTCTTCATGACCCTTCCCAGTAAAGTTCAGATTAAACGGTCGGGACGAGAAAGAATATTATTTCGCACTCAAACTCATAACGTGGCTAAATGGATGTGGTATAACTGTTTACTCAACTTTTTTTAGATTTGGATGCGAAGTTCCGGTATATCTGACTCACAACTTTTTAGAAGTTTGTCAACACATTCCTAATTGTATCAATCGGTGAAGCGTAGATTGTGCATATCTGGAGCTTCTAAGTGTGGAAATAAATGAGACATCGCATTTCATGACTAACTCATTATAACTGAAAAAGAATGTTGTGTATGTTTAACTCAGTCGAATTATCACAAAAAAAGATGTGCATCTCAAAACTTGTGAAATCAATACCGAGCCCCGGTGCAATCAGCAGCATTATTATTTTGTACTTCTTCCGATTAGCTATATTGTGTTTCGAGCAGTCGAACTCGTCTAGGATTTTTACGAGGATAAAAGATCACACTATGTTTCAGTTCGATAACTGATTCAGTCGTTTAAGTTGGATAGATATTCTATCTAATTTTCATATTGCGTGCCAGTTTTTCAGTCAAACTGATGCTTAGATTTGCCCGAGGTAGCCTATTGGTTATATATATATATATATATATATATATATATATATATATATATATATATAGCACGTGAGGAAACCACGGAAGTGGCAAAATGTTGAAATATGAAGGATAAAAAGTAGTGTGTACAGTGAAGAAGAAAACGACTTTTGGTGGATAAAGAAGAAGTCACGACGATGCACACGGAAACTCACAACAACGCCATTTACTGCTGTTCTTTGCCGTGTCAAACAGCATCCTCAATCAAATGGGTTCCTAGTCCTTCGAACTTCACCTAAAAAACCGGGAGCACCTTACTGAGGCCAGCTTCACAGTGAGTGCCTGCATACCCCGAAGCCAATTCATACATTAACCACCAGGCTGCGGCTTCTAGCCTAATTCACTACCGGCAAACAAGGCACATTGTGGCAGGCGTTGAGTTAGTTTTTATAAGGTGTAACCAAGCCATTTAAGCTCGTGAAACAAGATCAAAACGCTCAAGGGCAGTAAGTGTCTGTCCGTTCCGAAGAAACGTCACTAATGACACGGTGTTTTTAATCGCACGCCAATAATGTTTCGGAGACACTAGTAGTTGAAAACGGGTACTCTGTGAGCCAGGTTTTGCGGCAGTACAATAGAATTGCCCTTTGACATTGCACACTCGACCTTTCACAGAAATACTGAGAAAATACGAACACCACAGATGGCTCCATTTGACAAACACCATCTGAGCCTTTGCTGTTCGATTTGTGATGTCATCATACATTCCTCCAGCACTCATACATCTTCCAAGATAGATGAAATTTTTGGCTACTTCCGATTGCTCACCACTAAGGGTCAGGGAAGGTGCAGGACCCTAAAAGCGATGATTTTCCCACCAATCTTGCCTGAACGTTTTAAAGTGAATGGATGCAAAAGTCATACCAAACTGATGAACTGTAGCGTTCAATCTGCATAAAACGTTCCGGGCTCTCTGTGAGCTCTTGCAGGTCAGCCATGTCGTCTGCATATTCTGTTTTGAAGTCAAATGACTGGGACCGCTTCTATACCACCATATTCACAGTCTGTCAGGACACACTTTAGAATCTCGTCCACTGGAGAATTGAATAGGCAGGAGAAGTTTGGAAAACTTGTTCTCACCTCACTTGAAATGCTGAAGGCCAGCAATAAGTTGCCATAAGCCCTGACCCTGCCCGAGGTCTGGCAGTAAAAGGCTGTGTTGAAAGACAATCAGTCGTGTTGTCGTAAGATCGGTTCTGTTTAGTTTAGTTGTTTGATCTAGTGTTTGTCATGGCAATAATGTCGTTATAAAGAGGAACACTGATAATTTTTCCAACTATATTACTAGTAAAACTATTGACCGGGAAATTGCAAACAAAGACATTCTCGTCCAACATGTTGCACGTACAGGGACGATAATGTGTTCTATCGATTGGAATCATGAAAATTCACCACGATCTACAATAGACGGTACTAAGACACCTCACGCTTGAGCATCCTGCTACGTCACGTTATTTTCAAGTGTCCATTTGCAACCGAAAGTCTGGTCGGATTAAGATCTTCTGCTTGAAGTGATTGACAACTGACATTTGGTTGACTGGCTTCCTTAAGAAACAACTGTTACTAATACGAAATTTCACAACAAAATAAAAAAAACCTTGTTCTGACGGCAAAATAGAATAGTTAGTACTTGATGGACTTCTGTGGCTTTATTAGCCACATTATACTTCAGTGCTTTATGAGAATTATTTGTTGTAATAAAAGGTGACTGATTTTTCCCAAAACTATAAGGTGCTACTCAAATAGGATATGGTTCAATGTCAACACAAAGAATGTCAGATTCCGTTAACGTCACGTGCAAAATTTACAAACACTCACAAGTTTTGGTAGAGTAATCGATCGCCCGATTTGCGTCTACAGACCAGCAGTTGTTTTGCCTGTGTCACCGCCTGTCCAAGCAAAGTGACAATACTTAAAAACATTTTGATACATGGGTTGATAATCAGGTTTCTGTTTCAAACCGTGTAAACAGGGAAAGTATTTTGCAACTGTGGGTTCTTACAAAGCAGATATCTAAATGATTGTAAGCAAAACTTCATCTAAAAGAACGTAGCTATCTGTTACGATATAGAAAGCATAAATATTTTTGATTCATTCCTTCGCTGAGCTGACATTCAGACATGCGCATTATGTAGAAATGGAGGTCTGTGCTGGCTGGTACTTCTGTCCTTCCAGACTGAGCCAGGATAAGCAGCAGCGATTACACAAAAGAGCCAACAGCCATGGATGTGTAGGTCGAACTACTGACTGCTGAAAAATCTTCAGGTATTGTAACATAGTGTCGCAAGTGTACATCAAGACTAGATTTATTGTTGTGATGCCTTTGTTTTCTGAATAAAGTAGAATAGAAAAAACTTCGAACAAAAGACTGATTCATCAAGAGTTGAATCTGGAGACCGGTATGCCGTACGTCTGAAATCTGTTCGATACCGGTCATAATCTTCAAGTAGTGCTCACCATCCTCACTTCAAACAGTAAGTATAAACAGCATATATCGATGTCTTAGTCACCATACTGATAGGACATATTTGTTCATAATCAAATAGGCTCAAATTGATTATTGGTAGAATTCATGTAGAACATAGCATAGTTTGCACACATTTGGCTCCAAGTAGGTAAACTATAGCTTCCTACCATGATTCGTGCACAAACCGCCTGTTAGTATTCATTTATATCCAAAAAATGACTGTACTGTACACTCATATGTTATAATTAGCCGTCAAGGAGTCCTGGAAAGTGGATGAATAACACATTACAGTATTATTATTGATTTTACCACTCATTAAAAACGGACATAATTTCTAAGTTCCATATTTTGTTGCGCACGACTTTCACGTATGCAAACAATCTTACAAGCAGTATGAAGCAAATTATTAATTATTACGATTATTATGCAGTCTCATGCTGTCTGTCTGACATCATGTTTTAGTATAGGAAAGTGTAAAGTTTATAGCAACAGGTATGAGTTTCAATTGCACTGTGGGATACAAATGTAGAATGTAAATTCCCCAAAACTACTTATCTCCACTTGGTATATCTGTGTGTGATACAGTGATTTCGCCTCTGTGACCTATAACCCATCCACTGGTTATGTTATATGGTAATTTCTTCAATACATGTAGAATTTTAAATACGACTCACAGGCTTCTGACTTAACTGTAAGCGTTTATAATAATTCCACTTTGTGGAAGGTTGCGTAACATTTTCCTCTCTATGATCGCCTAGCAGTTATGGTATATATTCAATTTAAACTCCAATCTGAGCTTGAGTTGGTTGAATGAAAGATGCCTCAAGGATCCTCTAGTGTATGTAAATTCCAACGCGCAATGTAAATGACAAAAAGCAACCGTGCGCTAAAATGGGGTCATATTTAACTGATATGAACTGACTAATCGAGTATTCTTCACTTCTGATAATGATTATAAATAATGTTCAAATTCCTGCTCAACTATGAGATACACGACCAACTAGAGTGGTCAGTGATTTTACTTTTGAAGATAAGAACTCCTCCCAGACAGGCAGCAAACAGATTGTTGGTATGGGAGCAAAAAGATCCTATTTGCATCATCTATGGACAACAGATTGACTATATTGAATGGTCTAACCTGTGAAACTAGCTGTTGGAAAATCGACCAGACTTTGTTCCTCCACTTTTGATAGACGCAAGCCGTATCAGATTGCTGATGTGGATATCAGCAACCCAAGCATCGTACGAGGAGTACATAAAGATAGCGCCGGCTTTTACTGCAGTTACTAACCGCCATGTGCAGCAACAAATTACAGCCGGCGGTTGATTAGGTGGCTAGTTAGTCAGCATGCATGAATCACGTTAGTCTGCTGTTTTAGAAAATCTTCTACCAATATATATGTATGCAATTATATGTTTTCTACTGCATGACGACCATTGGGTCGTATCAGGTAATTAAATTGTGCATGGAGCACATTTACAAAGGCATATGTACCTGTGAGTTTTTTAATTCTCCGGCTAATAGTGAAATTGAAACGCACGGTACGCCCCAACTGCGTTACGCCATGCTTATACGATAAAACGTCCGCTGAATTCATTAATGCTTGGTGCGAATAGACTGATTTGTGCCCAAGCTTTCGTCCCAGTTCAAGCTTATCGCACTTCACCACCATCACAACCTAAACAGAAATACATCAGTGGTTCACACTGATGCTTAACTGCCACACAACCACGAAGAGGGAAAAAGCAAACCCTGTATAGAAAGAAAGGATAAAATAGAACGGGACCGGAAAGGACCTAACTACTAAACACAGCCACGTTTATATTCAGACATACCGTATCAAGATGCATATACCTTACAAACCCTTCGACGGTGGTTACAACATAGTTGTTACAAACATTCCTTTTCCCTTTTGACAGCTTCCCACGTTTCAGAACATGAATGAGTTCGTAGATAAAACAAGGCAAGACACCTCGCGGTTCCAAGGTTTTGGAAGACGGTCTGATCACGTAGATATACCTCCGAGTAAAAGAAATCCGAGAGGTTATCAACCAGTTTATTTACTTAGGAAGTCGCATAGGCAACTACAACAGTGTGGGACACTAACCAGATGTTCACATCTCCAAGGCTGTCCTTGATATTTCTGACAAAAGAACGCAACCTCTTTGAAGCCCGAGGATCGCAACTAATGCGCAACCGAAAGGCCGTAACATCTTACGGTTGCGAAACCGGGTCAATCAAAGTAGAAGAGAGTGATCGTTTTTAGCTATCTAACCATCGATGTTTGCATTCCATTTTTTGCATAAGTTGACTTCAAGTGGTAAGCTACAAATTGTTTTGGAATCGGATATTCCATAGTAAGTGCCAAGAGGTTCCCTTTACTCAATCTAAATCTATAATGATTAGGTCGTATGAGAAGGATATCAACTAGTCATCAGTCACCTCGACCGCTTTCGTCATTTTCCTAGTTGACTGACGTAGGGTGAGGAGTGGACAGATGTTGATCTGGCGTAGACAAATGAATTCGTTCACAAAGGGGTTTGCCACAGTAGGTCGGGCCTATCTCCTCGGATACAGAGTTTGAGACTCACCGAGCCAGTGGCTGGATATGTTCGGTAAGATGACGGATACCCGAATTCAGTAGTGCGAATGTTGCCTTCGTTTAGCTGGGTTATCTGCAGAGTGTTTGCCAGAGGATCAAAGCAGTTTCGTAGGACAGCATGTTTTTATAGCAGCTGATATATCAAACAACTCCATTCAAAGGCATCATTCAATTTGTTTAGTCGTAGTAACATTCGAAAAAGCAGTTAACAATCATCATTGTTATCCTCATCGCGGTGCCGTCCTAACAACACAACGGAAGAAAACTTATGTAACCATACAAATGACGAATGAAGTTTGAACTTATTGTGACTGGCCTAAAATAAAAAGAAGAGGGAGTTATCACGTAAAAGAACAATGTTGTTATACTATGGAATTGGAAATAAATGCGTAAGTGCGTAAAAATAACACCAAATAAGGCAAGTCTGAGAGAATTTTAAAATTCGGCTCATTGGTTATCATCGAAATATTCAAGCTCGCAAACTTCTGATGTTTTGGTTAATGTAGCAACAGCTGAAACTGTTATCATCAACCTTATTAATTTACATCAGTTGCTGAAAACTGCTCACAAAAATTTCCACTTCCCGCAGTTGACTGTATAGTAAATGAATGATGCTTTCTCGGTCATTGTTTTGAAACTATGCAATAACAACCTATACAACCATTTTCAATATGCTGAAAGATAACCATCACAGTTAATCGCATTTCGTCAAATAATACAGTTTCGTCTTTTACTTATGAAGTCCGTAACGAAATTCATAGTCCATTGTTAGAGAATTTAGAGTTTATCCTGAGTCTTTCAGTATGTATGCTCACCTAAGGCATGACGGTTGATTTGATATATCCGGTACGTCATAAACTACTACAAAACTAGCTTATGGTTGTTTGAACGACTTTGTAACAGTGAGAACTATGTATCTGTTAGAGCGCCCGCCCTGTTACCGTCCCAAGCCGCCTTTGTCATGAGAAAGAAAAAAACGATTGATTCAGTCAAATCAGCGAAACTTCAAATCGATCGAGACTTTTTATACTGCTATGCTCCTAAGCGATCCAGACTATTTTTTTCGATAACTGTTCTCTTTGATGTCTTGGGAGTTTTTGGTCATTACGCGCCCTATAAATACTTTGTGACTGACACCTTTGACGCACACGTGTTGGGGCGGAACAAAGCGGTTTCCTTTGTACGCGACTTTTGACTTGTCTTGGAAACCAAATCGCTGGACATTTGCGGTATTTTTGGGACCAAGAATTCCGTGTTAATTAGTACCGGGTTGAGAATTCGATTTGTATCAGGCGAACCTCTATATCGAGAACAAACCAGCATATTGTTTGAGATGGTTAACAACAGTGTCTTTAAGTAACACAGTCATTAGCAATCGCCTCCGAGCAATGTACAGCTTTCAGTGTGTAGATCCACACAATATATTGCATCGACCGCTGATGCTCAGTATACCATCATCTAAACATCACTGTAGCCTTTTACAGTTGGGAATCATTATTTTTGAACTTTTTCGTGCAACTTTCTTTTTGAAATTCCCGCAGCTTGATGTTGTGTATTGCACCCTATTACTTTAGTCAAAAAGAAATCATATCTGCTAGCCCCACATCCAGTCGGTGAAACGCAACCCTTCCACCACTTAACGCTAAATGATAAACACTCTGAAGCCATATATACTGGACAGTTCGCCGACTAACGGAACCCTCCTTTAAGAATTCTTGTTCAAAAGCTTGCCGAAAACAGCGCAAGCAGCCATTTTTTTGTTGCTCGTTCGCGGACTGTTTGTGAAGCACAAAAACCGCGTATTAATTGGTGACGCATTTTTAACCACGGCTGAGTGTATCACATCCTATTATACATTCCGTAGTAGACAGGCGCCATCCCAACAAAATGGCCACTAAAAACCTCGGTCATCTTTAAAGGCAAAAGTTGCAACTTTCCGAAGTGGCTTAGACGAAATTTTCCTCAAACCATTCGTCAGGTTGTCAGCCTAACAAATCGCTTAGGCGATAGGTACCACAGTTGGAAAAACGAATATTGTTGATGCTATGGACCTTTTGTTAACCGATCCAAACAGTGCATCACACCCTGCAACTAGATATCATCAAGGCGGCACAAACTTAACAGCCGGTCTGTAGTGGTGAACAGTGCCGTCGGCACTGACTCTTCTTGTAGTCTTGTTTTTGTGCCGGAGGTAAAAACCAGAATCACGTTCTCATACTATACTGAGTGATATTGAAGCATTTTCGTCTGCAAAAAGCAAGGCGTTAAATTACCGTAGCTCATAGTTCCAAACCATCAAGGGGAATCACCCAGCCACCTAAAAACACTGCTCGCTACTCCTAAATTCAAATCTCCGGCGGACGTTCCGTTGAATGTTCACAATTGCCACGAACCTTCTACCATAATTGACATAGAATGTTTTCGGCGCTTTAACCTTCTGGTCGACACAAGACGTTGTATGCTGATTGATTCCAGCGCATTGTTAGGCACAGCCAACGGATCCACAACGGGTGAAACCGTAACACCCACATATGTTCGATCTGAACTCATTGGACACTTTGTAACATTATTCATAGAATGTCAACAATTCGTTCATGTATCCAATGACAACCAGTGAATGACTTCTAATGGTAATCAGTAGGTCTTCATTAGTGGATCTGTAGTCTTGGCACCGCCTGGCCGGTTAACCTCCGGCAGACCATAGCTCGTTAGAACAAAGTTCAAATACGTGCTGGAAGTCAGAATAATAAATGTCTGAGAGCTCATGGGCTTCATTGTCACAGTCGATATCAAACAAGTCGGGCAGCTGGTGACTTTGTGGTGACTACTTTAGGTTTACCAGTACCCAATCACACACATGCGGGACTCAACCACTTGCTATACAATAAAACCAATTTCAGCAAGATAGATTGTATGCGCATATATCACTAAACCCCGGTCAGAAAAGGAGCTATACCCAAAACCGCAGTTGTTGGCCCATTTGGTCCCACCAAACTACTAATAATGCTACTTGGTTTGAGCAAAACAACTCAATATTTGCAACACTTCATACACAGATTTAAAATTTTATCTACCGCAGTCTACATGACATTCCCGTGAATAGTTCTACACAAGGCACATTTTTGCGCTTCACTAGAGCGTTTGGCCCAGAATGGCGTTGGCGTAAGCCCCGCCAGATGCAAAGTAGACAAGACCACGGAACAATGTCCGGGATACCGTGTCTAAAAAATGCATCGCAGCATCAGCGGATAATACCAGACCCATTGGTAAATAAGTCAGACCGCATTCACTCAGGCCGTTTTTGTGGTATGGAGATCTTCTACCTGTCTGTCTGTAAAAGGTGCTCCCTCCATGGAATCCTTTTGGTTGCCAACATCTTTTAACATCCGGCTCCTGTTCCCTCTAAGTCGATACATACTCGTCTTGGTAGGAAGTTTTAGAAATCTGCTCGTTTTGTTGAATGTTGCCGTTTTTATATTTTTGAATGACGCTTTCCTCATAAAGGTGAGCTATTCTACTACCGGTTGTGTTCACCTGCTAGCTCGTGTTCCGTGGTTTAGTTCATACGTCGACGTAGCCAAAGCCAAACAACAGGTGATAATTTTTCTTGTTTAATTATGAAAGCCCTTTTGAGTTACTACAGGTTCAGGGTACTTGTTGCCTGTATGGATGCTTGGGTTTACTTCAAGTATCTGACGCACAGACAGGTCCGCGACTGAAAGGTTTCCGCTCAAAGTGATGTCTACTCCCAAGTTAACTATTTTTCTTCGAGTACTGTGTGCAAAAGAAAAGAAAAAATAAGATGGAAACAATCAAGGTGTCCAGGCTGTCAGATTGTTAATATCGTCATAATCACCATCATCGTCATAGACAGCAATACATCAGTGGTTCACACTGATGCTTAACTGCCACACAACCATGAAGAAGAATGAAAAGCAAACCCTGTATAGGAAGAGAGAAGAAAAGGCAGGGAAACGGGAGGGTAACTAGTCACTAAAAATAGCTACGTCTACATTCAAACATACAACAGCAAGGCGCCTACACCTTGCAAACGAACAACCGAGCTGTAAGTGAAAGTAAGGCGTCATCAGCAAGACA
>LUCH01000154.1:0-147071 GCA_013368495.1 Paragonimus heterotremus
GTCGTCGCATATGCTTAAATAAGAAGTTTTTGTTCCCGCGGGCTTTGAGAAGGACCTTTTCTTGCACGCGTTTGGTGTTCTCACGGATTTCCCGTCTACACCTATTTCGAACGATGTGAAACGCGCGAAGGTCCTCCGTATCTCCTGTAAGCTTATGCTTCGCGAATAAATGGGAACGTTCATCCAGTAGACGACGTAATCTGCGCGAAAGAGGTGGCCGACAAGAGAAAGTGCACAGTTTGCGCGGTACAAATAAGTCATCCGCAGTCCCAATTGCGCTTTGAAGTGCGCTGCAATTCTGTTCTACGGATTGCTTGACTGCCGTTCACTGATGCTGTCTACGCTGCTGTACGACAATGAAACCAGGGTTTTTACGGTATCTGAACCACTTCCATCTGCAATTTCTGGGAGGGTTGGCTATTCGGTTCCAAACATCGAGCTATTTCGGCAAGCGGAAACGGACAGGATTGTATCAACGCTGGTGCGCAATCAGCTGTATTTTCTGTGACATGACCACAGGATAACCGATGAACGGATTCCGGCGCAGCAGCTTTATGAGCACATCAGTGCACACAAGCGAAATGCTGGTGGTTAGAAGCTGTGGTACCAGGATTTTATTCAAGTAAATTCTTTTAATTTTAACATCGTTTTGAGATCATGGGAAGACTTGTCCGTGAACCGGACGGCCTGGAAGAATGTGATCCAGATGGGCTCCAAGGGCTCAGTTGACGATGTTTGCGTAGCGATACATTTGAGCGCACGGTAAGCATGGTGACGAATGTGGCCTCGAATACGATGGCCATCTTGGATTGTTGGGTCACTAACATACTTATAACGCGCCGTCAGTGAACAAAAGACGAGTATTTTAGGCTCAAATAAATTACCAGTTATATTTGTAATGTTACATGTCGCTCCTCCTCAGACCGATGCCCCTCGACCCGTTTCGTCATTCCTTGAACTCATCAGATTGAGGTAGTTTGAATGTAGATCTAACCGGCTACCTTACATGTTAGAAGACAATGCTCTTGTCTCCTCGATCACCTATTCTGTGAGCATCGGTTGTGACGAGGGAGTTTGTATGTTATTGAGTTGTAGCTTGTTTTCATCCCGTTATTGTGGATAGACACAGCCCACCTCGGATTGCCAGTTTGCACCAATTACGTAAGGACTCGAAATGGTGAATGCACACTGTGCGTACACACACTTACAGATGAAAATATGCTGTAGTTCAGTTGTCGGTCATATCTCTTTCTCTCGTTTGTATCAATCAATGACCGCCCTCGCTTGATAAATCACTCGCTCTTCTCTTCAGAAAAATGGGTCATGGTGGCCCCCTTTTGTGCTGATTTCTTTAGCCTTGTGCATTTAAGGCTGACGGTTTGGTTTGGTTCTCATTCCAAATTCGAATTTATGCTTTTCATACTGAAATACTTCAGTATCTTTCTTCCCAGCCTAACTTTTACCATTGGAGTTTGCTTTCTTGTTTCGGAGAAATATGGATTTTATCTTCGTGCTAGCGTACCATCTGGCTAATGAACGTTGGTCGGCTTGATCATGAAGGCCTCTATTTGCACGCCTTGTGCTTTTATTCCCATGGGCTTACACCGGAAAATGGATTGTGTGGGCCAAACCATCAGTGATGCATTCAAACCACTTATGGTGACGGTTACGCACAAGCGTCCTGATTTCGGCCACTGTGACTGGCTAATCCGGAGTCGGATGCCGCCGGCTGTGTATTTAAATTGTGTATGCTTGTGTTTGCAGCACTTTGAAATCAGAATTATACAACCATTATCACTATTCAGGTGTATCCACTGTTGAGTTAGTCTACGTGCCTTAGTGTCTTAAAATCACGTGAGTCTGAAATTTGTGTTCAGGTCTGTGTGAGTCCCTTGTATTGTTCACACGGGCAGCTTGGCGACATCCAGTTTGTATGTGGTCTGGCTTGACGCTTAATAGTATCTAAGTTAAACAATGAACTGGGCTCTCACATCCTCGATCACTCTATGTACACCGTATCACCCGTTTGTCATGTTTTGTTTTGTTCTATTTTAGCATTTCTTCGTTTGAATTTTATCGTCTAGCTGACTATCTAGTTGGTGTAGGTGTTCACAATGGGTCGACGGAGAAGCGCGAACAAGCCTCCTCCTAAACCTAAAGCCCTCCAGCCACTTGACAAAGTTTTCAACTGTCCTTTCTGCAACCACGGGAAATCGTGTGAAGTTGTATTGTGAGTTCGCTTGTTCCCTGTCCTCATTCTCCATCGATTCTGCCAGACAGCGTGACAATAATATTGGCTATATCAAGTGCACAATTTGTTTGGAGGATTTTCAGACAAAAATCAACTATCTCAGCCAAGAAATCGATGTGTACAACGATTGGATTGACGCATGTGAGGAGGCTAATGCATGAGCTGTATACAGACTATCCGTGGACGCTGCACACTTATTAATGTAATTTGCTTCTTAATAACATTGTTTGTTCTCTCAATTGTTGCCGAAAGATGGCTTTGATCTCTCATCTTTGCTGCTTAATGCTCACCTTGCATGTGAAGTTTTCATACGGTTTAGCTCGACGAGTTTGCCATATTCTTATTAGAAGACTAGAGCTGACGTGATTCATCTGCCTTTGCTCACATCAATTGTAGGATTCTGCGAGATAGATGTTTGTCACTGTGTTACTGATGTAGTTCAGGAACCTGAGTGTTCTCTGGTTGGAACAGTCTGTGGAATTTGTTTGTATACAAGTCATTCACGTACTGACAAGCCTCACTGTTTCACTGGGATAGAAAATGTGGCCTCTCAGGAAACCTTTACAGGTTTGCAAATTATTTTCATGGAAGTGGGGTTACTCATGGACGGACAGTAGTATAACTCTATTAATAATTTATGCCCGGAACAGTTAGAAGAGTTAGTTCCTTCATCTCTGAATCAGCTGTTACCACCAAAAGCACCCACTGGTGTTCCCGATCCGTTTCTGTTATTCATATGCCAAACCAGACTTCCTATACCTTTCAATTGAGTACGAAGAATCCCATTTTCGAAAGTTCTTGTTGATGGGATAAACAAGGGACAAAGTGATCGGATAAGATAAGATTTCGTGGTGGTTATGCGCACAAACGAAGTAGACTTTCGGTAAGCAGTGTTAATCTGACTGACTCAACGGGACAGGGACAAAATACTTCACATGTTGCAAAAATGTGTTTGACCGAGAACGCCCCAGCGTTGAACATAAATCTGGGCCGGTTAATGAGATTAAAACCACCCCTGCTGTTGACAAGAGCGCGGCAGGTGATACGAATCACTTTTTTTTAGTGTATACTAATCATAGTTACTTAATGAACCAAGTTTGTTTAAAGGTTTGTACGGATCGTTTTGTCTCGTACTTGTACCTAACGTCAGGGAAAATTGTTAGGCCTGTGAAAACCGCGTATTCGCTTGTGTGCATGATGTGTTCAAGACATATTGTGGATCATAACTGAGAGAACATGATTTGGTTTTGTTCATTGCACTATAGTGTTAATACAACGAAGAGAAGCACGGATCTCGCACGATGACAACGCTAACGGAAGGTCATAACTTATTTTACTTAATCTGCTCAGCTGATTGATTTTGTTGATACGGTCAAATGCAGATGATACGTCGTATGTTAGACGGACTCGATTTTTAACCAGCTAGCAGGGGCTGGCAACGTGGTTAAAGGAAAATGTGCTTCTAATGCTTGGGGTTGAAAACAGAGATTTATAATCTAAGCTACTTCGCAATTTCCGAGTTAAATTCACAAGCGTGTAGTATCGTGGGTTTGTTACAACCGATCGCATTGCATATTCAAAATGAAAGGCGAAGCTGTATCTAAAACGAGAACACTTCCAGAAAGTGTCATCTATAAAAAAAAAAATGAAAATCAGCATTGGTGGATATAAAATGGAGGACAGTGTGTTGTTCTGAGAACAGTGATATCAGTTATATATCACTCAACCGGTTACAGTTTCCATACTCTGGTAGACATCCAAGCCAGCTGCGTTCGGTAAGACGTACTAAACCCCACTTCCGTTTTCGTTTCAGCTCCTCGATGATCACGACTGGAATTTGGATTGCGGCAACTGTGTTAACTACCACACTATTAACCTCAACCCGTTTCCGCAGTATTCACATCACAGTATGTCAACGTAGACATAGCATGCAAGGTCGGTTACAAGTGTATCTCAGTTATTCTACTGGTTGGCGAGTGGTACATCGAAACACATCAAAACTTATTTTTATCGGCTTCCTAACCTAGTAAACTCACTGTTCAGACTGGTTACACTATTCATATGATACAAGCGTTGAAAACTTCTATCCCTCAGAATAACATGAGTACTAAAAATGTTGTTTTTGGATAACGCAACATCGAGCTAAACTAGCAAAGTGACAAGGTAGCATACTCAAACAATGACATTATACTGAGCGATGGGCTTGCTATCGTACTGTGTACAAAATTACACGTCATACCACATTGTGGTGAGATACTTTGTGTGCACGTGTAATCTTGCGCCTGTCATATCTGGTCCCCGATGGTTGAGCTCATCTATTTAGACGACATTGTGAGTTGTCGCGTCTATCTTTGACATTCTGGTTTTATTTTAACGCAATTTCAACCATTCTCTCCTTTTTTATCGACTATATGGCGTGTGTTGAATATTCAATCTTGTTCAGAGGAATTGATGAAGTTAGTGTTGTTTTTGGTGGGACATGTTTTAATTGATTATGAATTTCCGAACTGGAAACCTCATTCAATTATATTTGATACCCCATCCGGCATAAAACACCAAAAGTACTCAGGTAGTACTTTTTTCAACTCTGTTGTTCTTCTTGATAGTAATGAGGGCTGCCCTTTTCATTTTCTTACGTAAATTAATCAACATTGTCTTTAATAGTTCGTTCAGATAACGCTTTCCGCAGCAAACCTGCTTATAACCTCAGATACATCGCCATTCTATGTTGTTTATCATAGAGCAATCACTTCACAGCTGTTACCATTCTTGTCTCGACTCACCAGGTTGAAACAGATAGCTTTAGTAGCGAAAGAAGGAACTCTTATCCACTGGAATACCAGTCCACCGGCATGTTTTCTGATGGGCTGATTAGTGAAGTTGTCGTGTTACTCATTTACGGTCGTGAGTGTGGATATATCTGTCTGTCTTGAGTTGTTAGTTTTTGCTGGCTGTGGCCACATACACTGGAATTGTGGATAATCGTACTGTTTAATGCTCACTTTCAAAAAGATACTTTGCAACCAGTTTTGTCCTTGTTTGAACTCATAAGGTATAGATGACTTGATGAGGGATCAAACTAGCAACGCTTCCCGTAACAAACTACAACTCTTAGTATCCCGGCGACCAGCACCATGAACCTTAATTTTGATGGAGATAACTTTCTGTGTGGTTGCCGTTCACATTCTGTTAATACCCACGAACACAGTCCACCTCGGTCTAATAATTTAACGCTAACTTCGGCCCTTAAAAAGTTATATACCAATCCAGCCGATTGAGGTATGTTCAAAGTTGCTGTTTCCCTGATTCACCAGTCCACTTGTTTGTTTTTCTTATCATCTGCTCCTAATTTGTCAATCCTGGGGACTATAAAACTGGTAAGCTGAAATGGTTTGATGTTCAGGGAATGATAATTTAGTCATGCCTAATGTTGGGTCAGTGGTGCAATGGTCAACATAATTAATCTATGGAAGTGTTGCTGGAGCTTGCGGGTCGTTCGTCGCAAGGATATACCACAGATGAACTCTAACAAGAACGAAAGTGTGGTGTATTGTCAATGTTGCACTTCTAACTGCAATAAATGTGACAAAGTTGGTCATGTTGGTTGTGCATCGCAGCGGCTTGACAATCGAACCTTCACTGACACCACTAGACAATGCTAGAACTTTCCCCTTAAACCCAAAGTAATCAGGTGAACAATCCTCTCTTGTCTGTGTTGTCGGCGGTGGCAAAAGCGGCTGCGTATAATCTCATCCTACGGTATTAGCTCATGACTCATTGCTTCTTAAATCGAGCCGCCAAGCGAACGACTCAAACCAGCAGAGCGGGTGATGGGTTAACCCAGAGGTCGGTGTGGCAAACCTACTCCTAAGCTAGTTGAAGCGCATTCAAACAAATTAGGTTCAGTTGGTACGCCCAACAGATTGCGTCGCCTAAGAGGGGACGGTCATGTGACTAAATATTCTAATGAAGCTTATTTCAATGTTTACTTTCAGGAGTGTCCAAAATCTTGCCGGAAGTTTCGTCAACAATGTGGCCTCTTTTTTAAGCAGACAACCTGAACTGTAGGTGATCTATCTGTCGGTATTATTTTGCGTCGCTTGACAACTGCTAATTCCAGCTTCTTGGCTTATTTCTGTGGATATCCACTTTCAGTTATCCCCATAGGACGTGGGGTGCGATAATTTAATCAGATTTATTACTGGCAACTTGGTAGTTCCTCCTATCTGAACCCAATCTCTTTAGACTGTATTATCTAAATAGTAATGCACTGAAAGACCGTACGGTGATGCCGATATCATCACGTTGAAATCACAATGTCTAGCATGGTTAAGCTAAAGTGTCACATTTTTTAAAATAGGATTTTGCCTAAGTTATTGATCATCAGTCGTGTTTATCGGTCAGTACAATTAGTTGGGTGAGCCGTTATTTTTAGTTTGACTATCCTGTAGTGATCGGTGCAGTATGGACAAACATACTTTGCATTAACTTGTGTACACGTGCATATTTAACCACTCTACTTAAATCCTGTGGGAATGTTGTCATTAACCAGATGATCATTGCCAAACAGATCCAACCATTCGTGGTCACCTTTTTCAAGACAATAGTGATCGCTTTTAGCCAGTCTTAATTGTTCCCAGTCAGCAGGTCCAATAGCCAAAGGTAGTTGAGCTTAGTCCCGAAATATCTCCTTTTCTGGGTTACCGGTTTTCAAGAATTGGCCATTGCGAGGGGTTATTCTGATGTTGAAATTTTCATCTTAACGGCTGTCTATTCTGTTTCATCAATTTCAGCCAAGACAACACTTGAGTTTCATTCATTTATCAGATTCTTCTGTGATCTATCAAAATCTGCAAGCTCACCGATAAAACGGGAAATCTCGGCAATTAGTTTACATGCTGGTGCGGTATCAACGAATATTTCACGTTGGTAATATTTCGACTCGAAAATATTGTCTTTCTCAGGCGTTTGGATTTTCACACACTATCTATTGTACAGCTTAATCTGGTGGATCATTTGCTTTCAGTCGTAATCTACTCTGTAGGTAATCCGAACCCATAGGAAGCCGAATTTCAAGCTCTTCCGCATCTGCGACTAGCACTTTGAGAAGTAAGGCGGCAATGAAAGCAACAGTACATCAAGAACTTACCAGAAGCAAGCTGTAGTGAATCTGCCCAACACTCACTGATGAAGGTGTGCCATCATGGTCTTAATATAGTCACTGAAAATCCTCTTTACAAGACGAATTTCAATTAGTTTTTCATCACCCTTCATTTCGGTAGTGTTCGGTACCCGACCTATGAAATATAATCTTACGAATTTATTTAGAAAATGCCCGCCAATGGTCGGGATAATCATCGTTATTCACTAAACATCATCTAGGTTTTTGATATCGAACGCTAAGCTGAAGTGTGTTGACAGAAGATGAAAGATACGATGCTGTCTATCTCTAACCTGTTTCCGTTCAACAATGTATTATTAAAATGGGTTGATGTAAAATTTTAGGATCTTCAGTGTTACTCCATAATTGGGTGAAAAACACTATAATAGACCTCGTGCGTCCCATCGCTCAGACCAGATTTCGACAACCTGAATCTAAGCACCATTCGAAGGGCGCCAGTGAGTGAACGGCAGCCAACGCTCATCTCTGACAGTTGTTTCCAAACTTTATGAACTTCTACTCACTGACCTTTCTAAACACGATCTTATCGCTCTCATTAACGCACACGCAACAGGTAAGTGCTAAAATTAGCGATAGATGACTACAGTGCTAAATGCGATCCATTATAAGGCTACATAAGTGTTCGGGGCACATTGTAACCAGCCTATCAACACCACGCTTTTGTCATGTAGGGAAAAAACATCTCCGTCGTCGAAGGTTTGAATCATCATCTCATGTCCAATTTCCTACTACTACCCGCTTGCTTGTGCACGTCATCTCTTATGTGGGAAACGCTAAGTCCGTAGTTGACCACTGACCTTAGTGTTAGAAACATAGACCGGTGATAGTGTTTGTTCTGTTGATATGACATTCAAGTCATAACAAATAATTTAAACAAATGCTGTTTGTCACATGAAGGTATCTCGGTATCATGCGATAAGGTATGTTGGACCAAATGCAGAACGTCATCTAGGTGGACATAAGTCAGCCGGGATAGTAACGTGTTTTCTCCACGCTTCACTGTTTAGATGAATTGGTCACATACGCGTACTGTCGAATGTCAACCTTGTTTCTTGTTGAGGCTACGGACTAGAACCGTTCGCGCGTCTGGCGGACGGCTTAACTTGACCATTTACTTTGACGCTACGAATCGGATGATTTTCATTGACAGGCTGTTCTTTGATCACAGGTCAGAGGTTGGCGATCCCTAATGCAGACGAAGCATCCACCGATCGATCGGTGAGGACCACATCGCATTACGTGAATCGATGCGATCAGTGCGAAGCTGTAGACCCATTGAGCTATCGTCTCACATACGTCACGCAGGCACTTGCATGTACAAGACTGCGCTAGCCTCATGAGCTTCCCGAACTGGAGGATGAAACCCACAAGAGGACAGTGTATAGGTACAGTACGGTCATAGTCCGAATGACAAAGGAACGGGCAGATGCGACAGTGAAGTTTAGTAGCAGGACAACGCTGCGTGGTTAACTCAATAATTCAAACTAACACTGTCTAGCTTTTGATTATTAGGTATAATGCGATCTGTTGTTAACCAAGCTTCCGGTTAACAATTACCCAGACAAGACAGAATAACAGTTGACTACCTCCGTGTGTACTGTACACGCTTGGATAAGTTGTGTAGGAACTTGTCCGTCAGATTTAAAAATCCACATTCCGGACTGCTGAGCGAACTCGCAGTGTTAGGAGTCGAGGGCTAGATGCAGAACTGACCGTACTGCAGAGTGACATCAAGCTGATGCATAAATTCAAAACATTTTAGAAAGCTGTTTAGTCGTAATATTCAATGCAGACGAGCGGAAAAGCTAAAATGTTCCTAATTTCAAAATAACTTGTATGGGCGTTTGGTACTGATATTTTCATTTGTTGAGCGATCGTTTTCTAAATGAAACAGAGCACGACTGTGTTTCGACTGGGAACGAGGTTGCTTTCACTCTTGTTGAGCCTCAGGTGTTTGCTATCAATTGAGAAAACTCGTAGTTGCGCAGATTGCGGGTTTTTCAGATAGAATCTGAAGTCATGGTTGGATAGTCCACAGCTGTTGGTGATGTTGACACATTGGGCAATGAAAAATACTGTGTAGCGAACAAGCTCGTTTTCAGTTGTTCATCATCAGGCTAAATAGATCACATATCACACATTTTACAGGGGAATCATTAAGGGGGAAAACAGAGAACGAGTGGTTAGCGAGATGAGTCAATTCAATGTCACGCTGCAATCAAGTACCCACTGGAACCGTGGGTTTTGACAGGCTAACACGATATGGGGTTGGCTGAAACAGATCCACAGGTTGAACAAAACGTTTCTAAGTGTACATACAGACTCCAATAGCTTCAGCTGTAGACAGAATCCTACGCCTAACTACTCTCCGCTGGGTGGCTTTGACTCGGTAGATTGGGCGTAATGATTCAAATCCACCAGGTGCGATGGTATGGCACTGTTGAAATATTTCGTTTTTCCACGGTTTAGCTAAGCTGAGTGGTATTCACGAATCCGTTCAGATAAGCGTGTGGTCATGCGGCCAACAAAACTGTTTCCACAGTAACAGTTGAATGAGTATGCTCAAAACGAGTCTGCAGAAACAGACACTATCATCTTCTTGGCCTGGGTATAAAACCGGACTGGACGTAAAACGGACATAATTTAGCAACGTAAAATGTTATGTTGATGACCCGTGTGCGTCTGCGTAAGACAGTTTTAGTCAGCGTATCGCCCTTGAAGGGTACTCCGATATGCGGCTGGTCTGTTTCACTCCGCCGTTGTATAACTCAGTCTCTAAACCTTTCCGGGTAGCCATTTTGTATTAATATTTTACGTAAGAAAGCCATTTCTTTAGCAGTAATATCGTCCATGCAAATTCTTACGGCCACGTCCGTCAAACAGTTGATTAGGGTTTTTTTCAGGGTGAGTGGTTTAATGTTAATGGACAGGAGTGACGATTCACGGGCTCGCAAATATAATCAATAGTTTTGTGTAGAGAAGGATATTTTGAGCTGTAGGTGAGCAGCTAAAAAGCTCATCAGTTAATTACCAACTGAGGCTGTTTAAATGCTAATCAACTTCGCGGAGTGTGCCTGGGCCTTCCATTTCACTCATTATGGAACGCCTACTAATCAACGCGCCCGTGTGTAGGCGGTCGGGAATTCTGACGTTTTAAATAGTTTAGTTACCTTTCCATGTCACATAAAACTATGTGTATATTCTTTGAGAACAGCCTGTCCTCAGTCGTCAAGACTTAGTGACGTTTCGCACTTTACACGTATATTTTGAGACCAAGTGACCTAGGTTCTAGGTTTGGGAAACTTGTAACTCTTAATTAGTCAGCCCAACCTACAGCGTTAATGGGAAGTTAGAAATAAACAATACCCAACTGTCGCTTCTAGATTAATTGGCCAATAAAGTTGAGCAGCAGCAATAGCTCACCAGCTGCTATGAGCACATGGGTGTAGAGAGTTGTTTAAGTTACGAACCTGTCTGTCTCAAGTGGTGTGTGCGGATTTAGCTAGCGCGCTACCCAACGGGATCTTAAGACTCTGTTTACATATAATGACCACAAGGAAACGATGGCTAAAATAATTAACCCGAGATTCCCTTACACACCTCAACAGGCAGTTAAAAAGAGTTATTGACCTAGTGCCATATTCCGCAAAAAAATGGACCACGAAATCTTTCCGGTTTTGTCTCGAGTGAAATCGACGTCAAGGTGTTGGAACTGGTCCAACAAATTAATACCCAGTCTGTAGTCACTATTAAAAGCCGATTGACAATGAAAAACAAAGATTCAGCGCGATGATCCTCGTGTATTGGTATGGACCCTGGAAAATAGGGTGTACAGAGAAGCACATCAAGCCAGCGGGACACGGAGCGAGTTGTGATTGTAGTCCCGGGACGGATATTACAAAAGGAATAGCTTGTCTAAAACAAAAGTAGGTAAAAACCAAGATCATCGAAAATTTACATGTGAATGTGACTATCAAAAATACCAGTAGTTATAGTCGCTACATGACTCTCCCCCAGAAGGCTAGTAAGTATTACACAAGCTTTCATTATTCCTGAGAAAGAGTGGGAAAAAATAGATGTCTTTCTCGATTACCACAGTTGCAGGGTGATACACATGATGAATAATGACTTCGGGTGGGGAATGTCAAAGTTTAGGGGAGGGTCGGTCGGAAAAATGGCTGATGCGCCGTTATTTTGTTATTTAGTCTTCGGTGCGTTTCTTCTCTATCGCAGCGGACTGCCGAACCCTAAAAACTCTTGAGAGAAAAAGGGGGTAGGTTTATCGAGTGCTGTACGATAAGTAACTAGGAGTTATCTCTCCACGCACCATGTAAATGAGAAACACTATGAAGTACCCGCACGATTGACGGAAATGGATAACTCACTGTGTCAACGTATCCGGTCGACTAAATAGTTTCACAGCCAACGACTTTTTTAGACCTTGGGATTTTGAATGTGACTGCCTTCGGTTTTTTCTTTCTTCTTGTGCTCCTGTCTTAATTTGATAGACTCAAGAAAGAAGATGGTTAACATATGAATAACCCCGACCCAGAACAACGCCGTTTGGATTGCGGACCTGGTAACGCATGAAATAATTGCAAAGACATGAAGGTCAACATTTTTTGTACATATGTATGTTATAATAAACTCGTCACTTCCGAAAATAAGGAATGTTAACATACTCTGCAAAACGTACTGGTTTGCAAAGCTCCCTACCAAGATGATTATGCCTAGAGGTTAAGGGAGCACGGATTGGGGTTGCGGGAGTTGCAGGGGGCTCCGGAAACGGGACGCTTTTAACTGACACCGGGGGTTCCCGCCGAGAAACGTTACCTGTCGACGGAAGTGGAGCTGATGCTTCCTTCATAAATGCTGGTTTCAGCCTGTCGACAGAGACTACCTTCCGTTTGCCACTGCGGTTAATAGTGAAGGTTTTCGTGTCTCTTGCCAGCACACGATAGGGACCCGTGTATGGGGGTTGTAGTGGTCGACGGAAGTCGTCAGTACGAAGGAAAACATGTGTGCACGAAGAAAGTTTAGCGTGCATATGTACAACTGATGACTACTCTCTAGGCTGCACCGGGCGTAGCTTCTGCATGTGTTGTGCCAAGCGAGCTGTGTAGTTGCCGCAATCGTACGGTGCTGAAGGTGCAGATGAAACGAAATCACCTGGTAACCTAAGCGTTCATCCAAAGACCAGTTCCGCTGCTGTAGCATTTACGTCCTCTTTAACTGTGTCTCGCAGTCTTAAAAGTACTAGCGGGAGTGCCTCTTCCCAAGAAGGATTAGCATGGGCACTAAGAGCGGCTTTCAGTTGACGATGAAGGCTTTTAACCATTCAATTTGCTGCTGCATGATAAGCCGTAGTGCGAATGTGTTTGAATCCTAGCGTAATTAAGAGGGCTGTGAAATGTCCTTCAAAGTGTGATCCACGATCTGTGGTCACCACTGCTGGACAAACGAATTGTGCCACCCAACGCTCCAAGAAAACGCTGGCTACCGTTTCTGAAGAGAAGTTAGGTAGCGGTATGGCTGCAGGCCATCTCGTGAAGGGGCCCACCAGGTCGACGTACACTTGGTGAAAGCGTGCGTCTGGCAAAAGAAAGGTGCCAGAGTGGCCCTTTGTATGACGGTGAACTTTGAAACGCTGGCATTGGAGACAAGAACGGCTCCAATGGTGGACATCGTGGCTTACCTTAGGCCATACGAAACGTTCAGTGACAAGTTTGATTGAAGCGAGTATGCCAGGATGAGACAGATTGTGCAGTGTATTGAACACTGTACGGCGAAAAGATGAAGGCACTACAGGGCAAGGTATGCCCTGTGAAGTGTCGCAAAGGATTGTTCCCTCTGACGTTGTCAGAGGTATGGGTTGGATTTTGAGAGAGCCTTTTGACGCGTGTTCGATCTCAGGGTCGTTGGCGTTTGCGGCAGCCATGGTTGCCAAATCGATGCCGTTGTCAGCAGATGCGCTGAGGTTATGGGCGCGTGAAAGAGCATCCGCGACAGTGTTATCGGTACCTGAGACACATTGTATATCAGTCGTAAACTGAGAGATATAGTCCAGGTGCCTAACTTCCCTTGGGGAATGCTTGTCGGATGAAGCGTTTAAAGAGTAGATTAACGGTTTGTGATCAGTGTAAACCGTGAAGGTGCTGCCTTCTACCGAATGCCGGAAGTGGCGGAGGCCTAAATTGTGTGCTAGTAACTCCCTACCAAACTTGCTGCAGCGGGATTCCGCGGGCTGTAAGCGTTTGGAGTTGAAAGCTAAAGGTTACCATCGCTTATTGACGAATTGCTGTAACACCGCTTCCTTGAGCTTAATGAACGCAGCCCGTGCAGCCTCAGTGAACTGGAATTTGCATTCACCTCCACGGAAAAGATCCGCCATTAGCTGCATTATCTGCGCACATTAAGGTATGAAACGTCGGTAGTAGTTGACTAGACTACTAAAACGACGAAGTTGCTTAAAGGAATTGGCTCGGGGTATTCATATATGGCTTTCACCTTATCCGTGAGTGCGCCGATTCCCTTTTTTGAGATCTTGTGACCCAGAAATTCTATTGTGGCCTTACCTAGTTCGCACTTAATGGAATTAACTGTGATGCCATGTTGGATCAAACGTTCTAGTAGTGTGCTTCTCCATTGGTTGATTCACTAGTAAGTACAGAATTTGCGTTATGACTTGCTGAAAAATGGGACACCAGCCAGTTAAATTTGCTTTGTAAGTTGAAACTCGATTGTTGTAAAATTCAGCTTCCAAGTTAATACACCCCGAATTTGATCTATACCTAAAAATGGGGAGATCACTAGTGGCGCAGCTACCGTGAAATATCCAAACAGCTTACAGTCGCCATCAAACACGGGCAAACTAATTAACAGTAATACTACAAGCAAGTAGCTAACTCTGCAATGCGAAATTAATATAACCAAACATATATATGAATAGAAGAAGGACTGTTACCATACCGCGAAGCAAGATGATAACATGCAACGCATTCATCAAAAACGATAGAGTGCAACAACGTATTCGCATTTTACAGGCGTACCAGCTGTTTGATCCGTCTAACGGAATAATATCCAGTCTGCTTCTCATTAGTGAAACACTTATGATAACGCAAACAACAATTCAACGGGTTGTCCGCGTGTATTTCTGTCGACTCTAGAAAATGCAGAGTACCGAAAAACACACCATACTACCGAGACACGGAGCGTGTTGTGTGTATCATCGAGACGGAAATGACAAGCTAACAGCCTGTACAGAACAATTGTAATTTACAGTCTAATGATCACTCTAGGAGATTTCATGGAAGGGCACAGTAGACAAAAAGTACCATTCGAGGCGTCAGTCGCTGCAGAAGAATGAGGGTCAACACAGCTGCCTTTCAGGGCTGATTACATCACGCCTCAAACAACATAAAGATTGAGAGATTCATTTAAATAAACGCTTACTGCGACTGAATTTCGTGTGATCTCTCGAACACAGAAGATACCAGTGCCTTCAATCAAATGAGACCATCCTATCAATGACACCTCGCATTGTGTTTACCGATTTCTATATAACTGCGGAGAAAGTTACATAAACAGTACCAGGAGATGCTTGATCTCCATAGTGAGAGAACACTTGCCTAAATGGGTGCAAAAATCAATGCTACCTGAGAACGGCGATGTTGATGAAACACACAAACAACCAGTGTCCACAGTGGCAAAACACAACCTGATCATTGGTCCACGTTCAAGATTCTCTTGTTTCATTCATTCTCAATATTTTTGTGGTTTACTGAGGCAATCGCAACTAATCACCTCAAATAAGCTCTATGTGTTCTGTAACAATTGTTCTGAACCTCGCCCTGCTATGGAGTTAGTGACCTATCCTTACCCGCTGGCTGATCATCCATACCCTCAACTGCTCGCAGTAGAAAACCAATTCAAGTTATAGTAAATTTGGTCCTGTCGAATCAATACAAAACGTTTGCATCTACCAGTTTTCTTGTTTTAACCGTTTTGTTTAGGCCTCTCAAGGGGAGCTGCTTGTGAAGCAAAATCGTCAAAAGTGTACAGTGAAGTTAGACAACCAAAAATATTCTTTATTCTAGTCCCTACACATATCCTTGAAATTTATTACAGTCTGTGACTTATGTTTGTAAGACAGCTCAACTGATCGAAACTCTAGATAAGACCCAAAGAAGAGGAAAGTTTGTATTGGATATCAAATGCACGCGCACCCTCTGGTGAACAATTGAGCAAAGATATGTTTATTATGTCATGATTTGGGAAAGCTAGTGGACAGCCTTTGGTAACCTATCATAAATTTGTTGTTGAAGTTCTCAAGCAGAAAACAACAGTTTATAACGCAGCAAATGCCTGCGAACTTTTAAACATGTTCATTAACACATGCGGACCGGGGACATGCATTCACATAAACCAGTTACGAGAAGTCAGATTTACCCCCATAAGTTTAACGAGCAGTTAGCAAAGTTATCCACATATTCGATTGAGTAAGACAATCGCAAGTGAGCTTTACGAACATGAAATAATCCATAGTGAACAAAGAAGCGATAATCAACATAATGATTTCGACATCTGTAGCTAAAAGTGAGCCAAATCATCGGTACACACTCACTGAATGATACTACAAAAAAAACAGTCGTCTAACAGTAGAACAGATGATGTGCTGTTACGCGTGCACACGCGCACACAGCACCTGTTGACTATCATATGACAGCACCAAATAACAGCTTTCGGTACTTGTTCTGCGGTCATGTATAAACATCAACGATGCACGTCGAAAAGCCAGTAAAGTACTCTGTGCAAGGAGAGTGAACTGATTGCTTACACTGCATGTGGATCGTCATTGCAACATACCCCTGCAGCTGACGTAAGATTACCTCACACAGTTAGTGTCAGAAACAGCTGAACAACTGAGCTGTGTTGCAAACATTGAAAGCAATTGTGGCAATAGACCAGAAAGATTCAATCTATCGATCATAAGTTTGACCATCATCGGCTTGCTTTTACAATCTAACTTGGGTTGCCGTAATTTAACTGTCCTTAATGTGTTCCGAGATTGACCAGTTAAAATACCGTGTGAGAGCTACTCCTGAAGTCAACGGTTCCAATTAACAATCTCAGTAAATTTGTAACTTAAAAGAATAGTTTTTCGCAGAAATACGCAAAAGCAGCAAAGACAAAGTCTGATGTAGAGACATCTACGTTTTACGTAAAATGAAATCAACAGTTGGCATAAAACTGAAAAGCCTGTCGTGAGTGGACCATAACGCCAATTTTGAGAACACCAATGTGAGTTACATTTTGCGAAGCTTAATTGACCAACCGCACTCTTCGTTCTTTTAACGATGAGATTTATGTCCATTTTAGGTTGTCAACCTGGATATTAATACCTGGTTCGTTTTTTCTGCTAGGTGTATGCATCTTCTCCATGGTCTTCAGATCGGGTTTGGTGCTGACAAGCTTCCAAATGAAAACCATTATCTACACCAATGAGTTATATCTACCAATCTGCTTAACACGTTTTTCTAGACAAGTTTGGTATTTAAACTTATCGGTATGCTTTCCCGTCTGGGAGTAAGGCGGAACATTTCCGAACTTATCAATTAGTTTAAGGGTTACAGGATTCTAGGTTTCTTCACATTCTTCATACTGTTATTACTCATACGGCTACGACCATGTGGAAGCCTCATTATTGCTTGTTTCGGTGAACAGTAAGTTTTGTTGTCTGTTTTTGCACAGGTGTAGTAAACTCCTCCCTATGGGTAAAATCGTTTCGATGTTTGACCAGCATGTCACTTCTATCAGTAAGCATGACGCGGTAATGTGCATCAGTCGGTTTTTATTTGAGTGTCTAGTGTACCTGCGATTTAACAGTGTGGTGATATTCAGAAGACAAACCCTTTGGAACAACGTTAGGTTTTGTGTGCGTTTGTGACAATATAATATGTGTGGTGTTCACATTTCATGTTTGTTCACCGAGAAATAGATTAACCCCTAACGTAGATGCAAAAGTAAACACCTAACAACAAATCTAACTTGTCGTGATCGACATGCGCAGGACGCTAGACGATTACATAACTGAGTTTTATATTGTTTTAGTAACTTTCGAAAGTTTATTTCACTCAGCAATGTTGAGACATTTCCTATTGGTGTTTCTATATTTAAACTGTAATGAAACCAACAATTATCCTGAGGTACAAAAGCCAGTGTGAAATGATTTTAACAGCACAATGGAAAGTGCCACTTCGTTTCAGTTCACTATAGTGAATAAAGGGCATGTTTTACGTTTCTCACAAAATTCAAGTAGACCATCACAGTAGTCCGCTTGCCAGAGATTTTAATGTTCAACTCCCAGTAATGAACCATTCCTTGCACAGCCTTCTACTGATAAAAAATTAACCCATTTTTACGTAATCTTCTTGTGATGACATCTCGTAGCTTCGTCCAGTAGCTTCGACTCAGACCTGGTGGTGACCGATTCAACCATTTGTTACTCTTTTCAACAAGGATTCCATGCTCAGGAAGGGTGGTCCACGTGATTGTAGATGTTAGAAGCCCAAATCAAAAAGTATTTATCAGGTGCGTACGAAATTGACTTCTGTCTTGCATCCAGGACTAAAAATTCTGTTGAATAATTGTCTGGAAGGTCTCCCGAATACGTCAGCAAGCTGTCGAATTACCACTACAAAGTTAAAATTATTCGGTCTCTCTGATGACGTCGATATAACTCATTTTCCTGATTTCCAAATGGTAGTTCGTTGCATCTCTGAAGATAACACTGTTTTATCAGTACGTTCAAGTGAGATGGCGTTCTTTCGGAGTCGACGGATGTATATGGGTTCCAGTGTGTGAGAGTTTTGCGCATAACTGACTGCCAATTAAGGTTTGGCCCATTACTGAGTAGTTACTGCATTCATCACACAGAGATACGGTTTCAACACTTTTATAGTGATAAGTACTTATTGATGTAGTGGAAGCAGAACGAACGAATTTTGTCTAATCTTGTTTAAATAAACCTCTACAAACACCTGATCGTTTTTTCAACACAGTTGGCTACACAACTGTTTTTGGCTGCTTGGTATCTGTTCAACCACTCAGCCATCTCTCTGCAACTTATTTTTAATTCGTTATGCAACACTGTGGTTCTCCTTTCTAGCTGTGAGGACTGCATTTGGTGTGGCATTGTTGTTCTCTCAATAGTAGAGTACCAGTCATTGCTTCTGGAAACAGAGTAACTAATGAGTTTCACTTACCTAACAAACAGTGGCGAAACTACGATCAATACTGAGTATATTGTGGGAATCGCTGATCTGTTAATAGGACAAGATTATAAAGTTGCGAATTTTACCGAACTTGTACTAAGTAGTCTGATAACCATGAAGGATTAATGACAATCTGCTTTTGTTTGAATTTTCTGGACCGCTC
The DNA here is from genome assembly GCA_013368495.1 of Paragonimus heterotremus. Lineage (NCBI taxonomy): Eukaryota > Metazoa > Platyhelminthes > Trematoda > Plagiorchiida > Troglotrematidae > Paragonimus > Paragonimus heterotremus. The sequence continues at coordinate 18,870 of LUCH01000154.1, forward strand.
GAAATAGAGTCGTATTGTGTGCTTAGATGTTCCGCAAAATGTGATGGTTGTAAGTTGAAAACTGACAAAGTTAATGGGAAATTTGTGTACCTTTCTAACTGTAGCCGCTTTCTACTAATGGAATTCTGGATGGAGCATTAAAAGCGTGTTATGAATTTATTGGAATCTGTTAGCAATGTGCATTTTCCATGACTGTTATTTTATCTACTTACCAAACATTTTTTTTATCTTGATGTTCCATCATGTTCGCCTGTGAATAATGCTCACAACCAGTGGTTTTGATAGAACACTTATTGTGCCTCTCTGGAAACCACTAGGCGTCAGAAATATTATATATAAACTATGTGAGCTGAAATTTTTACGTTGCAGCGATTTGACTCAGAATGCAAACGAAATCAGCCGAATAGAGTTTGGGTTTACCTCGTAAACAGAACAGCCGGAGTTCAGTTCTCGGTACAAACCAAAATGGACATTGCCGATGAGTCTCTACAAAAACGAGAACAAAAACATTACTTACTTTCGAAGTGGGTCACCACAGATGTCTCGTTCAACCGAAATCCGCGAGTTGTAGTCAATGAATCGAGTAAATCCTTTCGATCTGTAATCATTGATTTAATTACTTTGTTACATCTACGTTACTACTGGTATTGACGAGTTTTGTAAAATTATAAAAACATGGTTCAGAACAGTTTGGCATTGTAGACGCTCGGAAAGATACGTTGAGTTCGACAACGAACAGAAAGATTGTTCGGTAAATCTTGAATTCTTCGTTATAAGATGAACAAAACTGAGACATTGGTCTCGAAGAACAACAGGACTGCACCGCCGATCGTTTCCAATGCAGATCTGAAGTTGAGCGCGAAAGGTAACTTCGTTTCAACCTAAAAATGTGTACAATAGGGAAAGCATTACTGGAGTACAAATAGTGCATAATGACCTGCAGATGTTTTGGAATTAGGATATCGAAGAAAAGTTATCAAAGAGGTAATCCGCGTCACAAACAACCTACGGGCATTTAATAGACAAATGAGTACACGCCTGAGTCTTGCCCATTGAAATTTAAAATGCTTATCAAAGAGAGCGATCGAAAAGCACCTCCCACTGGCAAAAAACTAAAAGAACGTGTTAAGGTTTGGAAACAGTAATGGTTGGAGATTTCACAAGTAGTTATCTCTAACCCAGTTTGGGACCAATGGTGGCAACCAACAGGAGAAGGGAGAACAACACGGTGTTGGCAACCGCTCAGTCGGTGGCACTCAAAACTGCAGTAAGCAAAAAGTGAGTTGGACTTTCGAGTGCGTTAGATAACACTGGAAACAGTGTAAGTGAAATGACCTCGAGGAATACACCAAAAACTAGGTCATCATGAGAAGAGCAAGCTTTTGTTGCGATCAGTCGGTTGTAAGATTTATTAAGGTGACACTGGGTTCGCAGCTAGCTTTCTACAGCACGCTTGCAGAACAAACAATCGGGGAAAGCAGCTGCAGCAGAGGTTCTTACAGTAGTCGAGTGGTCGTTGTTCGGTACAAGCATGGCAGAAAAAAGGTCTGGTGGGTTGGAACAGTAGAAGTTTTATATAGACTTTTATGAGAAGTTCCGTCAGTTCTGACTGGTCAGAACGGTTTTCTCCAAGAAAGATTCGTTTTCGGCGAAAAAATTCGAGTTCCTCATTACCTGACTAGATGCGTATTTCATTACGACTAGTATCTGCCATGATGCTACCAAGGCAGTCGCCAGTGAAAACATTTTCCATGATTGTCATAAAGTGACGAAATACACAACTATTTCAACTGGCGGTGTGCCGTTTAAATAACACGATTTCCAAGCAATTTCCAACCAATTTCGTCATAATAAGCTACTGTAGCCACAAATTACAGTTCACTGGTATACTACTAGTGTTTTGAGCCTACCACGCGGATGGCGCTAGAATTGTTTATTAAGATAATCAAAATGCCTCAACAAGACAACACACCCACTGATTCACATACAACATTGGTCCCAGAAGGTCACGATTGCAACAGTTGCCAATGCCTAATTCCCTTGTGTACCCAGAACCGTTTCACGCCAAGCTGCAGTCTAATGTTTGTTGTTTATTTTCTTCCGGTTAATTCAACGTCCAAATCCATGCTAGTGTTTCACTACTGAATAGTAGTGGCAGTAGTGTGAATGGTTCACTGTGATTGCTCGTTCTCATTACACTAGGCAAAGCAAATGAAAAATGTCTGTTGCTATGTCTAAACCGCTACGAACCCGAGGTAAAACGCACACAGGGATCTCAAACTCACCTTATTGAACAGTTCGATTCTTGGAATCTCACAACTAAGTGGTCTGTGTAGATTGCTGATGTGTTCAATTTACCTGTTTTTATAGGGGGTCCATAGCTGATCACCCTATCCCCAGTTCTGCAACGGTTAGAGAAGAAATTAAATTTTCCCAAAATGAAGAAAGGGTTCAATAAACCATCTTTCAAGTTCTCAGCGATCTCTGTCTGTGTATCACGTGTTGATCAGTTTTATGGTGTTCCACTGAATATGGATAAATATGGTTTTCAGATATGGTCCCAAAAATGAGCCTTGATGCCTCATAAGGAATCAAAACCAGCGAGCCCACTGCTATTTAAATCGACGGCACAAAGAAGTTATCTGTCGAACAAAACACGACGTTTTTTGATAGGAAGTGGATCTGAGAGAAATAGAAAACTGTACGAAACAAGAGTGAGACGAAGAGGGTTAGTGACAAGTAAGGAGGGCTATATAGTTGAAAAGATGAACGTAGTGTAAGTGCAACACATTTTTATATATTATATCGTCTTAAGGGATTTTGCTGATAAAAATGAAATACCGTTTACGCATGACGGAAGCTTAAACTTTCAGACAATGTTCAGACATAATATTCGAGAAAAAGGACTGAAATCCAATTTTACTCTTGGTACAGCTCATCAGTAATGTGTATTCAGGTCATGACTAGAATTTGAACTCCGACCAAGCTTTAATTAGGTCATTGTGTTGACCTTGGCTTCCGTGACGAAACCGACCGACTCTGTTCACATGTGAGCGATGCTAGCTTCTTTTCAACATGAGACAATTTGATTTTCTGGTTGAATCTAAATATGGGCAGGAGTATAAAGCTCGATTTTACTGAGAATATGTCTCAATGGCTCTCATAGGAGTGAAACTAGAGTCTCATGCTTCTTTCTGAAATGTGCAGATTAAAATTTCTATTGAAAACCAAGAGTCCTGGTCAGTTTGTGGCACCCAAATCCCTGTATGCTTACTGGCAATTTCAGTTGGGTTGATATATTATCTGTGATAGAGTATAAAGTTGAAAAATAGTTGAGATGTTTTGTTCGTTCCCTGCATTTCTTCCCTTAGCAAAAAATCGGAGTACAACTGGTTATTATACTTAAATTGTGATAGCAATATTCCCTCACATTCATCTTGGTCATGTAATCGGATATTCAAAATCTTACTAGTTTGTGTCTGTTGTGAGAACTTCATTCATACAAATTATAGCAGTTTTTTGATGATGCATTTAGCATCATACACCTGTGGCTCACACCGATATAGGATTATTATTAAATCATAAACAGGAAGAATAAGGAGAAGGGAGAGAACTAAGTATCGAAACAAACATTAAACATCACGGTGCCAAACACTTTCAAATAAATGATCCAACTGCAATTGATAGCAAGACGTGGTCAGCACGATATCGTGCTTGTGGTTTTCACTGCTAGGTGTTACTACTCACAAGTGGTTCAGCCACAGCTCGGTCTTTATTGCATGTGGATGATCCATTTTTACAGCCGACGATTAGTATTAGAGTGGAGTATTGATAAAACAGACAGAAAACCGCACCGCGAGCTGCTCATATTGAAAGCCATTGAACAAAATATTGCAAAATGTGAGAAAGTAGTAGTAAATGTACCAATTCGAAGGAGTTACCAAATGTCACGCAGTCGGTCATCAACGGGTATCAGGTGACAGAATTCAACAACTTCCAGTAATGAAACTGGACTGGAGCGGTTTCTTGATTGGAGGAAGTTCAGCCAATCGATGTCGACGGAATTATAGTCAAACTGACGACAACCAAACATAGACAGTGATTAGCCGCTGTTGAATATGTATCTGTTTCAAACGACCGAGTTGCTAGATGGTCGGTCGTGGTACAACACAACAACAAACTGGCCAATCAAGACGTGAGGACGCTTGTCGCCTAATAACAGTCAGAAATGCTGTTGTTCTTCCATAAAATGTGCTGTTTTTCCAATAAATTAGAATTGCTTAATGCCGGTCAGATTCCTGTTCCGTTTTTCCCCGTTTGGGTAGCTCAGTACGTGACGCTTGCATGTGTGGATATCTGTTCGTGTACCTCGACTAACGTTAAGCGTGCCTATTTGTGGTCAATGCACTGTAGACGCACATTCGACCAATGCTATTGGAATCCTGCTAACAGTAGCCCCCGGTTTCTTCGGTTGCATATACACCATTTGTATGTACACCATATAAAAACTTGAGGCTGGTTTATCATGTAGCCATATAAGCGTTGTCAAAAAAGAATCGTGAGGTCCATGAACCGAACAGGCAGGGAATGACTCATTTTCAAGCAAGCATCTGCAATATGTCGAACAATTTCTTGTTTATCACTCTCTCAGCCAATTACCGTTCACTCCTTGGTTAGGCTAATTACACAATGGTTAAATGAATGACCAGCCAGTGGCCGGTTTCGAACAGTCTGATAGTAGTTCTACGCGGTTGGTGTGATATAACCCGGCCACATTGATTCCCATGATGAAAATTAATCAATATATCTCGTGTACATTGCAGACCTATCCTGAATGTATTGAAAATTTACGTCAGTGAGACTCAGTTGTATGCGAAACAGCACCGTTTAATCACAGAAACTTCGGTATTGTAACTGATTATCTAATAGACTGGATGTCTGATTTCCAATGCTTCTGACCGACTGAAGAACGGTGAGATGTAACAGATCACTTCGTTGTTACAACATCCCGTTTTGAGTCTGTGTGAATATATACGACTGTCATGTCACTTCAAAACATCAACACAAATGGTGGGTTTTTTGATGCCGCTCAATATTTCAGTCCACATCTAGCCTATAGTTTTGCTTCATTCAGTTTAGCCGGCTTCCTGTTAATCACCAAATGAATCTAACTCTGGGAGTATTGGACACCTTCACACTGTTTTTATTTATTGTGCGAGGTCGCTAATGTAAAGTTGATTCAGTTTTTTCCACGCACCAATCACTAGAATTGCGACAAGGCAATCTGAAACATATCTAATGTAATTAGGAACAGGTAGAGATCAAGCGTACGCTCATCATTTAGTGTCAGAAATGAAAAACAAACATACCAATGCATTTTTTCATAAGCACAATATTCACTTCGAAAAGTGCTAGCAACTTTTCGTTTCAAGTACATTTTGATAGGCTGTCTGATTAACTGTACTTTTGTGTCATCGTACGTTTGTTTTTATAGTCAGCTACGCGGCCGGATTGTCGCGTCTAGCTTAATAAATTCTTTCTGCTCCGACTACCCCACTTTTGCATGATCACATTATCTGTTTCAATGAGTTCACTTTAAAACACTAATGTCGAGAATGTATGAAGAATGAGAGGGATGGTGGACATTTTTGTTTGATATAGGAAATCGATGCTTGTTTTCGTATGCTCAGTAAACAAAACGGAATCTCAAACGTCTAACATACGACTCAATTTAATGAACTCTCCGCATCACAGTTCTAACCGGTACTGCACCATAATCAGCTATCATAGTATAGAAAAGGTTATGAATCCATTTCAGAAAGTTAACGGCTATGGGCCTGAGGATATCTACAACAGTGATTTATTCTGATTTGGTGGTTCCTATGTTTAATCCTCAGTTAACATACAATCCATCCCACAAAAACTTTTAAAACTGCATCTGGTTTTTCAGTTTATCTGTGATGGCGGCCCACTGGGTCTAAGCATGCGCGCTGTGTTGAAAGGACATTGATTGGTGTAATATGTTCTAGTTTTGGATAGGTAATGCAGCCGAATGTCTGGCTACTTTGTATGGCACACAACATCCCTTGAGTTGTGTATTCGGGACATTCAAAGATGACTCTGTGCGTGCTGCAGATAGTGACTACTATTTTCACGAAACCACAATTCGGTATGCGGCGTGTGCTCACTAAGCAAAGTAGCCATGAAGACAATGCGATGCTTACTTGACCAGCAAACAGGAACATTAATTCGATGGGAGTAAAACTTGTGGTGATCTAACAAATATTTTTGTTGCACAGGCTACAACACAAGAGGGTTGTCTAATGGTCAGTCTGGATTGTCAACACGGTGGATCAATTGCAATGTCGTCTGTTTGACCACTGTAATAGGTTTCTGTCGGACTACGTTCTCCAGCGAGACAGAATTATCTTTTTGGTCAATAACAGTATTGTAATATACGTCCTTCTTTATTGTGACAGGCTCAGCATCACCTATGTTTCTTTCATGTTTGTGTCTCTCTGATGTTAATAGATCAGTTAGCTCAGTTTTGTCTGACATTCAGTGCGCGTTTAAATCGCCTGTCCACATCTAATATTTCAACAATATTCCAAAGTGTAATTAACGGGTTCCGCAGGTGCCTATCGCTGTCTTGTCATCTGCGTGTATACACCATTTGGTTTGTCTCTGGAATTACCATACTGTTCGGAAATATTCTATATTTCAATGTCTAGTTAGTGTACGACGAGTAGGCATCAGCACCGAACATTAATGTGTGGCTGTTGATTAATTTGATGAAGATTGTCCGCCAAAAGTAAAGCAGCTTTGTATTATAAATTAACAGCCGTCTTTCCAGAGTAGCCGAAATATTTCACCGTGTAGTGGCAAAATAACAATCTCCATTGAATAATGTGTGAAGCAGGCTAAACCATGAGCTGCCTTATCTCTACAGTTATGTTCTATCTCTAACCAACCAGTATACACTAAAATGAGGTTTATAGAATCGATTGAAACTTGTTTGTCCCAGTAACCATCAGAAAAGTGATTGACAAATGGTTCGACTTTTGTTGGTCTCTTCAACGCTACACACACAGTGATAACGAACACATAGTCCGTGAGTATGCGTCAGACGGTAGTCTAGGAAATTATACAGTACACCGAAAAGCTACGTTATCGGGGTTGCAGGAATTTTGCGTGAATTTTGTACATGTAGCTAAAGGAATTAGTTTGCATACCCTCTTGCAACCCCGGTAATCGAACTCTGTGTTGGGATGCAAATAGCGGGATACGTAGTTTATGATAGAAAACACAAATAAATATGCAGAGAAACCAATGGTTCACAAGATTCCTCATTCTGACTGCTATCGTAAACGCATATTCCTGAAGTGTTGCACAAATCCAGGAGATCAGCGGAACTTTTGGGAAATTAATATTGTGATCAGATCCGGTTTACAAAGTCGCATGATATAAAAATAGAAAAGAGCGACTAAAAATCGTAGCGTATGGCCTAAGTGCAATGTGCTTGGAAGTAGTCTGTCGCGGTTAAATTCTGCTGCACTTCGACAGCGCAAAATGTACCTACGATAACCTACCAATAATTCATGGCTTTCAGATATAAGCTATCGGGGTGTGAGCAAGAAACACACCAGCAGTACCCTCATTCATCAAGACTCAGGTTGGGGTTTAGGTCAACTTCTTCAAGGTGTACATAATGCAGATTGTAATCACTGCCAAACTTTAAGTCCTAGTAACACTTGGTTTCCTGTTTAAATGACCGATCGATAACCGCCTAAGTTGGACATTCTGTAAAACTTAACGCCCCGTTAATGTTACAGCCAACACAACGCTGACTATTCAATCATGTGGCCTGATGGCCTTCGACTACCTTAAGTCTAAATTTGAACCGACGCATCTCAGCACGTGCATTCTACATACGAATTTCAAGTCCTAACTTCGTATGCTTGGGTCAAGTAAAGCATCTTTCATCAATATCCCACAACAGGCAGAGAAAGTGGGCGTCCATCGTGTACTTTGTGTTCACACGTCTAATGTACGTAATTCGTAACCTTTAACGAGGTTCAGAGAGTATCTGAGACGTACATATGGTTTTCCCGTTGTATCTGGTGCCCAGGGTTTTCACTATGCAGTAGATTGTGATATAACAAACTCATCATTCCTTCCTCGAGACTAATTTCGACGAAGTCATCAAAAAGTCACTTAAAAGGATCAAAATGATGCTTTTTTTTACTCGACTGAACGTTTCGTCAAATTATGAAACTGATTCCTGCTGTTAGAGAATCCTTTTGAAAAAACACCACAGCCTTTGCCTTGATCAAACATGAGTAGACAGTTACTCCACACCTGCGTGAAACTGCGGGTGTTTTTGGAAAACTAGACATGGAAATAGTTCTGGGTTTTTTAATTTAGACTTTGGAAAGAATCGGATAGTTTAATTTAAGACCATCTCCTAAAAGTGTACTCAAGTTCAGCTGAATGGAGTCCATAAAATTGGGATTAGGGTGAAAGTAGTTTGTTGAACGAAGAGTAACTGAAATGAATGAGTGAACCCAAAATTCTTTTTGACAGATGGACTATTCCCTTTGAAAATTAAAGTGATTACCGAAAGAACCCCAAGTGGAATCTCAGGTAATGCCGTGAACAGCAACATTGTGTTTTATCTCCGTAAAATAATTACCGCGAAACCATGACTACCATATAATGTGTTATTTTTCTTTGATTTGAATAGGAGATTATGCGTTTCTGTTCACTTAATAAAACAATCTCAGTGTCACCTGGTTTTTTGGTTCATAACTGAAAGTGGTTAATATCGATTTTTGCAAATTGAACACCGACGGAATTTTATCGCTGAAGTTACAACATTTAGTATAAGTTTTTCATTAAGTTCTACCTTCAAAAGTGCGGAATAGCAATTGGGATCACCGTTAGGCCTTTTATTGGCCGATTTTTTTTATGGCAAAGCAAAAAAGTAGATCACCAGATCACGTAACATCACTGAATCTTCGTAAGATTTATTTAGACAATATCACTTGCATGACAGTGCCTCAATGAAACATTGATTCACTTCAGTTGTGCCTCCAGAAATATCCGATACACTCTAGAACCCGATTCACCCCTAGGTAAGGCATTTTGGACGTGTTCATATCAGGTCGTGAAAATGGCACAGTATAACGTAAAGTATATCGTAAGGCAATTTGATCAGGACAGTAGACCAATTACAGTAGCTTTGTACGTTTAATGCGGAAGAACTTAGTCCGGTGTTTATTAGGCAGATCCATAAACAAATCCACCGATGACACTAAAGAAGAAGCAAAATGGTTTATATTTATCACACTACTTGAAAATGGCTATCCAGGACAGTTTATTTGTAGACACATACTACTAGACACCAAGGTAGATAAATCGCAAATTGTGGACAAAACCCGCTCATAATTCGTTACTATTCAAAAACCATGGCAATATTGTAAATATAACCAGCAGACTTAACGTAACATTTAACAAAACCTACTTTACGGCTCAGTTACTTGTTCGATTGACCTCTACGCCAGTTTTGCGTCTCCTGCGGAACGATATATTGTCTGTTCCTGTAGAACAAGCTACATAGGCTGCATAGCGGGACGACTATGTGAACCCATCAGGGAGCATCATTCGGTGTGACTAGCTAGAAAGTTAATACACGACTAATCATCTGCAGTCGCTGAGCAGTTGGTTGAATCAACCTACCTGAACAACCCGGCCGATTCTTTCAAACTGAATCAAATCAAAGGTCGTTTACTATCTATCACGGAAATCATTGTAATCAGTTTATGCTCACTTTTTTATGCTTACAGGAACATCTGACCACAACACTGAACCTCCCGTAGCTATGCGTCAATACTCCGCGTCGATCTGCTGTGTAGGGCTGTCAACTTTTTATATCGGGAACGTTCACAACTCACTTCACTAGTGTTACATAAACACATCACGAGTCAGACTAACATGTCCTTAATGGTAACAATCCCTTAACCTTTATCGGAGAAATTAATATGTTTTAGAGATAATCCTTACCGCTCGATTTTCTAGATAGGCTATAAAATTCTCAGCCAATATAGGTCCAAAGGACTTCCAATAGCTATGCGATCAATTTGTGTAAGGATGTGTAAGGATGAAATATATCTGTAAGTGCAGCAATCTCAGTTCATCTTTTGCATTTTTTCGATGCAATGGAAAGGTTGTTTGCGTAGGGTTGAAAAAGCATTATAAGTGAAAAAGATTTTCACATTAATATGCATGTGAATCGTTGACAAATAAAAGAGACCTTTGACAATTTTTGCATGTGAATTAAAAACGATTGTAAAATTAACATCCTGACGATATTATGAAACGATGCTAGATAGTTCAACCTTCATGAAATAAACTGTTACGATCTTATTAATCTTGTAGAAAAAAGTGCTATACTACTGAAATAAAATTCGGATTGTTCGGCATTTGCTGTTCAGAGACGCCAAGGTTGAGTAGACACAACAGTAAACCTATTACGATTATTTTGTAGTAAGTGACAAGTAAGGCAGATTTTTTTAAACATCTTCAACTACTCATCGTGTTAAACTTTTAACCGTTTTTTAACGAGCAGTTTACTCGCGAATCTGTTTGATTTCTCCGTTTTTTCAGAGGCTAACAGTTTTCTTGCTTTGCTACAGAGAAGATCAAACCACGTAATATTTATGGTCGTATTTTGTAGGAATTCATAGCGTGGTATTGTTACGTTTCGCTTGCTGAGTTGATGGACGACTCATGTGTGTACTTTCGATCTTGCTCAGACATCAGACCTCTGGCGCATCACAATCCTAGGAATTTGTCTATGTCGTCCCCTCCAGATAGCTGGTAGTAAGTGCGTTAACTGTTAGAGTAATGCTAACAGTCCCCAGTTTCGCACCAGTCAATAAAAAAACGCAATCTACTCATCTAGGGCCATTCCTCCAAATCGACGGATCATTCCTAGTATCATCCAATGTTTCATGCGACTGCAATCTGTCTAATGTGATCACTAGACGGCCAGGTGAACAAGTAATCACTTATGGACGAGTAATCGGATATTTGTTTAATTTCAGGTTGAACACTAATCATATTGGATTGCAAACTTCGCATTCCCATAGACGTTTCAGCCAGTCTGTGTCGAAAAGAAGCTTCAGACTCGAGTTTCGTTCTGTTTAGGGCTCGTCGGTAATGCCGGCTTGTGAACAGAGGGCAGGCTGCTCGATATTCTTGGTGGGAAACACACCAACTGTCCTGTTAATTTCAGTCGATAATTTCGCAATTGGTACTTCAAAAACAGGTTGATATCTCCAGCTAGGCGATATTTTTCTTAGATCACTGATGAGTATTTGGGAGTTTGTTTAATTTTGAGTTGAACGTCATCCACTTCAAGCGGCCGGAATTCTAATCCCAGTAGCGGTAATAACACGCACCACTTGAGAGGACTTCTCCTCGGTTTGGGATAAGCTGGCCATCAACGCCGCATCTTGAAGACGCTGTGTGCCACAATCGCAGCTCAGACGTTGGCGATTCTTTGTGTGGTATTTTATTCTTCACTGTTGTGACCCACTGTTTTTACTGGTAAATAGGTTTACTTTTCCCGAAAGTGTTTTTCCTTGTAACATACACCCACTTGATGAACAACTGCAAGAACAGAATCACAGTGTCTACCGATCTAATCGATGACTCAGAATCCGCGTGTAACTTTTGCTGACATGCGCAATTTTTTCTGTCATTCTCCATTTGACAAAAATTCTCTTATCGACTGCAGCACACTGGGCTCGTTAACTTGACAGCAGTATTTTACTATCACACGATGCTACCTGTCCCTTAAACTATTTTCCTTGGACCAGTTATCTTGAGTATACTCTTAGTTCCAATCATTTTTCACATTATTCATGACAGAATCATCATGAGTTGACCAAGACAATCTTTTACTAAGCCTCAGGTGCATAAATTCCAGCAAAATATTTGTCATATTAGTTTACAAATGTAACGGTCGTCTATAATATATGTTTTTTTGGCTATTCAGAGTAGATAAATATGAACGCAGTAACACCTGATCTGCATATTCTTGACACGTCCACACGACACGCATCTGTGAATCTATTGACTCAGCTTGCCCGCATTCCGTGACTTCCTGTACTGGGATAGCCGACACACAAATACGCACGTTGAAACACACCAGCGCATCTCAGACGACGTCCATGCGCAATCAAACTGGTCTTCACGCTCAGTGGAGCGGAAATTCTTAGTTGTGAATTTGTTAGGGTGATACCATCTGCGAAACGTAAAATCAACAAATTTCATTCCAAAGTTTTACTTGAAACAATTGAGTTTAGCTAGTTAAAATACCATTGGACACATTCAATTATCCGGACAAAAGTTAGACCCAGCAGATTGTATGAATTATCGTCTGTAAAATGTCGCTTCATCTCAACAAGAATGTACTGTAGGCTAGATTCACACATAGCAGGAGGAAGCAAGGTTAATGAGAAGTTATTGGTGCTGCGAGTACACACGGTAGGACATGGGCTTAAATACTGCTGAGACGCCCAGACTTAGACAATGAGAACGACTAAAGTTCTCAACCAATGCTTTTGGCTCCAAAGCCTATACCACAACACAGTGGGTGAAGGTGGTGATGTTGAAAAAAGAAACAGCACCTGTTCCGGAAAAAAGCTATCACAGCCTTGTTTAACTCAGAACCTCGAGAACCAGTAGACTGTGATTTGTTAGATATCCAACTACTGATCCACCTGTTATCAAGGACTCAACTGGCTTGATCGTCTAGATCAGCTCAATACGTTAATAACACGTGCAAACCGTCACATCGCGTCAAGGTCCACTCTCTTCGCTGGTCAACGACCCCACCGACAGTAACGGTTGGTTGTTGAGACACTGGCTCTGCCGGTAATATCAGTAATGTTTGACTATCAAACCTGATTGGAAGTCAAAATTAACAGTACACACCCTGCAGATCATGATGCTTGCTAGATCCAAATCCCAACGGTCACTCACGAAGCAGGTATTGCAGCGAGCATCAAGGTGGTTGGGGGGGGGGTTGAACACACACTGGAACTCAGAGAAATACACGGATTTGTCGGATGTTAAACGGAACATTACGGGCAGTTAGTATAACAACCTGAGGAGAGATATCCGTTGGAGGCTGAAGTGTATCTTGACAGCCTGTTGTGCGGCATGACTAATGAAGAAATATGTGGAAACAGAAACTGATTTTGCTTCAGAGAACACTAGCAGACTGATCAAGTTTATCTGTTCTACTGGTTCGAGACGACTGTCTATTACTGAAGCTATCAGTGATGTGGATGACACACTCAACTGTAATAATTTGAGGAGGTTAAAACGTCGGGCAGGAAATTATGCAGGTTAATTATGCTGACCTACTGCTGGTACTTAGTTACCACCACAAAATTGTATTGTAAACCGTGGCCGGTAGATTCAGGACCATCCACTAGGACTGAAGTTCGCAGTTGCATTTCAGCTGTCAAACGTTAAAGAGCTACTGACTCAAGTGATCTCTCACGGGCACTTTCCAAAGATGGTGGGGAGGGATTAACAAAGACCTTGACTCACTTGTTTTAGCTTGTGCGGACAACGGAGACTATTATTATATGCTGGTTAAACTCGATAATAGTTCCCATATTCAGAAGAACTATTCGGGGCCTTTGCAAAAACTGTGAGTGAACTAACTTGACTTCAGTCATTACAAGGGTTCTGGCACCCATTATGCTTTATGAATTCATTGAAATTCGCGAGGCAAACAAACATGCAGGTTTTCATCCTGAGTGAGGATGTACTGATCACATTTGTACTACTGGCCAAAGTTTGAATCAACGTCATAGGTTATTAAGTAATTCCTTGGTTAAGCCACAACGAGTTAAAAAACCAAAAGAGTTATCGGGTTCGCAACGTTTCGACCCTCTCGGAGAGTTTTTATCAAGCGATTTAAATCAGTAAATTTACAATGACCAAGGAATTACTTAATAATGAACATCAGCACAACGCACAATATGTTTTCCCATATCCGTTCCGTTTATGGTTTGGAAGTACTAACGTCATAGGTACCGTCAGTCAACAAGTGCTGTATTTTCTTACTTTTTCAGTGAATCGATCTATACTCTCAGAGTCGCCCAAATACAGAGATGTACCGAACAAATATGTCAACATACTGTTGGCGATTTATTCCCACAATTCAGCTCAGGTTAGGGTTTGGGGTAAACTCTCTGGCAGGTTCAGCACTAGGAATGGTGTGCGTCAAAACTGTCCACTTTCATCATTTTTGTTTAATTTTTTCATAGACTGCTTGGCGCACTCACGAGGTTTCAGCATATACCTCCTACCAGAAGGAAGGCTGATGTGTCCTGACTGTGCTGCAGACACGATGTCTGATGATTTCCGAGCAGCGCAAACGGTGCTAGAAGATAATCTACATTTCGTTAAACATTTCGAATACGCATTGCAGCCCCACAGTGCATCACCTATGCAAAGCTGTCGTGATCAAGTACACTTAAATTTGAATGCGGAATTTATTGAGGTTGTTGACCGCCTTATGTATTTGAGAGACTGCATGAAAAGTGGTAGTGTAGGTGTTGAAAATGAAATAAAATCGCGTATTTCAAAGGTTAGAGTGAGTAACCTTTAATTTGGGGTACTACTGGCGACATAGATGCATATCCCTGAGTCTCAAGAGCCGCGTACATAAGCCGACAGTATCGGCTATGTTAATTTACGGCGTAGAAGCATATCCGTTCAGGGTGGAAGATGTGAACCGTCTTCAGGTATCTGACCACCGATGTTTGCGTTCGATCACTCGTATCGGTTGGCACCGACGAATAAACAACGAGGAGGTGATGATTTCCAAGCGAATTCTTTAGATCAATCCTTATGTTGGCATACAATCAAATAATAAGGCCATTTGCTGCCAGTCATCTACCACACTAAGCGCTTCTTGTCGACGCTGCGGACGATTGGGGTAGGTTGTACGGTGGACAGATGGCGGCCTGAAATACAGAATTGAAGTCGTTCATCAAAAGGTTTGCCACTGTTTACAACACCTACTCTTATATAGCAGAGTGAGTTGAACCTCTGACCTGAATTCTACTTGGTCGCTCTCTGTTGTTTTTGACATTTGACCTGATCTACCATTGGCTGATTCTTGTTGCATTTGAACTTTGAACCGCCGTCTGATTGACTGCTGCCTGCAGTTCTTGAATCTTCGATCTGGAGTCCGATTGGGTGTACCCTGCTGCTGTCGAACTTTGACTTCAAACCTGATTGGCTAGTGTCTGTAAATTGATCGAGTGTGTTCTTTCTTACTTTTGAAATTCCATCCGATTGGTTATTCATTGTTCCGTTTCGACTTCGGTCTGATCTTTTTAGGCTACTCCGTTTGGGTTTATCGCCTTTTGGACTTGATGATGTATACAACTCTTAAAATCCTTGGTTCACATTAGTTCATAGATTTTGTCCAGCTCGATGTGTCTGTTTATTGATCCGGCTGATGAATACCAAGCTTCGGGGAATTCTTTCACATGTCTGGCGTTTGCTTGCGTAAACTCTTCTGCGGTATTCAAGTTGAAGGTGTGTTCAGTTTTATCCTCGTGGATGGAGATAAAAGAAAACTGATCATGCCTCTTGATGGCTAATTCGTGTTCACGTGTTCACATTGTTGTCCACAGCCATTGCATTGGATTTTGTAAATGACGTTTCTTCTGCCGGCAGGTTTGAGTTGTTCCCTTGGTTTCTTCGTAACGTTGCAGTTGACTTTCGTGCTAGCGTACTACCATATGGTCTAAGGAGTCTTACGATCACTTGGGATATTGCTTCGATGTTTGATAGTACAGTTCTTTTCGTTGGTGGTCCTGTGGAGTTTAACATTCTTTCTTTCCGCAATGAACTCCGTATGACGAAACTTCGTGAGTATCCGTTGCGAAGGAAAGCTCGGTACAAGTAGTTTTCTTCCTTTCTCCAAAGCTGTGCAGTACAGCAGTGTGTTTCAGCCGGTTTGAACAAAGTTCGAATGCAGTTGCTTTCAAGGCGGACCGGGTGGTTGCTGTGGCACCTAAGGAGTTGTTCGGTGTCCGGTTCCTTCCGGGAAACTGAGGTCTTTAGCTTTCCGTCAGGTTTTCGGTTGATTAATACTCCCAGGAAGGGTAGCTGGTTGTCGGTTTCAGTTTCCATTGTTAATTTGATATCGTTTGAAAAGTTGTTGAGCAGTTTGTTTGTGTTTTTAACCATTGAACATTTGAGGATCCCGAATGTATCAACATATCGTATCCAGAGTCTTGGTTTGATTACTAGATGCGCGATATTCTCTAACCTCTGCATGACCGCTTCTGCAATGAATCCGGATATGGGCGAGCCCATTGGGGTTCCTTTAAGTTGTTTGTAGATTTGACCATTAAATTTGAAGTATGTCGACAAACATAGTTTCATGAGATTTAATATGCTTTTCGGGTTCAATATTTCATTCGGTCAGGGAGTTCGTAGTATTTCTTTGGTTAAGGTAGGGTCAGTGGACGTGAAGAGTGCTGTGACATTGAACGAGATCACTGCTTGGTTTTCTTCTGTTCCGATGTTTCCAGTTTGCTCGAGAATAGCAGAGCACTGCTGATGGAATGATCCGAACCGTTGATGAGATATCGTAGTGGTTTGAATAAGTAACCTAAATGCCAAGCCCGGCGAACATACCATTACAAAAACCATCAACCTGAGCTACGAACAACACCACCACTGTTCACAACTATCCGAAATCTAAAACATAGTTTAGAACTCTCGGTCAGCATATATGAAAGTTACTGCCTAGTAACATAACTTGTGGCGAGTACAAATGCATTCAACGAACACAGGTTCACATTATACTTGATCAAACTAAAAAGATCTGCATATAAAAATCCTATCATTTGTCAAGAGTGGGCATCGAATCATGGCTTACTCTCCATAATCATTTGGGTCAGCAGATAACAGGGCTGTTGAACATAGGTCTCGGCACACTACAAAACAAACTGAAGTAGCCAGAAGTTGCAATTTGTGTTATTTGCATCAGTTGACTACAAACGAAGCCTTATTCGAGCACTATTTCACTGATTCTGTCAGATTATCACTGATTAATGGATGCATGAAATGGAAACATTACTAAGGTAAGCCCTTGTCGCTAACGTTTATTCGAGAGTTCGAATGGAGGCCGACCACAGTGGGACGCAGTTAAATTTGTGATAAATTTGACAGGGGATTTGTCATTTTATCGTGAAAGTTGAAAACGAATTACCAAGTAATCAGCTAAGGAAATCGTGAGAAATTACTTTATAGCATAATACTCCAGAAGTATAGGCTATAATTCCTTACTGACCCGGTTGAAAACATGTCCCTACTCTGAGGAAATTTAGAGTCACTGGGCATTTTCTATCCATAAACGACAGAGTTGGGTAAACACAACGGTTATCGAGTCAACAGTTAATTGTGGTTCATGAGGATCGGTAAGATTTGTAGATCATGAAACCTTATAATTTTACCCATCCAGCGTCTTCGTCTGTCAACCTGAGAAAATTGAATTGCTTACTACTCAACATGCACATTAATTGTAGTTTTATTGGAACAGCAACAAACCGTGGCTTGATTAATCAACAAGTAATTGTACTCAGAATGAACGGACTACAAAGTTAGCGTTCGACAAAACTGACCCACACGGAATGGCGGATGTGGGAAATCTGACTAAGCAATGTTGCTGGTGGTCTAATCAGAACAGCGTGCATAAACGTCCGCTTATCGATAGTAAATTCAGCTCACTCTGCAAATGGAGAAACCGTTCAATAAAACGTGTTTCATCGGTCCACGTTAGCTCGTTCTCTGCGTCAGTGCTGCTGACTGGCGAAGATGATGTTGTCAATTCAATCACTCTTAACGCTTTCTTGAGTGGTCTCGCTTATTATCCGTATGGTGTGTGGAAATTTTAGGCTTTCATCAAATGTACACAATTCCCAGGAACGGTATACGATTTGCCATAGTGATCTTTGGTAAGAAAAGGATACAAGGCAACATGAACAGCTACTTTTTCTTCGGAAAAGTAATACATCATTTTGGTAGCCATTTCCCGAAAAACAAAATGAAACTCACGTTGGTCCTGAACCTCTTTGCTCGGTAGATCACCTGTATCCTGTCCGTCTCCAGTTGTGAATAGTCGAAATAATTGGCCGACTTTTTAAAGCATGACACAGGGTGCAGTGAACAAAGTGAAGGAGAATACCTGTCTACAGGTCATGCTGACCAAATACGTCGTCAACAGCCTCTAGTGGACTAGGAAATCCACGTTTCGCCCTCTATCATTACCCTTGCTCATCACTTTGAAGCACTTACTCATAGAAATCGCTGGTTGCTTGGTTTCCTGTAAACAGCCCTCAGAATTATGAGAACCCAAGGTACAGTTGAAACGTCAAGATACGTCCACTCAAAACGACGTTTGTTTGTCGATAAATTGCTTGCTCCAGATGTAAATGAGGGTGCTTTTATGACCAACTGACTAAGTTTCCACCCACCGCGTTTTGCACGGACAGGGAGCTGTACATTAGTGAACCAACTGATGGTTGTTGCTGTAAAGTCAGTCATGGACAAAGCTTGACCGCATAACTGACAGTCACTGGTGTACGGTCATTTCAAATGCTTCAAGTCAAGCTATAACGTGGCCGTAGATTCCGATTAAGCACTGTTGTGTGCTAAGTTCGTTTAGAAAATCGTTAAAATATTAATTCGTTGCCAGTCACATCTGATCACGAGTATCTTACGCTTTTTAAGATGTTGTCTTCTCCAGTTTATGGTTCCAATTATGAGACATCAAAGGGAACACTGAATCGATCTCGATAGGTGATGCATGAGCGTCATATTTCCACATGTGGCTCCACCTTCCGCTATCATTCTGCTACCATCAAAGCAACTAGGGAAAATGAAGTCATAATTTAGCGAACCAAATCGGAAGAGCCACGGCTGTCGTATATGTAAACTGTAGCGAGGTTGAGAACGACAATGTGAACATTAGCAGTGATGCTTAAATTGGATGCCCGCGTTGCTAATTAGGTATTCGAACACCACTCCTCCTCACTAGTCCGTGGGTGTTTCTCCGCTCTGCAACACAGAAGTCACACTGGAGAAGACAATCCTCGAATTCCAACACAGACGAACTCTGTTTTGCTCTTTCCTGTCTTTGGTAAGAAGTTGAGTGTTCTGCCCTGGAAACTGCGGTTGGTGACGGCGTTCCGAATGGCTAATGTCACTCGAATGTCCATCAGTAAAGCCCGCACTTCAAGTGAGAACCGCGAAGGAACTAGCCTGATTCTTATTATGTCAGGAATGTTTGCAGGTCATGTACTCTATAAACTCAACTCAACTTATGTTACACATGAGATATAAATACTCTCAGCAGTATCAACTGGCTGGGTCCTTAGCTGGCATAAATTTCTCGCTAACTGCAAGTTATACTGTCTTGACTTTGGTTGTTTCAAACAATTCTTATGGCTTTCAGATATAAAAGGAAGTTCTCTTTTAATTATTCACTGAAACTCCCTAAAAATCATCATTGTGTGTGCAACAGTGTGTAAGAGCTTTACTGCACCTTGCTGCGCACAACCAGTCAATATAAGGCTTTACGTAAACTCCCAATAAAACTTCACCAGTATTGTTTAAGAAAACTTGTAGAAATTCAGATGTCAGTATTAAACGCAGTACTCGGTGCAATTTTAAGCTTGCGATACATTTATACTGTCCTAAGTAATAATGTTTTCGCAATACACTCAAGTAGCTTATGTCATGTTCCATTTAGGTCGCAAATTATGTATAATCTCTGTACATATAAATCACAGACCTTCACCTGAGGTTCTGAACTAAAATTTCCAGAACATTCTTGGGGGTATTGAGCCTCCACTACTTACTCTGTGATTTTGGAATTTAAATTCTAACCTATTCATCTTTCTCATCCAAAACTCGTACAATGTTAAGTAAGATGGATTTTCAAATTAACAGTGCAATGAACATATTTTTCTAAACCCCTGCTTCTCCTTACTTTTGGGCTACGTCCTGTCCAATTCTCATAACACAATTTGTGAAAACCTCACTGAAATATGTAACGCCAAATCTTCCATTGCTCATACTTACTATATGAGTGAAACCATTTTTTAAATTAAAGTTTAGTTTTGAGGGTTTAATCATTAAATCACCGTAACTTTGAGTAATTCTCATGATCTCTCAGTAGTGGTATCTCATTGCAGAATTTAGGTTTCAGTCTATTTTAATGATACTGGTCTTCACAAGAAACACCCCTTCTAAAATTTTGAGATCAGACCAATTGGCGCACACGAATATTCGAGACGACCACTACAATAACGTAGATTACCCATTTTCGAGAAGCGCGGTTGTTGTGGAGTTTCATTCAGGTTGCTTAGGGGATAGTGAAGGTGTCACAATTTTCCTAGGGAACCTTTTAGAAGACATTGCTTGCGTGAATTCATATCCACATCTTTCAGCCTTGTTTTTGGGATAGCCTTCTGGACCGTCAACGTGTTCTGAGTTGAGTGATGTTAACGGAAAACTCAGCTGTTGTAACCTGTGTTCTGACAACTGATAACCGACAATGATTATGTTCAATCAATGCTGGTAATGGGTCGACAAATGTCCTACGGGTGTGAAATTTGGAGGTCGGGACGATTCAGGCAATGAATCTTACGCGCACTGAAGGCATCGACAAAATGTTGGCAAACGTGCAGTAAACGGGTTGATGAGAATGGGAGTACACCGGTATACCTAGAAATGGTCAGGTTAACCGACTTATTTTTGGGCTTGTGATTAAGTATCCACTAGCATCCGGAATAGGGTCGTAAATACTACATCAGTTACAGCGTTTTGTTGGCGCAATTCAGTGCCCGGCTCTTTTAATTGGGCTTGTGATGCGGTCACGTCGAAGCTAATGAACAACAACCTCCATCGCCCATGTGTTCTTCCGACATTTTCTTCATGGTTACACAAGATTGAAGGCGTTAGGATGAAACCATAACTGGACAAAGGTAAGCCATCACTGAAAAAGTGTATGCCCAGATATCTTTTACTCGGGTCGATGTGACAGACTGATCAGTAAACGGATGCCACCATCCATCACGTTGCGACAGCGTTCACCCCACAGTGGACTCAAAAATTGTGAAGTTTTCCACTATCGTAATACACCCAAGGCTTCTTAGGTCACGTGATATTTTATAGGATCAATCGGATCCACAGTTTACAATTTATCACCTCTAAACAAATGAAAGATGCTCACCCAGCGTTTGGGCGAACAGAGAAACTGAAAAGGTATCTTAGTCCATGCAAGTCTATGTCGATACTCCCTGTTTTCAGGAATATGTAAGGAATACGCCTCAAAATAGGAACTGCTGCTTCGAGACCTGAGCATTCCAACTACGACGTTATTTAACGGAAGCAATCCGTTCAAAACTGTGAAAATTATCACACATCCCGGTAGCACTATCTCTTCGGCTTGTAACATTGCAAAGGAGATATTAGACTTTGCCAACATGCCTCATCCAATTGTTACTGAATAGAAAGATATCTAATGCTTTGTGTTGTGACTCGTTCCACGGTTTAGAAACCTAGTCTGTTCACGACGAATGTATGAAAAGGGTTGTGTTAAACCATCGCAGTCTTCGTCAAACAGCTCACGTCAGATGAAATGACCGCGTAAACATCGCGGTTGTTCGCCAACGCGTACTACGAATCGCTTGGCATACGCGACCATTTGGTTGACTGTCCAATCTGCGTGACTGGTGTTGGTTCGGTCACATATTTCGCATGTAAACTGAGCGTTTTACACATGGAAAATTATTTATTGAAACCATCAGCAGTAAAAACCGCATGACGGTGTAACACACGAGTGCTGCTTTTTTGTTGGCACCATTTTGATTTCGGTTGTATAAATCGTGCGCATGTCTTACTGGGTTTTTGGCTCCAATGAGTAAAGTGGTTGGATTTCATCCACCTGGTTGTGTTCAGTCTAGTTATTCAAATCGTTGTCTAGATGTCAGTGTAGTAGTTAATGACATACCTGCACACAAATCATTTATAATCTTATAGCATGGCCTTGGACGATCAACTTTTGTCTTTTGACAACAAAGTTTTTACAGTTTACTTTATTTCGTCGTTTATTTGAGCCTCCATTTGAGCCCCCTCTCTCTTCTGATCGGACTCGTGACCATTATTTATGAATGGGCGCGTGAATGGCACACGCAGCTGCGTTGTTTGAAATGAGGTTTGCTTTGCATGATCAAATATTTTAACAAGATTTAAAAAGCAAAGAAACAACTAACCGTTTCTGAGCTCACATATTCTATTGTCAAAAGACATGAGGATGCCACAAATGTACAGGGGTCCACCAGAAGAAATGGAAAATTCGATCGGCAGAAATACCATCAGAGAAAAGCTTTGTAATAACTTGAGTTGTCATTTGTTAATCCTAGGTGCGCTAACGAATGACTGGTTCTTGCAAGATGATGGTACCACTTCCACTGGACAATGATGGGTGTACAGAACAATGTAAATTGCCTAAGTGTCGTGCATACTAAAAACAAATCCATACTAAAAGTCATTTTCAGAAGACAAGACTGTACAGTAGTACTTCCTATTTACCAACTTCGATTCTGGGCCCAGAATAAGCACTTGGAAGAATATTCTCACCAGTCGCATTACAAAACACTAGGTTTGCATGAGTTGATGAGGTGCTCACAACAAGATGGAACAGCATAGACTATGAAAAAAAATATCCTATTTTTTTCGTAATAACAGACATTTCACTGGAACGTTTTTCAAATGATCTTCAAAATGCGACCAGGCATTCCGATTCATTCAATTCAGGTTCATTCAAGCTTCAGTCTTCGTCAGTTGCAGGACGTCTGCTGACCAGCAGTTATTTGTTTAGTTTCCATTTAGCATTGGGGACTACACAACATCACCTCAATCATTTCTACCTAGGTTTCACTGAAGCGATTGAGATCAGCATTCTGTGTACCGAAACAATTATTTGTACGTCTTCGACCCATGTTCTTCTTGCATATAATTTTTTGTTTTTCTTCCAGTCGCCCTATAATCTCAAACAGTTCTGGTTATTGATCTCCTTCCCGGAAAACCGTTACGAAGTGGCAGAATCCAACGGCTTCCTTTCTGTGGCGATTATGCTCAGCTGTAATGTATCAGCTTTTCAGAGGGGGGAGGGTATAACGTTTCGGCTAAGGATCTGGGCCATCATATACGGTGCTGTTTTGACCAGTTTTAAATTAACAGGAAAACTTCTGTCACTGTTTGCACAAAATTCTTTCTAGCAAACACAACAGTTGAATAAAATGACCTTTGATAGAGTACTGGGAAAAAAGAGTACTCATAAACCATTTATCCGGCTTTTACGAGCATGACAAATAAATAATTTGTGTAAAAATCATCAGTACGTCCAGATGTCCAGCATCCAGCGCGGCTTGACTGAAGGGACGATAGCGGATTTGTCCAAAATCCGTCTCCTCCGTGTAAAACGCTGACCAGTCCTTATGCTAAACCTTGGGAAATCAAGCAATAATGCGTATTTGTAAGTTATTTTTGTTTTGGAAACTCACAAATCTGACAGTTCGCTCATCACTGTAACACTGTGTGCGTGCGCACTGATGCAAACTGATAGCTCATCAACTTGTAAATATCTCATGATCAGCAGTTTAGGATTGCGCTTTCTCCCTATATCCTGTTCACCTCTCTAGGCACTGACCAGAAAAGACAATGTGGTGCCAACGCGGGGTACATTATATTCATTACACTACAGAAGCTGTCTGGCACCTCGCTTATGTAATGGGTGAGAATCTCAATTATTTCACACACAGCATTCGGATGACGTGTCTCTGAGAACAGCATCCGTATGCAAAGACGTCCAGACAGGCAGCATCAGAACCCGAGAAGCATTCTGATTTACAACGCTTAGTTCGACACCAAAACGACTGTGCTTGGTTCACATGTGGAACACGTCAACAGGTTTCTCACTGCTCATTTACAGACGCACTTCTAAAGTCACTGAGCAGGTAGCTGACAGTTGGCCGACTTGCTTATCATCTTTATACACATTTGGTACACGCACACCAAAGTATCCGGTAGCGCATCAGCTATTTTCACTTGCTGCTATTACTGCATGACTAACGTTGCTTAGGTCTGCCAAATGACAAATATTGAGTAGTTCACTGACAGTGGGATACTCAAAAACAATCGAGTGATTATTTGAATCATGTCTACCGTAGCGTCCGAAACTGTTTTACTGTTGATGCATTGACAGAACCCTGGTCAATTTGAGCGTAATGATGCTAACACTATCAGATAAAGCACATTCCGTTTACGTTTCACTCAGTAATGAACACACACTGAGCACCATTCTAACGCTAG
This sequence comes from Paragonimus heterotremus, assembly GCA_013368495.1. Lineage (NCBI taxonomy): Eukaryota > Metazoa > Platyhelminthes > Trematoda > Plagiorchiida > Troglotrematidae > Paragonimus > Paragonimus heterotremus. Next base: position 43,359 of record LUCH01000154.1, read on the forward strand.
TCACGCTCAAAGTCATTAACATTTCATCTGTGACTCTGAAAGTTTTTTCCCAATGTGATTGTCTCTGCACATCATGGACACATTGGTTAGAAGCAGGTGACAAGTTGTCTGATAGTTCGGAGTGCGAATAAACAGTGATGATAAAAATGACAAACGTGAAAATCAATTACAAGCCGACCTCTTAGATGTGAATTAACATCCGTTGATTGGTCAGATGATCACTGAGTATAATCAGTCATTTAATAGAACCAGGTGGATATTTACGATAGTTTGATCTAAACCCCAACAAGTCGCACACCATAAGGCTCGCTCTGAGTAGCCATAACCCAATAAAACTAATTGGTTGAATAGCTACAGAGTGTGAATACATGGAATAGACTTAAACCAGATAGAGGACAACCTGTGAAAAATCGACGATGAGGGTGATGTTTGATTTGTGACAGAGAGGTTATTCCGGACCCGATGAACTTGTTACAAATTTTGGAATACTTACTGTTGATGAGACACGAATGAGTGCTTGATTTCGACGGCTGAACAACATAGGTTAAGAGCACAATGGCGAAGTTTATTATGCCAGAAGAAAAACAGGACCCGTTGTTAATAAGCCAGAAATGAAATCGACACAGTTGGTAAAAAGATGATATTATGGTAGTCTGTCGTACGTGGTTGGAAGACACATCAAAGACATTACTTCTTTGAGCCTATACAGATACCGATATTAGTCAAGTGGATAAATCCAGCCTCCACTTACACACTGCTCCGAAATCTCAAAGTGCGTATGTCATTTCTTACTTGTGCGTTCGCTGTGAGCCATCGCTTGCTTGTGACGTTCTCAAGCGCTTCATCCACCTGCTGGAATATGCGAACAAATTTGCCAGTTGTCCGTTGAATTTATGGGGTAAATCTGGCTATTTAAGACGTGGTCAAATTGATGGTTTCAGTCAACTAGTGTCAACAGAACTACCAAGGAGTCTAACGATAGTTCCCGAGTTGTGTTTTATTATGCTTTCTCGAGCGCCTCAACAGCAATTTCGTGATAGGTTCCAGATGGCAGTCTGTCAGTTTCCACAAATTTATGACAAACCTTTGAGAGATATGACCTACTGCCACATGCGTACACGAATGATACGGTGATGTAAATGTTTTTAAACTTTTCCTGTTTAATCAAGACGCCACCGCTTTCTTCCTCTGTGTGAGTCATGTGTGTAGTCTGTGTCTGGAGAATAATAATGGCCGCAAGAAAAAACATTGTCAGGGAGTATTTAGCTGGCGACAGTGTTAAAAAGCGCGAAACTGGTCGACACACTTACCAATGATGAAGTACACTCTTCTGTGCGTATTTACTAGCCGCACAAACATTTTCGAACGTTGTGGCTTGGATAATTTGTGTTCATGTCTATAATTTTTTAGTCTGTGAACATCAGGTTTAATTATTGTTTCCTTCCATTTAGTCAAAGCAGACTGTCGTACAGACTAACAGTACTGCCGATTTGTGTCACGGGCTGCTTGATTGCCGCGCTGGGACAGGGCACATCGCAGTGACAGTTCTGCGTAAAACTTGAACACAATGCATGCTCGAAATGCGTTTCATAATGACAACAACGGGTAAATAGACGTCAAGTCAACCAATCAACCAACTCGAATGAATTAAAATTTGCGTTTAGCTTTCAAACGGTAGCGTTGTCCTTGGCTATTCAATAATTGCCCGACGAAAACGAATGGAAGTAGTCAGAAGCGATCACTACTGTTGAATTACAGAGGACTGCTACACGTTAAAAATCATCATCACTATCGTAAAGGTGATATCCATTGACCAGTAATAAATGGGTAAGAATTACAAATCCATTACAGAGTGTTAAACTACAACGGGCAAGTAGCCAGAGACAAAAGTGTAATGGTTGACCAGTGACAGCTGAGCCGTAGCACACCCTACTTTACTCTGCAACAAAAATGGAATTTTGACATTTAAAGATAGGATGGAGATTATCCATGGCAGTTGGGACGGTGCCAATTGGCAAGCTGGCTAGGCAACCGCTGGAGATTTCAGCTTGGGCAAGACATGTAGTAAATATGAACTATCCTGATGACAACGGTATCTCTATTCACATTGAGTATTGAGGGAACGAAAGATATTACAGTTCAACACTTTTAGCCGATTTACTGATACAGGTCAAAGCGTCATGGGAATCGGATCTTGGTTGTCTGCCTCTATTTCCTGCTCAAATGGGTTTCCCTTTCTTACCGTTGCGGTGGTTCACTGTTTTATCACCTGGTGTTTTATGTAGCCTATTGTTATTAGGTTGTAACTGATCTATACATTATTGCTCAATGTACGGTGATCTCAATATGCACCAACGATCTATTGTTAGGATATAATGTGAAGATTACGACCATGGATATAAAGAACAGAACTTGGGTTTATTTAACGTATTATTCGAGGCTGATAGGGGTCCTGCCTTAATATTGCTGAATTTACTGGTGATTAGTCACAGAAAAAAACATTACGGTTCCTAATTCTCTTCACCACGACCACATAGATGGACACTCGTCTCGACTTTTCAACCCCGCAGATCTTGACTGACGCCTGCGTGGATAGTCACCAGGCGGTTATCGCGGAATCGGGTCTAGTTTCTTCAGACTCGTTTGTTTTGGCCTCACACTAGTTACTTATGTACTCAGTGCTTAAAAATATCGCTTTAACCAGCAACTGGGATGAACTTCTTGTACACAGTCCACCCACATTAGAGCGACAATGATGTGTTCTAATCTGTCAGCTGGTTCTAACATTAGCTTGTTAAGTGGCTTCAACACTATTGAACGCTCTACTTATAATGAGGTACAGTATGTGGGAAGAACAGCTGATCACGACGTAGGATTATGAAGCATTTCCCGCTAAAAACTACACCCGTCCTCCTATTTTGTATCCCATGAAAATAACGGATTGAACGATATTTTTTCCGTCGTAATTCCTGAGGTGCCTTGGTTAACAGAAGGAATCCTCATGAAACTCGCACCCTGTCGCACATGACAATTTCTCTTCTTCTGCACGGGCTTCGTGCTCTCAACGTGAATACAACTATACACCGTAGTTAAAATTAAGACCAAGTTTCTTCCAACTGGCTCGAATCTGTAGATAACTTAACTCCGCCGGTTCTGTGGCACTTAAATCATGTGAAGTTTGACCAGTCTTTTGGGATCCCATTATAAATATATGCATTCACCAATACAAGGAGCCTCAGAGTTAAGGTACCGGCGACCTTACTTCTTTGTGATGTTCATCAGCACATAGTGTTGGCGGTTTCTGAGTCATGGCCCGTCCATGTTTTCCCCAATGTCCAAGCTCGTTTGTACGACGCAGTACTGTATACAACAGATCAAGTTGATGAGATCAGCGAATGCTCGTTTTCCATGTCACAGTCTCTTTCTTTATCTCCTTTGATTGATTTTCATCCGTCATCTCTACTCGGCTCTATTTTATGTACTAACAACCAGATGAGTTCATTTAACTACTGACTGGAGTAATTCATTGATCTAAATCATGCTTTATTCCAAGTCGTATACTAATGCTTTCTGAGTTTCTTCAGATTCTCTAGGTTTCTCAATTATTTAAACCTTCAGAATTTCAACTTTCTGAGGCAATTTTGGTTGACCTGCTGCTTGAAAAACTCTATTCTGTCTGTGTCTATTGCGTTGTCAGGTTTTTCTGCGACTCTCACCTGAAAACATCCTCAGTTCTAATTAGGCTTAACTAGATTCCCGTGGACTAACCTGTCACCATTTCGTTTCTCCAAAATTACATAAATATTTCTCCGTACATTTTCAGTCCCGTTTACCGCCAATGGTCATATGTATCCGAATATTTTCAGATAGCTGCAACCCTGTTTGTTATTTTGTTCCTAAATCAGTCTTGATCATAAACCTTCTGACCGTCCCTTCATGTCAGTTAACAAGCGGTGCATTACAAAAATGCAGCAGCTTTATTAAGCATTTACTTCACCATGACCTCCTCAACATAGCGCTCTACAAACAATGTGACTCCGATGCAATCCGTTTTTCGGTCGGAAAGGTTTATTAAACCAACTACACATAACTTCTATTTTTGGCTTCAACTCAAAATCTATATACCCTTCACCACTTTTGTTACCACTTTCGGCAGTAAAACCTACTGGCACAAACTTCAATAGGCGTATTACAACAGACAACGAAAAACCAACAGAAGCCTCATACTTCCAACATATCAGTACTTACAGTTAAATGTTGTTTTTTTACTTCTGCTTATTTATACTGTCTCTGACATTCGTCCACTATCGATCATATCTATGACGTTGACCTCCAGGAAAAACAGATTAACATCATTCAACCTTAGAAAGCCTCTGGCGTTGAACAGCATTTATTAGAACATCGTAAAATTTTGTGTTGAATTTTGTACATTCTTTTTTCAAACTGTACAGCCATTCTGCAGAAGCGCGTCAGCTTTTCTTGGCTGGAAGCTTATAGTTATTTTTCTTAACAAAAGAGGCAAGAATCTTGGTGATCCTATCTTCTATAATTCAGATACCCTACTTTCGATTGTGTCGAAAGTTTTTGGGATCATGGTAGATTATGTGCTTTCAGCTAACCAGGAATCTTATGACATACTCCATACTGCTCAGTACGTAATCCAACGGTGGTGCTTTTGTATGACATCTCATTTTAGTGATGAACGATGGAAATGTTTGAGCCATTGGGGCTTCAAATTCGATGTCGCATATCGTGATTTCGGTAAAACTCTTGACGTAGCCCTTCGTTTTATCCTCATTTTCAAAATTTTTCTCTTCAGCTTGCCACCAACCTTGCTATCCCTCGTAATGTGCTATTTGTTCAAGCTTTGTGTCCGTATACGTATTTACATCAGATGTTCCTCTACTCGCATGATTACGTCAGAAATCTTGCATGGCTATAACATCGGGCCCTTAATATTTGTACTGTTTATCACTTCCTTCCCCGACCTCTCATCATTTTTGTAGATTCAGTTTATGGATGACGTTGAATTGCGATGTACAATATCTTCAGAATAAAAACAACATCCTACAGCAGAACTGATGTTGATTCCTTTCATGCGCGACGTCTGGAGATTGGTCTCCTATCTAATTCAGTTACACGAGGAGTTCTGTACCAATTGCCATGTCTCAACAGGCTCCGTATTCTGGAAACCTCTTCCTTTCTCAGATTTCAATAGTAAGTGGTACGTACACGTGGAATTTTTAAATCCACTCCCAGCCGAAGGTTATTTCCTCCGCTGGGCCCATAATTTCCTTGATGGTTCGGAATCAACTGAACATCCACCGCGTCATATTTCTACCACGCTTTCACTGGTCTGTCACCGAGGCTTTACAATCAGTTGCCTGAACTCAGACTCGCCGTCCGTGGAATTTCACATATTGTATATGTATGTTATTGGATGTCTTCTTACCGAAATCAATACGTTTGACAGTGTGGATGCATCCAGTCACCGGTTAGATACACATTACGCGTACCTGGTATAAATCGACTGAATAACTAGTGATGGATTACGTCGCTGATTAGTGATTTGCCGATTGCTTGCTCGCATGGCTCATGTGTTGTAAACTGATATGTACACTCACCTCACAGATGCTGGCTTGTAAACCGTTAGCTATTACGTGATGACCACAGTCGTTTCTAAAGTGTGTTCACTGTGGTGTTACTTTATCATAAGTCAGATCATCTGCTTGAACCCATAGTTGATTATTTTTGTTGGGAAACGTTAGAGGCTTGCCTATACCTTGTCTGTGGGTACTTACAGTATGGTACGACTTCCAGACATTCTGATTTCCTTCTTATCCTCATAGGATCTTAAATCGAGTCCAGCGCGCACACAAACAGGTCTTGATAATCCGTCATCGATCACTAGTAAACAATAGTTGAAAAATCCTAACAAATCTCGCTTTTGTGGACTAACGTTAGTGTACGCGAAGGGTGGATACATGTTTACAGATGACTGAGTGCATCACGCTTGAATTCTTTGATAATGAAGATATAAGATCGAATTTTATGTAACGTTATTTGAATCAAGTGATCAAATTAACTGGTCTGCACAAGTTACTGCAAATCAGGTTAGCAAATATTACACTGACTGGTCAGTTGCTAAAATAACGTCTGAGTCAAATCACGATAAAGATCAATGAACACAACCGCTATTGATTAGGTCCTACAAAATCATACAATGAGATCCCACAACAAAATGTTTGATCATTTTGTTGGTCAGTCCAGGCTGCTGTACACATCATAGTTTCACCAGGGTGTCATCGTACATTCCTATACTGTTTTAACATATTTAGACAGTCTATTCGGATAAAGCTGGAGGGGAATGTTATATCAAGGTGAATGACCTGCAAGTTAATTCGTGCAAACTTATGTACCTTTGTCTCTCTAGAAATGACCACAGTCGGTGTCTTTATAGAAGCTAAAGGGAGTAAACGGGTCTTTTCTCAAAAACGCCGAACAATGCTTCTGACAGCTGAAGAAGTCTGTTTGGAAAAAGGGATGAATTCGTTGAAATTACTTCTGTGAACAACATATTACATCGTTTTATAAACGAAACCAACTTTTATCGAATGGTCTTCGAGGCATGTGAGCGGTGATATTCAGTGATACCCGACTGTAACTATGAGCGAATTGTCATGGCTCACTTGAGCACGTTTGTTTCTTTCAGAAATTTTACCTACTCAGTTATTCAAGTTGTCTAGTGGCCTATCTTTAAGTCGTAATGTCTCACTGATTGTCACGTTCGGTGAGTCGTACACAAAAACTAGGCAGATCAAGCAGACTAAGTGCATAACGAATTCTATTCATATGTTGACATAATTACCCAGAGGGTTAATTGCTTTTCGATATACCAAACATATTCAGTATACTCCTTGAGGGAGTGCCAGTTTCCATTTGTATCACAGGCATAATAGTACTGATCACCACACCACATTAACTTTTGTTAAGCATCATCGGAATAACATGAGGTTTCTTCAGACAACCTGGAATGTGGTTCTGCATCAGTCGTTTGATGTAACTGGTCAATATCATTTGTTTATCACCAGTTGTACTTAACGAAATAAACATATTTTCTGCCTTCTACGCTCTACTGATCCAAAGGTATTACAGTGTCATAATTTATCCCGAATATTCTAGATGAATGTGCTGCTCCATGTTGTGTTTGTCTGCTTTGTGTCTGAGAACTTTAGTTTGCTGACCTATTCAGAAAGTTTCCCAAAAATAGTTTGGGGGTTGACCTAACTTCATCAAATCTCTTCACTTGGTAATCCTTTGCTAAATACTTTTGTAGCTTTCAGAAATGCATATTTTATTGAATTTGTTGAACGGTTCTGGTCCTTCGCTTCTTTCTATGTCATGTTGATTAATTTTTACTAAAAATTAATCCACTGTTACATTGAGCTTTGGCAATTTAAGATAATTCATCCGGTAACGCGTCATCGACGATTTCAATAAAGTATATTCAGACGGTCAAATTGACAAGACTATCTTCCAAGTCCAAAAAACGTCAGAAAAGATTATCGAAAGGACTGGAATTCATACAATACTGTTTAGTAAAATTACAGTAAAAGTACTATCTTCCCTTGAATGTGAATCAACAAGATATACAACTAAGCCAGCAAAGGCGATCAAAGTGGTAGTAATAACACGCGTCCACAAACAGCCACAAGTCAACGAGAAATGAACTCATTAAAACAATCCGGTACAGGTAAAGATGAATTCATGTCAAACAATACCAAGAAAGAAGTTTTTAAAAAAAGGAAGAAAGCAAACATTTTATGTACAGCTATGATAGAAAGTTCACCACGATCGCTTACTACACATAGCAAAGGCAAATAAAGGCACATTTAAGATCGGCTTTCGACAAACAGACCAAACATGATTCATCGCTTTGCATCATACCAAACAAAAGACGACGAACGTACCAGAAGAACTTTAACAGATCCAACATCCACTGATGATTAGTGTTCTTCAAATTTCTTATTTCTCAGTTCAGGTTTGTTTACTATTCGGGCGTATCCTCTTCTCAACATGCGATGATGTTTGCATAATTCAACTTACTCGAAAACTAACTGACTCTGAAAATTGTCACTCTCAAAGTGTTTTTTCAGTTGTACATTACCGTCTTGTAATACCATATGAATTGTGGCCGGTTCATACTTGTCTAATTGTTGAAACGTCAATATGGATTGAATACGTACTATTCAAGGGCGGAATCGAATCTTTACACACAGATTTGCCGGGACTCAACGTTTTTTCGAATGGCTGTCAATTTCGGACATAACTCTACGGCTGCAGCTGATGTCCAAAACATCATACAATGCAGGACTGCAGGAAATAAACTTTTCCGTGCTGGGCATAAATCTCTAAGTGTTTGAGGGATAATCCTGACCTCCGACAGCAAACTCCAGTTGACATACTTGCTTCGCATGTTTAGCTGTTGATAAATATCTCAGTTGACGCCTTGTGTCTTGAATAAAGCTGGCATTTTAGGCCTGTATACTGGATTGTTCGGGACCATATTATGTCAGGATGAGTCACAGGTGCAGTAGACACAAAGAGCGCAAGGTAACGGACTTACACTTCTTGGTTGCAAAACCTTGCTGTGGTTACTTTGAAAGCTCGCTACAATATTTTTTGTTGAGGGCTGCAGGAAGCCAACAAAGATTCAATAACCTGAAACCAACCGTGAAGTTATTCGATACTGGCACAACCTGTTGACTGGTAACTGAAAAAGGATGACTGAGAACTCATGAAACACGCTTACATTACATTTAAAGCTGATTTAGGAACACTAAAACTCCGGTAGCCATTCGTCGCGACTATGAAGCGGAATAACTCAGGTGAGGTAGAAGGAGAAACTTAAACAGAGGAGCAAGAAATATCAAGGATTCAATTACACATTGTTGGGGTTCACTGACTACGAAGTTGGATCGGTCTAAAATGTGTTGACAACTTGCTGGACTTGTTGGCACAAATAATTAATTTTCTACCGCTCAATTCTTACACTCAAACGAACTAGCATCTCCTCATTCTATTGACCTAAGAGTTGCGTTAGGCTTGGCATAGTTGGGTTCTTTGTGATACAATACTCATTACCGCATTTGGGCATTGACTACTAATCGATTTTTGTCTATCTAGTACATAACGAAGTAAGTATGTACTCGGTAGCTACTTCACAGTATAAACTCACAGGATTACTAGATTTTATTGAACACTGAACTGCCATGGTACTAAATGGTTTCGTAATTAGCTCGTACCTGTTCTCCAGTTGTCCAACTACCACTGGTTTCCATATAATGTTTTCATATGAACGTATTGATTTCTTACATATTTTTTAATAAACCAGCTTTTCGAATTCAAAATCTACTCAGATAATGCAAAACGTATAGTGCTCATCTAGCTAATGTGAAAACCGTAAAAGTAGATGCTATTTTTGTTTCAGGACTTATTTAGGGGTCATCTTTACGGAAGAGATAAGTTGCTTGTGGTCAGATAACTATAACATTGCACTATAACAGTGAATTTTACGGACAGGACGTGAATCGTAACAACTGGATAGGATGAAGTCTACGACAAATAGGCTGTCGCATGTTAGCTAAGTCAGAAGCAGAATAAGACCTATATTGCTGTATAGAAAGTACGTAATCGGAAAACATTCCGCTTGTTCTCTTTAATTACATACATGAAACGATAACTCATAAAGTTTAAAAAATGCTTGTGCACACGTCTGACTATATGGTAATCTTGGGTTCATGTGTTCAAACGTTTGAAATGTCAGTTAGTGTGGGAAGACTCATCGTAGACACTTAAGTGGGGTTGTCTAATTAACGGTGGGCCTGTGTGCACTGGATTACAAAAGTAGTGTTAAGTTCATTACCAGTTGCTTATAGGCATACAAAGGGGGTTTTGTAAGGTGTATGGTTAGTGTTTCAGAAAAAACTAGGCATGGTTAATTATAGTCTGTCAAAGGACAAGGAAAGCTTTGGAGGGATCTGTTGCGTGGCCAGATTCGAGCAGGTGTTTCGTTATCGTACTCTTAACTGTCCCAGTTTTGGTATTCACAGGCTAATTCACAGTGTGTTCACAGATTAGCGTGTGCAGTGCCCCAATATACGATCTAACTATTTTACTCCCCATGTACAGGTAAATTCTTAAGCGAAGTTCGATTTGGCGAGTATGTGCACTAGATTTTTCCACATGTATGTAACTAAACAGAACAAACGAAAATTCGATCCGTCATACATCTTTAACATAATAGTGTTGACTTAATTCAAACCTTTAAGGGAAAAACTGTTTATATCAAGAAGCGTCCAATCATGAATAGCCTTGTGACCCGTCCTATTTGAATTCGGATATTGGTATCGTCACGTGTAAATTATTGTATTTAGACTGGAGATTTATGAGTCATAAAGTCACACAAATAGTCACAACACTACTCTAATTGCGTGCCTGTTTAAGCAGAAGGCTATAAATCAAGTGGGTGGAAGATTAGGGTTAAACTGGTAGAGCCAGGGGATAAATGAACAGCCAGAGGCGATATCAGGAGATCTAACGGGATATGTCCATCATTCTGCTCAATGAGTTCAATGGGTATCGTGAACAAAGAAATTCGCAACGGATAAGTCTGTTTTCAGTGTTCCACCAGCCGGTTTCAATGAAGAGGATCGATAATATGTCACTGGGGTGAGATGTTAGTTACTGGCGTCAGTTTGGTATGATTCATCAGACTTAGTTACATAATATCAGTCGCGATTACTGGATTGGCTAGTTCGAAACTGGAAGTACAAGCGGATTAACTGGGCGTGTGCCATGAATCACAAGCAGACTATCTCTGCAAAAATCTTAACTGAGGTAACGCCCTGCAATGCAGGCAAATTTCCAAGTCATACTTGGTAAATGGTGGCAAAATATCGAAAAATAGAGGCAAACTACTTGCGAAATGAACTCGATCCGATCACAGTTAAATCTAAATTCTTCAAAATATCTGGGCGGTTCCTAAATAACTTTTCCTCTTCACATTTGGATAAAGTTGTCGTCAAAACCGTATCATTGGGATCGAAGTTCTATCGCTGTAAGAAAAAGTTTAGACAGTCGGATTTCCAAAATCCGTTTCAGTACCTTCGTGAGCAAATCAGCAGCTTTCAACCGTCGTCATCTGTTCAGTTAGAAATATTCAAAGCAAATTTAATGCAGCCTAGCTTTCAGTACCACATCTGTAGATCAATAACTGAAGGCCTACCCACTATAGAGAACATTCAACTTCAATGAAATCTCTAGTGCTAAATAAGCGTATAACAACGTCTCAATCTGACGGAGGCGATGGGATAGTTACCGTGAAAAAATTTGCTAGTCACTTAAAATAGGTGTTTTGGGGCGATAAGTCTAAATTTATTAATATAGTGGAGGAAAAGGTCAAGAGAGCTAATGAAAACTCGTTAAAAATAGCAACACGATGTGTGAAGCAGAACGGGCTGATTGACTGCACTACTTTTGAAGGAAGTAGACCAGTGAAAATTGCATCTTCTATAAGATGTTTAAAAACGGTCTGGCATTGCGATTGAAATTCTCTGCATCGTACAACAACGAAGTGACCAGTCAACCTGCTGAAGCCAGTAAATAACCTACGGGGTTATAGTACAGAACATTCTTCTGAATTTGGTGAAACGTTCGAACAACTGAACGTGACAGGTAGGCCTCTGTCCCTGCTTAAAATCACAGTTCCTTATGCAACTAGCACGGTTAGTGAGACGATTGAGTTTCTCAGACAGTATATTAAAAACAGTGGTATCATAGTGGGAACAACGTCAGGTTGGGTGAAGCAGTTGCTATATTGTTGCACGTACGAAATTCGCCTCAATCTATCTCTCAAGTTTTACAGTATTCACGAGGTGGCCGCCAGGCGCATAATTGGCTGGTTTTTCTATTACAAGCCAGAGCGTAGCTAAACAGCTGTTCATGTGAAATCGGTCACACTTTCTAAACGTTAAACAGGCGACATTATCTATATGGCAGATGAATCGAAAAACCATAATGAAAGACTGTCGGACTTTAACTCCGCTTCCAAACAATCCGTTTGGCCTGCAAACGTCATGTTTTTATACGTATCCCAGTCTGGTTTCAAAGATGGCATGACATAAAAATAGGTGTATTATACGGCATCTTGTAGAAGAAACCGTACAATCTCTAACAATTTTTCTGCCATTAAGACAAAAACGAATTCTAATTCAATCGCTGAGTGACTGGCAAAAAAATAGACTTGTATAACACCACATCATTTACAGTTCATTAGCTCAAAAAATAGCTATCTGGAACCGTTTAATCGTTAAAAAATGCTGAAAAGTATTAGAGTGGGTTGACCGAAAAGTGTTGACAAACTTCTGTTGCTATTTCGTGACGATTCAAAAGTAACATTTCCACCGAAAACATAACCGAGACACTTAGTATGACAAACAGTAACATACTTCACTGTTTGCCTAAGTACCCGTTTACTGTCAAATCAGTTTTACGTTCCCAGCCAAAACAAGTATTTCCCTGTTCAGGCCGCTTCTTCTGGTCGTCGTTTTGTTTGTTTCAGCAAAGCGAGCAGTATGAGAAGTATAAATCGGGAATTGTCGAAACGCGTCCGCTGGCATCACATGATCGGGTTATGACAATCATCGATAAGGGCCTGTTCGTCTGCGATCGTCGCGCTTTTGAGCTAGTCGAACCACCTGTCCCACCCAACTGACTCTTTCAAGCCGATCAGTCAATTCTGTGCACCACAGACGTGCCATAGGCCACATGCAGATTTGTTTGACCATTCGGATATGAAAGTTCGATCATGCTTGGTATGATACCAACGATGCATTGGCCAACATCGTTAACGGAAAACAACTGGCAATCGTGGTGAAGATATGCACTGGTGACGAGATCTAACACGACTGAAGCCCGAATCTTCCCTTTACTTTAAAGAATTGGCCAAAAACTTTAAGTGAGGCTGCTATAAGCTTTGGGTAAACTTTAATTTATATAAATCGGATCTTTTATCAATTATCGGTGGCTGTGCCAAGATAATTTATTTGAATTTCCGTATCACAAAAGTCGACAAGGATAGGCAATTCGGGTAGCAAGTACTAATGTGACTAGATAATGATTATTATAATTTCATCTAAAATGGTGTCCTTGTCAATGTGTGCCAGCTGTAGGAATCAAAATTAAAAGAAACTAACACATAAGTAATATTAAGTGGCTTTACCTGGGCATTCTCCCGTAAGCTCAAACCATGACTGCACTCCCATCAAAATCTACTGCAATTACAATACACAATAACTTGTTCAGTAGTGAGTGTGGGGTCTCCCCTTGTCCAATAAAGGCTGAATATCCTTCACAACTAAATGCAGCTTCTGCATCCCATAGGCTTTTCAGCCAGCCGCTTTGGAAAAAGTGAACCAAGTTTGAGTTTCGTTTTTGCCAAAACCTCTAGGCATTTCAAGTGTTTGTCACGACCGAGACTAGTACTCTGGTCAAGGTTTCTTGCGGTAACCTTGTTGATGACTGTGCCACTGACTTTCTACTAGGCACGATTGAGTTAGCATATGCAGACGCCCAACCATATTAGCTTGCCAGTAACGTTCAGATTGCCTGATGGCCTCGGGGAGGGACAGAGTAACCGTCCTGTTTATTTTAGCCAATGACCATATGACCACGACTTCACTCTCTGTTGATCTCAGAGAAACCACTGAGTTTTTGAATGATATTGTGAATACTGTTGTTATTGAGCTACTTGATTTTGGCCGGCCTGACTGATTGCACCAATCAGTGCACAACGTCACTTCATGACCACATCAAATGATTGTTGGGCAGTTTATCAAATGTAGCAAAATGACTTTATGTTGCATCCGCTTCAGCCGAAAGTAGGACTTTCCTACCATTACGGCTGGCGTTACATCCATCACAGTACCACCCATAAACTTTGTTTCTAGTAAAGTGACATCAGTGGAGCGCGAATGAATGGCTTCATAACTCATCCAGAGAGTAGTAGCATGTCAGATTGGAGGTTAACATGAAAGTAAAATGCATTTCTCCTGAAAGTTGAAATAAAACTCTTCAATAGTGCGCCTAACTGAAGAGCATGTGTTAAAGGAACCAACCGGCAGACACGGAAAAGCGTTACTCACATAACGTCAGATAGTGCACTTTTTACAGGATCACTTTTGAAGGGATTCTCCATTTTACTAAGAAATCAAACCATACTATCGAAACACAATACAGTAAGTTTCAAAAGAAAAGTGTAAAGCATACCAAACAGTCCCGAATCTTTGCTTTACAGAAGCGAACTATATACAGCCGAGACACTCTATCTGAACCTGAGGCACACGTCACTCCTTTTCAAACGGTTTAACACGGGTTCTTTGGTGAAGAACTAGTTTGAGATTGGTGGTGCATTTACGGTCGCGTTCGTCTCACTGGAATACGGCCAGGTAATCACGATCTGCGTTAACTATAATTAACCTACGTAACAAGTACGTGAATTCGAGCTGACAAAGCTCTCGGACAGGAATCTTTATGCTGCTCTTTCTAAGTGCACATATCAACGGGTTCCAGTTCAGTGCTACATCTTCCGATGATCTTACGTGTATGGAATTTGAATAAGATCATTGTGTTATGATTTACTGTGACCACGTTTTCGTTTGCCTCTCAATAGTTGCTTCCAGCCCTATTACTAAATCGCCGTTATTTGACAGAAACGACTGGGCATCGGCATGAGCACAGATTCATTCATGTTGCTTAGCAAAGTACCTTGGTGTTCAATACCCTGTCCGACCACGACATATTCGAAATACGTAGTAGTGGATAGCAAAGATGCAAACAGTTATGGATGAGCGGTTTTATTTATAAAATTTCAAAGTAACTTTGATGATTGATAGTTTAAACAGTGGAATAAAATAGGCTTACTTTAATGTACCTCCTCATCGTGTAACTTGTTCAGATGTGTATTGCATCCGATGTACAAATAAGCGTTTAATTAACGAAGAGAGCTAGTACAGTGGGTAGACCTCAACAGTGTGGTTTGGCAAGAGTCGCTCAACTTTCTGTCAACTCCTGTTGAACTCCCAAAAAGCCATTATGCATTGAGTTGAACAGCAAACCAGCATGTGTGGTACAAATATTATCTAACATAAATCATGATCTATCCTGACGATTCCAAACTGACTGTGTTGTAGTCTCACCAGTTGGTTTTTGTATGGATAAGAGACCAAAAGTAAAACGAAATTGTGAGTTCCTGTCTTATTCTGGTTGGATTCATTCGGAAACTTAGGTGCGAGTTTGCTGACAGATACAACGTCTATAAGGAGAAATGATACGTAAATACTACCTAGTTTCAATGTAGATTGTACTCCTGGAGTCCTGATGGATTGTCTCAACATGAAAAGCAATATTCTATAACTGCAAAGCTGAGAACTGAATACTGTGGTTGAGATAAACTACTACCATTTGTGACTTGCAGATAAAATTGTCATATGGATAGCGGTTTTCTTAAGTTTATGCCCCTTATACACCAAGCGTGTCCATTGTTAAGTAGAAATGCTACAATCTACTGTGGACTAAACGACTACAAACAGAACAGAACTGTTTGTAATTTTAAAAATTTGACGGGAAGATTAAAAATAGTCAGCCATAACAGTTTGAGAAGGCAGCTTCGAGAAACAAGTTTTGAAGAAATTTCCATCCACTCTTTTCACTCACCTTTTTCAAGCGCTTCGGCACCCTCTTAAAAGAGAATTTGAACACAAGAGGGTTCAGACTTTGGCATCCCAGCCGGAGGGCAGTCTTTAACGCAGCCGTTTTGCTAAGTATCTGGGCAACCTGGCATAGTTTTGGACAATATGATCTATTAATTTTCAGCTGAGTTCAAGTAGTGACCGCCAACTCATCAGTAGTCAGCCGTGAAGCACAACCACAAACTTTTTTACACTAGCCATATTTAAAAACCAGTCGTGGTAACACGGAACTTAGTGGTAGACTTTAAATAATAAAACGTCTTTGTTGTGCCGAAATTAGAACTGTGATTTCCGTCACAATCCACCATGGGTTGTTCGCCCACGCTGGTAGCGTTGAGTGTACCCGAAACCGTCAGTGATCACCTATTACTACATTTCTTACCGCATGTCTATCGTCACTTTTGTGAAAACTCTCCAATCCTACCTCCGTGCGTCGGGTCAACCAATAGTAAATTTCTCCCTTTAGTTGATCATCCCAAATTCCCAATGAGATTTCCACGATATGCGATATTCCGTCCACAACGTTGTCTTTGAAAATGCATGAAAGAAGTTGGCTTTTTTGTAGCTTAGAATAATGAAATTGGTGACTGTGGTGTGATACTCGTGAGACTTGTAGAAACACTCACGAGCGTCCGTTCATTATTTCTCAGGAACACCCTGTGACGGTAAATCGGCTTTCATAAAGTTTATGCTTCCCCTTTTCCATTCTTAGTTACCAGAGAAGTTGGGCCTCTGGGGAGCCTAACGTCACAATATTTTGATATTTGAAGTCACTTACGGAGGTGTTCTGATTTTCACTGCTTCACGACCAAAGTTTTAATTTTGTTAGACGCTACTGCTGAGTGGCCTGTTCAAGGAGGACGTTTCTAATCATTGAACCGTTGGTGAAGTTTACTCTGTCACATCTGGCTTTTTCTATCAACCCGTGGCGTTTTAGACGTTTATTGTTTTAGTGACCCACCTATGCACATTTTGCAAACTTGTTTGAGTAGCACGTAAGCCTAATGATAAAATTAGGTATAATGGAAATGGTTTTCTGTAGGCGACTGACTTATTTTGAGATTGAAAGAATATCTTAGTTTGTTGCTCACATACTCGGACTACGCATTCGACGTACAGAACCCCGGACGACGAAAAAATAATGGTGTGGATGTGACCGAACAGTAACGTCAAACCTGACATTGGGGGTTTATCACCACAAGTTTATTCTCAAGAGTTACTTTTGTTTAAATACGTTGATGATTTTGTGTATTTATCAGGTTAAGCATAACAACAATACACTTTGGGATATTTCGAAACAGTTGATTTGATAGGTTTTCTAAAAGAATTCACGATTCAATTTCATCATTTGGTATGTCGTAAATCCGTCATTTACAATACCTCATTCGTTCAATAATTGGCCTCAATAATAGGTGTTTCCCATCGCAATATTAATTTTAATTCAACACACATCTTTGTTTTCATCCGCGATATCTTTATAAATTTACAGCCTCTAACTTATTGTTCATCTCCCAACTGAATAGTCTACACAGCTAACCAAACGTATGCCTACACAACACTTTGATCTTCGAAAGAAATGCAACTGTAAACACACACAATCATGAATATAGCAGAGTTACGATCTCTCATTAGTAGCAACTTTGGCCTCACATATCAAATGTCTTGGCCGTCGGTTTTTTAAGTATACACCGACAGTGAACCTATTATTTGCAGCAAGGATCTAGTAAATGATACGCAATCATCGCTGTCAGCAAACAATTTATGTTCATGAATGAGCTCAGTCAGTTCTGAAGAGCTGCTGATATATGAAGCCCGTAGTTATTAAAGCTGAATCTCAAGACAGGAAAAATTTGATCATTTTAGAGCCAAGGTAATAAGGCTTAAGAACAAAGGTTCGACCTGAGATACAGTGAGCAAGGAACCACAAACTATTCAAGAAACCCACATATACATCTGTTTGTGGTGCAAGTGATTTTTTACATAAATGGAGAGCAACTTCAGTTAGCTATAAAAGTCAGCTGGGTATACTGAACAAAGTTCTCACCCAAACGGATTATTGCACCATCATTGAATATCACGTATTACTTTGACATTACGACAAGTTGTTCGTTTATCTGAGGGAAAATGATCGATTACCAGTTTCAAGACATTTTGTGAACATTCTATACATATTAAGCATATCTATAAACAACTTGACTGTGGAATAAATGAACATTGGGGGACAATAAATGGAATCATAACAAACGTGCATATGTATATTGTACTTAGCATCAAAAGAATTCACAAAATGTTTATAGTTGTCATGAAATCCACAAGCTCAGAATTCTGTACTTTGTTACATGACGGTAAGCTACCGCTACGTCCACAGTGTTCAGCGAACACTATAGGGAAACACGACTTAGATATGTGGCTCGTATATTGGTATACATGAGTTATAATTATACTTGAAATCGTAATTCAAAATTTCACACAGCCGACTGTACTGATAGCTCGATTAAAAAATGCACCTTGCGTAACAATGGTTTTAGAACAGTTCATTGAACTTCGTGCATCGCCAACTTACAGTGAAAATGGAAAATTAGCAAGAATAAGTTTGCTATCTCGACAGCAGCATACGTGATACTTTATCTCCTGCATTGACAGTATGAGATACAACTAATGAGCGTTAGTGCACGATTGTTCCTCCGAGTATTCAGTAAAACTTTTCCTATAAAAAAAGTCAACTGTGAAATATCTTAGCTTTGGCCGGATTCGAATTAGGGAAAGAAATGATAAGCCCAAATGCAGCACGCGATCTGTCACTTCAGTAACGAGTACGATTTTAAGCACCATTTATTTGTTTCTGGTTTTAATCCAGCCGAAATCCAAACTTTTCACCAGGTGGTCTCCTGAAAAATTTCTTTTCCGTAAAACCTAGCTAATAGTGACGTGTCGTTCAGTGCATGCCGTTTTATCAACTCAGCTTCCACCCAACGATAGCCTACCTCACAGGCATCCGCCTGCCGGTCTTCTTTCAAACGGAGTTTGATGAATCAACTGACCGCTTGGCTAAGGAAGAGTGTATTCGCAATAGTTTGAAAAGACAGGCTAGTAGTGGTATATTGCATGATCTTTCTTCGAACTGATTTCGCTGCATCTTATCAAGTACATACTGCCGAAATAAAAATTGCAAAATTTGCATTCTCAGTCATTTTCCCGAACCGGAATAAACGTTTGCTTCACTTTGCCGAGGCAATTGCTATTAAACGCCTGAAGCCGCCACTGTGTGTGCAAAAGGAACTGTTCATTAACTTAGCACTAACTTAGTAGTGCTAGTTAATTTCTTCTTCTTTTCCTTATATCTGGACGGAGCACTTTCCGTAAATCACACTTTCATGCATATCTTGCAATTTTCATTTCTGCAATATGTACTTGATAAGATGCAACGAAATCAATTCGAACAAAGATCTTGCAACATACCACTACTAGCTTGTCTTTTCAAGTTCATTTCGGGGAAAGCTTGCTTCAGTTATTCACAATAGTTGTTCACTTTGCATTCTCCAGTTTTACAACCTTTGAGTAACAGAACCAACTGATGGCTGAATACTATCCAGAGGTATACTGTGAGCAGGTTTTGGAGTCAAACTTCTTCTCAAAGGACAAGATCAGTGGTTTCCTGAAAAATCTGTCCCAACTGACGCCTGTCTAAATTTGTTCTACCCAGCCCGATAATTTGGAAACCCATGCATTTTTCGCCTAAACACAATTGTTTAATGGTTCAGTTTGAAACTAGTGTGCTTTATTTAGATGAAAACGTTAACGGTCTGGTTGATTTGCCGCATCACAATGGTCGAATAAGTTAAAAACGTTTTTGCTCATTAAAAATTCCGATATAAGTAGTTAGTTAAGCTACGTCAATAACTTGTTGTTCACCAAGGACCATTTTTAATTATTGTTCATTCGAACCGTTTCTCTGGTTTATTTCCAAAATATTTACAACACGAAAGAAATATACCCTGTCACCAGGAGGGATTGGAAAGTCGGGTCGCATTGCTATTACAGTTATACACTTCCTATACAAGATGGATGATTTCAATTCAATATGGTTCATAGTAGATCTGATGTGTGTGCGAACTTCCGGAGGCAGATAACAGAGATGAATACTCGGATACGAATGTTTTTGAGATCTAGAAAATTTTGATGCATACAGGCGAACCCAGTGGAGTAGATGAAATGCAGTTTATACTTTCCCAACTTTCAAGGAAGAAGCCGGGTTTGTGTTCTCTCTCATGATAACTTCATTACATTTGTATTATGATTTTACAAAGCAGTAATTGATGAGATAAACGAAAAATGCGTGGGTCGGTTATTTCAAACAGTCGATCTTCAATATATGAATAGTGGATTTTGACCCGAATACGAAGTGTCGAAGTGCTCACAGTACTGTCACAACATAAACGAAGCGTTTATGGGCACATACAGGAGCTAAACGGACGAATTGCACGTTCGACTGAATAACCTCTTCTGAACTGTTTCGGAATATGACAACTTGATAAAATAATAACGCCAGAAACATGATTGGAATATCACCTAAACCCAAAGTGCATGACGAAAATAGAAGCCTGTGTTTATTCGAGTACCGTTCAAAGGTAACTGTAACAGAATGGTTGACAAATAGGCTCAATCAGACACTCAGTAAAACCTACGCTACAGCTGAACTCAGTATTCAATTCTCCGAACCCCCGCTCATTAACTTTTATAACAATGATATAGTGACAGTTTAAACCTGATCTATGTGTATCTACTCATTCACTTGTTCTTGTGGAGCAGGTTACATTGGCCGAATGTCAAGACAGCTTTTGAAACTAATCCAATAACACCATCCGCGGTGGCTGGGGCACAGGAAGTCACGATCGGTCAACAGTGCTATCCTCGCTCGTCTGGTTGAAAGCGGGCACCAGGTGACAAATCATCAAGCCTTCAAAGTGGTATGTCGTGTGCCAGGCAACCCATCAAAAGCGGTCCGAACTAAAGCACTTTGTATTGCCGAGGCTATTAGAATCAGGCTGCTTGAACCGGTATTATATCAACAAAAACGGTTTGTTCAGACGCTGCACCTACGATGGCCACAAATCCACCGATAAAATAATAAAATTTAATCATCGCCAAGTGACTGACCAGTGAACTACTTTCTTTATAATAAGTCTGGTCGATATCTCGATCTAACTGTATTAACTCCTTATATAATTGTACCGGCCCGAAGGTAAATTATCCGATTTATATGTTCATCTATATGTTTTCACTCACACTATGTTAATGGCGTATTTGAAACGTTGACAGAATGTGCTCATTTCAACAAGTGTAGTTATATGACGTCGTGTGCCTGACTTACTGGTTCAGTGGAAATTTTACCGGACAACAAACTGGTGGAGACCAGAAACGCAGACAAATTGAGATGTATTCTATACAGTGAGTACACAAGAGTACGGAAATTGCTTGACTACTAGCACACAAGTGCTGCGTAATAGACACCTATTCAGAGAACAGTCCAAAGTTGGTCAAATATTTTTTTCGCGTCATACGAGTTTGAAAGAAATCGTAAAATCTGAGAATTATCATATTGGAGGGATATAGTCGTGTTAAGGATGACAGATCAGTACATCCAATTTGCTTCAAGTGAGCTGTCGCCTTTTTAGTTTGAAGCCTGCTTTATTTTTTCCGGCTCCTGACATTCGCAGTTCAGTGTATTTTTCCAATGTGGTCGTCGCTTTAATATCTTCTGTTTTACCCACGAAGACACTTCCGATAGGTTTATCAGGTTTTGAGAGTGAAAAGCTGATTTTTTTTAAGGCCTTACGTCGCTAACAAGTATGGTCTCATTAAAAATTTTCTAAGAGGTGGATTGTAGCGCAACTACTAACAAGGATAGCGTTTTAAGGCACGTGTTTTCCTTGTTAGCCAGAAGGCTGAAATCAGTTGACAGTGTGCCTGTACGCGATCTCGTTAGTGGTCAGGTTAACAGGTCGCTCTGATAAAAATTCTCATACTGGCTACCTTGTAATCTGTTGAACACAAAATACCCAGTAAGGTGCTTATAGTGATAAAATCACAACGGGGAATTTCTCGTTTCCGGATGTGACATTGTAGCCTAGTTCCTATTTCGCATACTGCGTAGCAACATCGCCTCTTGCTGCTGATTTGAATCTAGCTAAATCCCCGATGATTTACACCTAAACGACATGAGGCCGGATTGTGAAGAGCTTCAGGTTCTGCTGACTACAAACTGGAGACGAAAACGGTTAGCCTCCAGTCAATCTGCATACAATAGAATAAGTTAATATGGCAAATTACTTACTAGAAACGCATGAGAAATTACATTTGAATAAAAGCGCCGACAAAATCCTATAAGATGCTACTTTAAAAAACCGCGATATTCACTGTTTCTCTCAGACGTTCGCATGTAATAGACTGGTTGGCAACACAGACACTTTGTCCGCACAGGCCAGCTGGTTCACAGAGAATTTAAATGCACACGCATCTCACACTTTACTCTCCGCAGTTTCACTCATGACCTGGTTGAATATCCACTCACCTAGAGCAAACGATTCAACCTATCATTGTCAGTATTGCTTACTGTTCTAGCCCCATCGATTAAGTGACCTTCATTGAGTACCGTTCATAACCTATCTCTGTTTTATTCGGCTAAGCAGGATATCATCAAGCTCGACAACCTCAGTTTCAAAAACCATATGATAACAGTTAATCTTAATCCGAAATGGAAGACATATTAACAAACCAAACTTTCATCACCGGATGTTGGATGGGAGCATACGTGTGAATATACGCAATAGTAGAAGAGGCAATGAATTCAAAAACATTCCACTAACGCAACAGTAGGGTCGTTCATACCATGCATGTGCTACCGCTTCATCAGCTGGGACAAGTTGGATGGCTTCTCTACGTAACGTCATCAGTGGTTTGATCTACGAGAAATTACTCCAGGAACGTACACTATTTATATTGCATGTTTAGAATGATGGAATATTTTCAAAGTATAAAGTTCTCATGGATTGATTAGGTCTTGAGCATGAGTTTACATCACCGATCAATGAAGACGTTTCTTCGTAGAACAAATTTCTACTGATTACTCTGCTTATTTGTCAGGCCAACTGTATGCGGTGCGCAGTGCAGAGAAGTAACATATATCGCCATTTGGAAATTCACTGATTCAAGATTAATATTTGGCGAAGGAGGCCTTTTCCACTGATGACGTAATGCGAGCCCAAATGTGCAAAACTGCGGAAGCCATGTCCAAATCCAATTCAACTTTGAGTCGACTAACTGACACAAATCGACTCTCAGTATATGTTTAGTCTACCAGTGCATCATACTTACCTGATTTGTAGATGTTAAGATAAATGGACCATTTATTCTCTATTGAAATTCAATAATATAGATCACAAATCACTGATCACTAAGGGATGGTTGTACAAGAATACATATTACCAACATCTTCGGGCATATTTAAAGTCGGGATGCTCACAATGAAGTGGTCGAGTCATCATACTGCATGGGGCGACAAGCTGCTAGTGCTGAATTCAGTGGGAAGTTTGCTTCGGACTCTACAGGTGAATGTTAGAATAGGATAGAAAGGAATTAGATTAAGGGATGTCTCCAAATTGATTTAGAAGAATGAAATACAGCTGATAATTCAAAGTAGTAAGATGTAGACGTTTAAACTTTGGTGGCTTTCATAATATTGGATGATTGTGTTTATCGAGCATCACCAGATTCTTTGACGTTCGGCGATTTCAAGCCCTAGTTATGAACAACATTTTAAACATTTTTAAGAAAAGGCTTTTTATCGATCTGGTTAACCCATTTTCACCGTCGGCTAGCCACTTCAAAATTGGTACATTTATGTATGTCTGCCAGTTATGTCCTCCTGTTTGTAGAAGATGCAAAGCTAAACCATGAGAGGCCCACATTTTAAATAGGCATCTCTATTTTGGTGCACGCAGTGACTACACATATGTAATTGTGATCAGTTCTTCAGGATAGTAGCTCCAGTTAATCGCAGTTTCTAGTCTTCCGATTAATCGAAGAAGAAAATTGTCTTCCTTCTGCGTCAAGTTAAAAACCATTTGCTTACTGACAAGTAAAAAATAATTTGGTCACTTAAAACTGAAAATCTATGAAAATTGATCGCAGTTATCGCTTTCCCATGAGCATATTAGTCAGCTTCTTTCGAAAGGGAGTGTTGAACTCGAGTTTTATTCTTGTTAGAGCTCGTTAGGAGTCAACATCGTTGCCACGGCCAGCAATAACACTCCGGCCTCACCTGCATCAGGCAAACGTGTTGACGACTTCAACCTTGGCCTCATGTCTTACACGACCGAATCGTCATGTGTGCAAGTTCCGTCACATTAACCTACAAGAAGGACTCTGTTCAACTGGTTGCTTCTACAGAAAATGCAGCAGCTGTCGCGATAACTCCAGTCGCCTACCTACCAGCAGGACATTTTTTCGTGGAACTTGCAGATATCACTCAACTCATTAAACAGCAGTAAAAGTAGCAGTATGGTTCCTCATTGTGGTGCCGACTGGGCGGTCTCAGTGCAAACCTTGGCCAGCTAAGAGTTCAGCAACTACAGATAGGACCAACCACCGTACCTGGTTTCAATCGTACTGGTCACCCTCGATCAAGACAATGAAACTACCGTCAGCACCTCCGTGCAGTCAATTACCAGGACACAAGATAGGCGAGCGGAGTACACCTGTTCAGAATGTGGCCAGATTTGCAAATGGAATGTTGGCTTGTCGGCGCATACTCGTAAGCATCCACGCAGGAATGGTGCAGAGCAGGAGGTGGACATCCGTCCTGTCACAGTTTTCAACTATGCCAACTATGACCACGGCTTTCCCACCAAAACTGGTCTCAGTTAACACTGAAGGCATGCACATCCTGCCGAACGCAATCATGAGAAGCTCATTTCCATGAAAACCGCTGGATCTAATTAGTTTTAGCAAGAATTGGCTTCTCTTATCAGATATGCCGATGCACTAGCTCCGTTGTGTCCTACTCGACGCAAACTTCATCATCGGCCCCTGTCACATTTCCCAGGTCGTACTTTGGAGAGCATTCGGACTCGTCTATATGCACTGAATTGGCAGAGGAATACTGTCCACGCTGCCGATCCAACCATCGTCTCGCAGACTAATACGATACCAGACGTTAGGTCCCAAGCTGCTGATCACTCCGAGCGGTTTACCCGTTCGATCAAAACAGCGATTACCTAACTGGAGTTCAATAGCGAGATTTTCCTAAACAATGACGAATTGCTAGCTGTTGCCCGCTCTATTCAGACAGGCATTTTCACAATGGTACAAGCTGAATCGCTGCTGAGCATACACGCTTCATTAGCTTCTCCGTACACCTGGCGACTTTTCACCTGACAGCGTAGTGGTGTTAACGTGGGAACCCACGCGACAAGGAAGCAGATACGGAGAGTTTAATATGCAACGATATAAACGCTGTACCACAAGCATAAGAAAGATGCTACCTTTGCAGTTTTTTCTGGCATCTGGAAAACTGCCTATAAGATGAACCGCGGCCTCCCAAATAATTCCAACGAATATTAGTCCAAGGTACTATCGGCTCATGCACACGTTGATGAGCGACCATCTCGCACGACCCTGCCTCCGAACTGGTCTCTGGTCAACCCGATCACTGGAGAAGAAGTAGCACTCACCTTGATGCACGTGGAAAACACGGCTTCAGGTTTGCACAAATTGTCGCCCAAACAACTGGAGCTTATGAAAGCTGATGCCTTGGCCGGATACTTCAACCTGTTCCTGCTAACCCAGGGTTGTCTAATCCATTTATGACGCTCTCGCATCACGCTTGTACCCAAAGTAAACAACCATTCATCTCCCACCGAGCTCAGACCAATCGCCGTATCTTCAACGTTCATACGTTGTTTCCACAAGACATTGGCCGATAGTTAGAATGTGGGCTTGCAAATGTCCGCACTCCAGTTCGCATTCCTACATTTTGACGGTTGTTTCGAGACGGCCTCACTGTCTCATGCGTTGCTTCGGAACTCATGTATCACGTCTTCAAGTCTGTGTGCGGCTTTTATGGACGTGTCCAAAGCGTTCGATCCTATCTCACAACATTCGACTCTCAGATGGCCAGAGCTTTCGGTGCTCCTCCATCTCTAACACATTACATCGCCGACCCCCTATGAGAATACTTCCACCACGCTCAAATACTCCGTTCTTCGATCTCAGCGGGGTGTTCCCTAGGTTGACTCACTGTCCCCGCTTCTATTCATCATGGCAATGGATGAGGTGTTGACACTATTTCGACCGGAGCTGTGCTACCAGTTCCACGACACACTGGTTTGCGGTTTCGCAAACGCCGACGATCTGATTCTTCTAGCTGAGAATCCTGGGCGTCTCTCCGAGAAGCTTGCGGCCGCCGCTAGTGATATGAAACTATCCGGGTTGAAGACCAACACGCATGAGGCTAAGTTCATGGTAATCCGCGGTGATCATAAACATAGCGCAACCGCCATCTCTGATGAGTTTATTCATTCCGGCTCAGAAATTATCCATTCACTAAGCGCCTCCAACATGGTGACATATCTGGGTATCCCGTTCACGTGCACAGAGAAGTGTGCAACGGAAGTTTTCGCTTTCAACCTCTATCCAAAATTCACGCTACCTACAATAATAAATCGCTTAATTGGGAAGCTGAAATTGGGCAACTCTCAACATTCTAGTCTTTTTGCTCAAAATTAGCAGTCAGCAAACACCTAATGTTTTTGTATACAGAAGTCAGTTCAGTCTGCTTTGTCTCCCAGACCATATTTGTCACATCGGTCTGGCGTTAACAGGGCAGCCATGTGATCTCTTACAAATACAGCAGGTGCGACTGGTTCTGTTAAACACTTCAAGGTAACAGGTTTCCTATTTCGGATAAAAGCTAGCCAGTATCCTGCAGTCTATGGTAGAACGCAACAACATACAGGAGACAATATTTTCCCTAATCACCCTGCATCGACTCTATAGTCAGTTTAAACCTGAAGCATTCAACTTTGCTCACTCTTAAGTTATTGATCGAAAAGCATTTAATCTGCTTAATACTGTAGACTGATCTGTCATACAGGCCAACCATTCAATCTCTGTGATCGATCAGTTGGACTATCATTACTAACTCAAATTCTGCGAAATTATTGACTTAACAGTTGAGCAAAATCAGAGGGTGAATAGAACCAATAAAAATGTGCGTATGATGCCTAGATAACAGTCTACCGAGTATACGTAGACAACAAACTGTACCACAGAATGTTAGGATTTATTGACATCTCGACATTATAATGGAAACGACTTCGGCTATTGCGGATCTTCACCAAAGACATCTGAAGTTTTCGGGGTATGACGAATGGATAGGGTGGTGTGAGAGTAGTTCTTGGTTTGTGATCCGTTTGATGGATAAAACTGTACAAGATTTTGTTTCCACGATTCTCCATAGGACCCTGTATTGTTTGGCATGTTTGGTAGGTTCAAAGCGACGTGTGTCGCTCATTATTTTGTTCAGCAGTGAATAGTTATTTCTCTTTATACGTCGCGTAAAAATGTGTAACAGAACCTATTTGGTTGTTCTGGCAATGTTCATAGTCATGATTCATGCTAAACAATACACAAAATAGTGTTGGTCGCCCTCACACTAATGTTAATGGCACATTTGGAACCGTCGACTGCGCCAGGCATTCTTTGTCAGACGTTTTGTCAAGTAACTGGTGAAGGAAAACTACCGTTTTGCCAGGTCACGTTACTGTTCGGAATGTAGGATAAAAGTTTATGGTTTTGAACCGTGTTAAAGTATCGAATACAACGTGACAACGGGTTGGTAAACTTTGGTATGGACGTGACGAGAGTGACAGGTTGATCCTTGAACATATATCCGTTAAGTTTCACGTCAAGGATTCACTTGCAAATGCAATGCTATTTACATAGAAGAGATTAAAGAGCAACTAAGAGTGTATGTTGCTGAAAACAGGATTATGTCTATACAGTGCATACCACCTCCAAAAGCAAAGAAAAATTCACATCTACGCGATGCGGATATGTTTGCAGGATCGTACCGTATGCAATTCCCAACCTTGAAAGGATCACAAGAGTACGTCTTCTTACTCGTAGTAACGATATATGGAATCTCTCATCGCTCATAAACACGTGTCAAACGCAGTGATAAAAAGACTGTTTTCCCTGTGTGATTTGAAACGATCTTAGATACCATGTTCGCTAAGTCTATCGTCAGTTTTATTCAAATTACTAACCATTGGATACACGTTAATCTCACGACGGTAAACACAATGTGATCTCTGTTTTTGTTAATCTGATTCCGATCAAAATGTAGAGGAGACTGGCCAACGGTGTTTGTTCCAAGCGTCCTGTTATCAACATATTGTAGACAAAAACCGTGTGAAACTCTACGTCTGAGCATTTCAACCGAATTGGTAAAATATTTGATCTGAATGCACCCTCCTTTTGATGGTAACACAAATACCGACCTGCAGATGAGTGACACCCGGTTCCCCGATAGGTTGCATTAAAAAATGTGTTTACATCCAAACGATCCTTTCAGTTGCCAGTAGTGTTTAGAAGAACCACTACATACTCATTTCTTAAGGGGAACCGAAATTAGAAACAGAAACCACTTAGTATTAGTAAGATAGACAAATGCTATCCGATTTTCGCGCGCAAACCGTTGGTTTACCCAATGACACATATGTGTGTGTGGTTTGCCCCGAAATAGAAAGTCTTTCCGTAATTGTCGGGGATATACATGAGATTGGACAATACTTTAGGAACACACTCTGTACAATGTAATCTAATTAGTCGCCATCAAAGGAGTGTCGTATTGCCGATCTCAGTGTTGCGATCCAATACGCAGGCTGTGCTTACTTCGAGACGGACTGTCATAAATGCAACTTTCTGTTACTTGTTTCAGCACTAATTCTCAACTCACGGCTTTAAATCATTTGCTTGAGCGTAAAATTTGCATTAGGGAGAATACGTTCGTTGGTCATCCGAAGGAGACATTTTGAAGGCAAACTGCACCTTACAGGCTTGCAGGCTATGAAATAACCTTGCCGATGCAAAGAGAAAGACACGACGGTTCAGTCGATGGGGTTTGTCTATGTTCGCTATTGCGATGAATATCATGAATGCACAGAGTCAGTGCAAACTTGAACTCCTCGTAATTGTAGAACTACTTGTGAACCTCAGCATCACTCACAAGCAAGCGTAACTGAATGGTTGCTTATGATGAGTTAGTCGAGAATAGTATGAGGTTAATTGCGCAATGGTCAACCAGGTTGCCACGTGAAATCGTGACCGGTGTACACATATTGGCACTCGAAGAGGTTCACAAAACTGAAGATCTTCAACAAAAATAGAACTCGAGTTTAGTTCTCCTTATTGGAAGGAGATTACAGGAAAATCTATGGGAATGCGACGACCGCACTCACTACTGGGTGATGTTCAACTTAAACAAAACCGGATTGTTAACAATGTCAACGAAACAACTAGGAATCTGCGATACGAATTTGAGAGGCTCCGCTCATTTGCCTCATACACCAAACAGTAAAATTTCCCAAGCCTTATACTCACTAAGGTTTTTAATGAAAGGCGCCTTTGTAAAATTAAATGAATGTTGTAGCCAGTTACTTTTTTCACATCTTCAAAGTACGTTTACTAGCTTCACAAAGACAGTTATGATTACACGCCACAACGTGTTTTTGTACAACCCACATTTTTTGCTTATTTCACTTTGCGAGTTTCATAGAAGTAATGCGTGTCAGACCTCCTAATTTGAGAGACATTTCTCTTTTTTTTCTGCTATATGTATAATTTGAAGTTGTGGCTATTTTTGCAAAATGTCATATGAGACTACTAGCCTCTAACCCAACGTGTACAGTTACAAACGGAACAGTGTACAACATCAAATAGTAGCACGCATAATGCGTCGTTCTCCACCAATTACAATTTGGTTGTAGTCATAATGAGATTAACAGACGTGAACTAACAATGTTGTATGACAGGCAGTTCCGTTGTGAGTAGTATATTACTCATGAGTAGTATATTACCCACAAAAGAGCAAGCTCCGAACGCCGGGAAGACGATGCACAAGAATAGACCATCGGAATGCTGTATACGCACTATGGCAAAAGTTTCACCAAGGGGAATGACAACGTACTACCACCCGATGTATGTGAGTGCATGTCTGACGTGCAGATGAGTGTACGCGTTTGTGGTTTGTTTTTTGACATGAACTATGCAGAAGTTTGTTCAATAAACGAATTCTCAGGCCAAGCGTCTTTTGAGGTCACAACAACAGGATGCTGTGATATTGACTGTGACAGAAACAGGTCAACGACAACCTAATTAATGACCAAATCTTTCCACATATGGCCTCTAATTTTTTATGATATCCAACCGCCAAAACTGTGCATAATTCCATTCCAAAGTGGGCTGTGTTGAGTTCTAATATATTGATAATGTGCATTTGCGTTTGTTCAAAAAATGCTACATAAAGCAACACGCAGTGTTTTATTGTAAAGACGTAACTTCGTCTGTGTTCCTTCTCTATTTTGCAACATAATCCAGTCTGCTACCAATTATCTGGTCACACGGAGTCAGGCTCAGCAGCTTTTGATGCCAAATTCGGTTGTGACACCTGCAAGCCGAGTGTGTGCGTCTTCTCTCACATATTGATTCACTATCCTTACAGTATATGTGAACATATGCCTAAAACTAGACCGTCGGAATCAGGTAGCTTGATTCGGTATTATGCAATCAAACCAACCAACACAGTTAAAACAATCGATGAGTGTGATATAACGAACCAACTAAACCATCGACTTTTGATTGATCATTGACCTAGTTTCTTTGTCGTAAGTCCGATCGAGATCTCAGCCTGACTCCATAAACCAGTTGCAAAACCGTACCGACCTAAAGATGAATCATCAAGAACCTATTTTTGCTCGCATTTCCTCATTAATTATTTATTCAGCACAACTATAAAAATAAATTAAATACGAACTTATAGACCTGAGTTATAAAATTGGAAGTCACAAGGCACTGAAGGTTCCGGATGATTAACAGGCTTATGTCCCATGGCACGGTTCGACTGCTTATGGGAGCGGGAGAGAGCTGTGGACCGCTGAGGAACAGGTAACTTGTAGGTCAGAACAAACCGCATTTTAATGCAGAGACCTGATTGCAAAATATCCAAATCCACAAACTGATGGCCTCGGACTGTTTGGTGTGAACTTTGCAGTCCAGCTGACAGATTTTAGACCAATCCACCATAATGCTGCTGTAGGACAGAGGCAAACGAAATAACACACGAAGATTCATTAGCCCTGGACAATTTATTCGGCCTTGAGACCAATTTCGAGCCAGGGTCCCATGGTGAATTAGGTTTCCTACGACGTAGTTGAAAAGGTTTTCTTTAAGTACCTGGTGTAAAATCCGTTAAGGATGTTTTGAAAAGAATGAGATTGAAGAATACGTTTTTAACTATACCAGGACTGAGATGCAAACAAGTTGTGCTTGATAAGCGGGGATGCGAAGCAATTTTTTTGTAACCTGTTCGTAGTATATACTCTTCTACATGTTTACCCCCGTGATAACCTTAGCCTCAGACAATGTCGTTCCAACGGGATGCAGACTAACCGTAGACAAACCGATGGGTTTTTCAACGTTTACCCCTTGTTTACTTCTCACCGAATCAGTGAGATTATAGCTGTTGACTTCCACTATTTTACCACTCGTTAAAAGACGTGGGTGGTTATCCTTTATTCGAGAACTGTTGCTTCGGCCAGTCCGGGGAATAATTGACATAGATTAGGTTTGAAATGACAGTCGATTTACGTTATAGAACCGGAAACCTTGGATTCCGCTGAAGTAGACACGAATACCACCTGCTTTACCTAGCCTTTGGATTGCACTGGTGAACGTGCTTTGCAACCAAACTTGCTGGCTCAGTATAAACAGATCGAATGCCCACATAGGATGAGTGCTTAGGAATGAGACACCTGGGTGTCCACACACGTGCTTCAATGATTGCGAACTATTGGCTCGAGTGATAGTCACAGGTCTAACAGATTTGATGCCGCCAGGGTAAGAATACTAACTTGTATCGGAGAATTTATGAAATGACCCCGAACTTTTAATACTGTTCTGTGCTTTACACGCCGAACATTGTGTGTTTGTACTAGCAAATGTTCACAGCGGTGTACAGAATGCAATAGTCTTAACTTATTTAGATGCCTATGTTTAGATGCAGACAACATTGCTGCACCACAAAGTGCCTGATAACTCATTTATCAAGTGGTTGTCTTTGGTTGATATTAGCAGCTTCCATAGTGCAATTAATCCAGAGAAACTGAGAGAAATTGATACAGTTGCCACCAGTCGTCTAGACTACTTAACCTGGAAGTCCTGCAAGCGGTGTACTTCGAAATAAACATAACATTCACTTATCTGCTGTGGAACACAGTATTCAGCTGCGATGAACGCCGTCTGACAACCGAGTAAACTTTACGTATGACGGTTTACCATTTGTTGTGTCTTTCACGTATCGGTGCTTCTGGAACAGAAAATGCACACTGGATTTTGCACAATTAAAATATCATCAATCCTCAAATGAAAACATCATTTGTGCGGAAGCAAAAAGTGTTACTAGTAACAAGTTTACACATATATAATATGGTAAGTAGAGAGGAAAGCAGACAATCAGTAGTTCACTTCATATATGTGTGTGTGGGTTTCATCGTGTAAAACTGGTTTCTAGATTCGGGCAGACTACTCAACAATGATATTGTGTAGTACGACATAAATAGTGACTAGCATAATTCACAAAAGCGCACGTTAAAATTCCACAACAAACTACCATTTTCGTTGAATGCCTCAGCAGAATTAATCGGTAATGTATTGCCGGTGATTGAAACACTCGCTAAAGGGAAAAACGAGTTGCACAATGCTTGCCGCTTTCATTGACAAGGAAGGATATTATTTGACTCTGGTAACTGATACTGTCTGAAGGATACAAACGACGCTCGCTGTGTATCAGCAAGTCACCAGTGGTCGTTATTTGATTGATTACAAACTATGTCTGAACTGGCCGTAAGTTGCTGTTAACCAACTCGTTTTTTCTTTTGTTACAAACTAATCATCATTTACAGTTAATCGAAAATTTCTTTTACCTAACTGCTTCCAAATGAGACACCGGATTCGAGTTTTCGTTTCGTTGAAATGCATCAACAATCCGTAGCGTTGCGATGACCTCGATTTAAAGGCCGGTATGATTGTGCCGATCACGGCAGTTTTGAAATTAACTTAGCATGAATAATCTACCAATTGTACACTTTCGGTCGTAGTTGTTTCCGAATACTCTTGAGATTGCTCTGCTTTCTAAAGGTAAAACATTAAATATCCTTTAAATCTTATCGATTATCAAAAAATCGGAACTTCCTAATGGAGTAAACTCCAATGAAGTTTAGCCTTGAAATTATAGGTTCAGCTTAGGTTACCCTATGTATCGTTCAATGCATGCATTCTGAGACATTTCAGACGTTGAAAAATACGGAGAAAACGGGGTCCGGAGATACTCCTAAATGCCTAGTTGATCATGTAGTTATCTTTTTACAACCACAGGTGGTCTTGTGACAAAATATTGTTGATCCTGATTGGTTGAGTAGAATGTTTTTGTAAAACAATTCCAAATGAACAGCACCCTGATAGGTGTAACTAGTTAAGATTACGAACGAGAGTATTTGTTATTGTTCTCAAGGCTGAAGGGAGTAATAGTCGCCGTTTATACATTGATGTCTATCCTCAGTCGGGATACTCATTTTAATTCACTAATATGAGCACCAATCGGAATAGACCAATCAGCTCTCTGTTCCACTGCAAAACTCATCTCACACTCTCAGTCATATTTGCAACAAAAGCAACTCAACACATAGGAAAAATATATCCTACCACGTGCTTACATACGTACACACAGTGATCGCCGGACAAGCAACAGTGACAGTATACTGATTAAACGATCATTATTATCTGCAATTCCTTCGCCAGGTGGCACTTGGTCGTCGATTGATCTGAAAGTGTAAAATTTTGAGATATAATTTAAAAAGTGACAAATCAAACAAATGACCACTTCAAATCGTACTGATAATTATTTGGCTCAATTCAAAGACCATCGATCTAAAAAGATGAAGATGTTCACAGCTGCTCAGTTTGTGGAAGTTTGGAATCATTACGATCAAGACGGTAAGTTCAGTTCCTGTACATTTTCGAAGACAAATCGGATTTTTTGAAAGGACTGCGAATACTAATCTGATTTGGTTACGATAGACAATTAAGAGGCTCACAGATCATTACAACATTAAGATAAAAACCACTGACGTGATTTGTTTTGTGACTGTTGCTCGGAGATCAAAAAATCGCTGAATAAAAAGCAAACATGCATGTTTAATTTAAAAACAGTTGATTGTTAACCAACGAGTAGCTCACCAGCGTCCGGTATCTGGACACACCGGGCCATCCCGTGAATCTGGTTACAAGCGAAACTGGGCAGATGGCAAAAGTCAATCATACATTCAGACTGATACATTACATATATATAGTGGTGCGTTTGTATTAGTCATATGATGGGAGCTAAATATGTTTTGACCCAGGTATATCGACGATTACATGACGGTATGACAGTGTCTTGGACGTTTCATCCGACTCCACTGGGACGACTTAATTAAGCAGATTTTCCTAGTGTACCGGCTCTATCCGTAAGGAAATTCTGGCACCACGTTTACTTCTTTTGTGTCAAACTTTGACGTGGGAAGATGTTCCATTCATCCTTCTGGTCTGGTTGAATTGTGGAGTTAAGCTAGTGGACAACCGGGTGTATGCAAAACTTCGAGCGTTGGAACTAGATCTCCCCTCAGTTGCTTGTAAACAAGCGACAGTTGACATGGTGTTGCCAGGCTTTCATTGCAAAGGTTCCTTTTGACCGTCAGAAGTCTCCTAATGACTTCCTTAGTTTGAATAACTCAACAACCAACATGAAAGATGTAAACCTAAGCATCAGTCCGTTCGCTCGTTTCAGCTGTATAGGCGAGATTATGTGCAACAAGGGCCAAGTTTTTTAGAATAAGGAGGTAAGGTCCATGTGACTTTGAATAGCTAAACGATCAAAATTAACAGGATGTAAACTCTTAAACAACCTGTCGAAAACTGACGGTTATTCCTGAAGTTATTCAGCTGAAGTTCATAGCATACAGACCGAGACGGTATTATATGCCAAATCACCGTAATCAAACCCGGATTTAATTTCTAAATACATCAAGACTGATTCAGCGGAAAGGGTAGTCAAGATTCCATAAAATCTTTAACTGTGAAAGCATACCCTCAACTTTATTCAAACAATCACTGATATGAGTTATTTTTCAGCTTAAATATCCAGAAAATAACAGTTGCAACATTCACCCGAGAGCCTTGACGTTACGGCTGTCCATTCTGCTTTTATATTATCGGCGATCTCATCTGCCCAATTGTACCAGTGAAATTTTGAATACACCTTGGCATTATAGTTGTTGTGATCGACTAACATGATGAACCAATTACCGAATAGTAAAAAGCCGTCAATTATTTTGTGACACCACTTGCCGACCCCGATTCACGTTGGGGTTTTCAGTAACAATCTCCCGTCTAGTTGATTAACGGTACTTATTGAGGTGGTATTCAAAACTTAGTTCATATCAACGTATTGTCTTAGGTACATTCATACAACTACTTAATTTCATATGATACGTTTTACGGAATTGTTTGTTAATCTGGTAACCTTTAGTCAACCGATAGTTACTCGATCAGAACTTACTGGTTAAATTCTGTCTTGGATAACTGATACGTAACTACGCATAAAATGTAATTTCACATCAGTACGAATAAGCCACATATACAAAATATGGCGCTCGTACCTGACGGTAACTGTTTGTCATCGCCGTTACACCACATTGTGTGTTGTATAATTTGTACTCGGTGCGGTAGATCAATTGAAGCAAGCAAACATATTTGAAAAATGCTCACAATTTCTATTTGGAAGGTAATTATGAGAGTAAACAAAGAACGCGACAAAATGTTTGATATATCTGACTTGATGACTGTACATTTTAACAACAATAAGGGGAGAGTAGAAAACTTTATGCGATTTGAAGTTAGGATTAACTTTTGCGCTGTGAAACACTTCGTCACTCGCCGAAATTGTGCAAGCAATCCTTGACTGACCAACGATCCTGAATGTCGTTAATGCCGACGGGTGGAATTTGTCGATTGAATAAAATCTTTTGTCTGTAACAGACGGTTCATTGCTATGTCTTATAAAGAGACACAGAGAAATTTGGCTCTCACAAAGGAAAACGCTGATGTCAGTAACTTGTACAGATGTAAAAATGAATGGAAGGAACGATCTAACAGACTTGAGAGGACTGCAGACAAATCCTTCACTTAGATTATATTATATTTTGCATCAGGGGTGATGGAAAATCAGAAAATATTTTCGTAAACTAGCAAGGATGTTTCGATCCGCCTCCTTTACAGTGAAAGCACTTGTTTTTCGGTCAGCTAAAACATTGGTTTACCAGATGTTTGCAAGAACAGCGAATCAGTCTCTCAATCGCATGCTACACAAGAATCAAATGCGACAATATTTACGTCTAGGACGTGAAGCAAATTTGTCAGTACATCATGTCACGTGAATACTCAGTAAAACAGAGTAGAAAGGTAACTGATTATGAAATTCGAAAAGTTTAAACATTTTACTTTTAAGAATGTCGTAAGGAATGGGAGCAATTAATCACACGAAACAGTAGGCAGCCTCATGTTTGGGGTACGGATTCTTTTGGGTAAACCATACTTGTTGGATGTTTCGGTAAACCATTTATCTGCAGAAAATTAACTTTCGCCGGACGTCATGTCTACTTTTTGAATGCTTTCATCTGCGATCCCTTTATTTAACAAGATTGAGGGCATTTTTCATGATAAGATAAATCGGCCACTTTTAACAGTATGTCACAGAAATCTGCTGTCGAACGGTAAACTCAAAAAAACTGTTTTATCCAAATGAACTTGTCTGCTTGAAAATCTCATTCATGAGTGGTCACTTCGTGAACCAACCGAATAATTCTCAACATACCACTAGTTCGTGGGCACACTATTCGGTTTGATTGTTACACCAATTTAAAATGTCACACTTGTTTTCTGGAAGAGATACTCAAGACGATTCGACAAATATTTCTAACCAGGACAAACTGTTAATTGATTACCTAGATCGACAGGCATATTCCTACCTGGCCACCGGCAAAATTAGGGATCACCGGTGCATAGTTAATAGTCCAAAAATGCGATCAGATTAACAGATTGCGAGGCACCTGCTCGAAATTATACACCAAATCACTGTCTCCGAAGTTTTCAGTGTGGTTTTCAAGAACTTGAAGATGTTGTGGAACCTGCTGGTGAGCTATCAGTCAGATGTATTTGTCCATTCCTCTCTGTGTACAAGTCATTTGTATTAACACTAAAACTGTCCCGTTGATGAGGTAATCAGCCGAACTGCACTGATTTGGATCGCGACGATAGTTTTTGCTGGGGATCGATCGTTTAATCTGTTCGCGTTTGGTTGTACTTATAACTGTCGTCTGTCTACAGTATGGATCACGTTCTCAGCGTACCATATTCTTTCTGCGTATGTTACTTGAAACCATGTTAAGCATGCACACATATACAATGCTAAGTCAGGTAACATCAGATGCTTTAAGTTTTTGAATTAATCAAACCAGATGGCTTTCGATTTTCACTATTCTTCAGTAACGCACATTCTACCCTTTGCTGCTCCCATGTACCGTGGTAATTTTTCAACCCAGCGAGAAATTGGAGCATATAAGGTTTTTTTGTGTTCAAAGAAATCCGGTATCATAAATGACGGACGAGTAGCCATGATGTGAAGCTCCCAGATAACATACGGAGATATAATGATCAGGAAATTACACAGAAATATGCTGCACTTAGAAATAAAGTAACAAGTGTAAAAAGGGGCAGTTCAGAAACCAAACAATTCACAATTTTGATGATAACAACATTCCCACAATCCACAATCTTGTTAGTACATAAACATTGTAAGTAAAATTTTCATGTAAATTCTCATTACTTCATGATACTGACAATGAAAATTCATAATACATGACAACAGATAATCGTAGGTTATGGGAATCAGATCACCTATGGTTTTTTCTTTTGCCGAAATAAAACCTCGTGCAAAATATTACAAACATAATGCCCAGTTGGTCAATTTACAGGACTGTTGAAAACGGTTAAACTATCTGTTTCTTCAGCTGTGGTCGTTTCCCAACGTATAGCACATGGATTACTGCTAACTAAACACTTGTTCATGTTGCACCGGTAGCTCTTTACTCACAGAAAAATATCCAACATTTACTCGCCCAATCTTGTTCTCCCTTCGTTTAAGTAAGAAATCGAAACTTTCTGAACCCGTGACCACACTGAGAACCTTGGCGGTATTGGAATACCATCTTTTGAAAATCTCCGTACATCTCGCAAAGTGTAGTTGTCTTCAGATATAAAATGACCTCGGTCACTTGGATGCGTAAGTATCGTTCCATAATATTTGACTTCTGAAATTTCAAAGGGGAACACAAACGCATAAGCAAGTAAAGATCGCGACGTTAAGCCGAACGCATCTTCAGTACTATATCTGACGGCTAGTCAACTTTGTTGAATTGTTCTGCAACCAACCTGATTAACATGGAGAAAGTGTGATTTCTTCCATATATCACAGGGTACATATATATATAAACAGGATGAATTCCCTGTATCTGTATATGCGTGATAAGAACAGCATAAAAGAGCTATTTGTAAACGTGACTTTTGATGAATACTATGGGTATAATGACAACATTAAAAGATTACATTTGAAGAGCACTACTTAGATCCGAACCAAAATTGCTGATGGTCATCACTGACATCAGCTCTGTCTCATTTTTTTTTGGAAAACCAAAGTTAATTCGTAAATAAATATTCACCAGCGGTCGATCTGGCCGTAACTCGAACTTAAGTAGGCAGGTTTGAACATAACTCACTCCATGCACGTTTGTTCACAATCGATCGGTCTGAATGTTTAACACATTTGATCGCACATACAATTTGTTCTAGTTGTTAATTGAACCATGTTCGGAAACTGCAGACGAGTTAGCTTGGTTGCAACACTGAAATAGTGGATCTGATTCACTAAATTACAAAATCCCACCCTTCAAGTTGTCAATGTGAAAACCTGGAACGACAAGTCTGCAAATCAATCTTGCACGTAAGGTGACTAACAGAGAAAGAGGGAGACTGAGTAGAAGAAATTCAACAGTTTACGTAAACTGACGCTACCAATAGGTCATTAGAAGAAATAGGCTGCTCTTGTCTTAGAAATAGATAACTTAGATAATAGGGACAGAATGGTAATCTTTATTAAACGTTCACTGATAATATTGATAGCCAAATTTGCAGTAGCCAATCGCAGTTCGTTTTCACCTGTCCATAGACTCCGGCCATTTTAACACAATCAAACGACATTCATTGCTTGTGCTGATTGTCGATCGATGAATCAAATCCAACCCGTCTCAAAAGATTACATCGGTAGAAATGCTCAGAGTTATTCATCTATAGTACCGAATTAATTGTCAGTGTGCATTCATAAGCATCACGGTCATAACAGTGTAAAAATTTCAACAGTTAACAAGGTAATTTACTAGGACTGTACCCTAACAGTGTAGCGAAATGTCTGGAATTAGAGCTGTTTGGATTGTGAACTGAATTGTCGGGATTTCGATACCCATTTTACTGTGAATGTTTTTGGTTTAGTGATACTTAGATTAAGAAACACATCAAGCATTACAATTTGTACTTCTACGTACTTTTACAAAAAAGCTACACTCTACTCTATGTTTCTGTCAAATGAGTAATAATGGTCTCGCAAGCAGTTTTAGGTACTAAGTGCGAATTTCGCAATAAACTTTTGCAAAACATGAAACTTCTAAGAAATTCATTGATTGATTATTCATGTGACAGTCACTGGATTCAGTGCGCGCGATCAGTACTCCACCATCTCCCGAAGATTACTGCGCCTGTAGCACGGACTGATTATACATCGAAAAACAAAGGTCGACGTAGAATGTGAGCGCAAACGATAGCATGCAAGTGCGCAGATCACTGGTCAGCAGTTACGGTAGTCACCCTGGCAATTTTTAAATGGCTAATCATGAAAACAAAATACATGCATGTTCATTGCCACAACCTTAGCAGTTTGGGCATATTTCCTAGCTGCTGATCGAGTTGCAGTCAGTGCCGTTGTAGCGGGAGAGGATAGACAAAAAACTGGTGATGGCGACATGTGTGCTTACTCTCCTGCGGACATTTGAATGTTGACCAAAGCTTATTTTATTTGTCTTTTCTTCTGTTTTGAAAAAGTTTTCGAGGTCGGAGACCGAAGGTGCAGATTACCTGGGGGGACTGTACCTGATAAACGAAACGGATTGAAATTTTGAACAAGCTGTCGCCCAATATGAGTTGAATGACTTAATGGTAACTAGGCTGTCATGTTGGGAATGCGCACTCTAGTTCAAATCCGGCTGTTGGGGCTCTAACAAGAGTTAACTGAAAGTCTAGCCTCTCATAACGAAGTAGGTTGCCCAACATGCTCACAAGATTGAGAAGTCTGTGGTCATCCGTTAGTGACGCTTAAGTTATCTCTTACAATGTTGAGGAACATGGTTGAAAGTGAAGAGCACAAAACGGGTTTTGAACTGCTTGCTGAAATTAAGCTGTCACTAGTAAACAACACCTCATGGTATGGCAGATCTCTATCTTGTGTACTGCGGTTTGACTTAAAGAAACAGAAAAGAGTGGAGAATAACGGTGCTTGTGGCAATATGGCTTAATCGACCGGATGAAAAAAACTAGCAAAAAACGAGTTAAGTGCTACTTGCGATTTTGAGTTTGGGAAATGCAAAAAGCAGCTCTTGACCATGTGTAGGTCGTTCTAGCTAATCGCACTTGGTGAAATTGATTAGTTGCTGTAAATTGGATTTGGGTACCACCGATCCGATTGCCTTCACCTGGTTTTGACTGGCTCTGAATGTGGGGGTACACGAGTGTGCGAGAAATCATACATTGTCCTTGACTTACCTCCCTCAAAGTTAATAACTTCTACATGACAGTGATGACATGACATGACATGACAGTGATGATGTATTCACCTGCACTCGTTAATTCAACGTAAAACCTGTTTTTCCGAAATGAGACAATAACATTCTAAGTGAGGGTCAAACGGATTCAAACTTACAGATCTGCTCGTTAAATTATATTGCTGCCCGCAACTTTGCGTGCGGAGCAGAGGTGTCAGATGTCACACAGATGTGGTGTCCATCTGTGTCCAACTAATCTATTACGTATTTACTTCGCTAAAGTAACGCACTACACTTGCTCCAACACAGTTTTGCTTTATCGGTTAACAACCAAATTGGAAGTATTTCAGTGAACATTCCTGAAATAACTTCTTCTATAAGGTGATATAGCTAGGGCGCCCTCACCAAAATGAGTGTGACTTTCTCAACCTAAGGTTTCAGGCTAACCATCGTTTATGCTTCTGGCGTGGAGTTAAGACAGTGTGATCTATCTGCTCTAAACAAGTTCCCAACTAATTGTATGTTGTCATGCCGTTGTATATGTAACATTTTAACCGTTGTCAACATCTTACGGGGAAGCAGATAAAATTAACTGTTTCGTGTGTATT
Organism: Paragonimus heterotremus; assembly: GCA_013368495.1. Taxonomy (NCBI): domain Eukaryota; kingdom Metazoa; phylum Platyhelminthes; class Trematoda; order Plagiorchiida; family Troglotrematidae; genus Paragonimus; species Paragonimus heterotremus. The sequence goes on from LUCH01000154.1 coordinate 85,074, forward strand.
CATTCATAGACAGGTACCACTGGCATAATTGCGAGATACTTTACGTTACAAAACAAAGTTGATGAGGTACCTGTCTGAAAGCATGTTTTGTCTTTCCCCTTCTTACTTAGGAACTAATTTACGCATGCAAATTTCTCTGTTGATTACACCGTTCCTCAGTGGTTTTCCTCTCGGGCACTAAGTAGGTTGATTGAAGGTAACGGCCATCTTTTATCCCTAGCTCTTTCCCGTGCTAGTACAGTTTTCAACACAGGCCTTTATGAGTTCATACTCAGAATTTAAAATAATCCAATAATCAGTAACCCACAATATCTTACCTGGGCAGTCCTGACTGCTTCACAATAAAATCACTTACAGCTTATTGAGCGACTGAAGGTATAATAATGTATGGTTCGTTTTGTTAACCACGGTCTGAGACAAGAACTTTGCAATCTTGTGATTTCTCTTCAGTTCAACCTTGAAACCCACACGGCTTTTAATGTAACTTGTCGCTGAACAGGTGATGATAGCGGTGACCGATTTTCCACCTTCATAATTCGGTTAAACAAATGTACTATGTTGGCATTGTTGACAATGATTTATTGATTTATCTGGGGATAGTGTCTGCAGGATTGCGCTAAACAAAGTGCTTGTGGTGTTTAGTTAATGTGGTTCTGTTTTGCTAGTTTGTCGGCCATACAACACATTGTTTGCTCGAGCGCGTGCACTTAAAGCAACGCTTGTTTTTCTGATCATCCCACAGCGGTGCGAAATTTAAAAAAAACACTCGAAACAATTTGTTTTCTGTTCTATACCCCACACTTTTTTTATGCATGCTAACTGATGATTTCACGCAACAGAAAATGCAGGTGGAAAAGTTTCCTCCTAATTGTTGAAATAAAACAGTCTAGAGAAACCCCGCCTCTCATTTTAAAATCAAAATAGTTCGGGCTATAACTATCTGATCAGGAGTATGCTAATTGGAGAATACGTTTGGTTGAATGATATCAATATTAGGTAGAAAATTATTATGAAAACGTTTTTCTATAACTCTCCTCCGTACCGTCATAATGTTTTCACATTAATTGTAGACCAATATAATCTGGTAACCATAAGGAAATGCAATACATGTTAATGAAAACCTTGGGCATTTTATAGCGTGACCATTGTATTCCGAGAGCACATATGAAACACTGGATGGTAACGAAACAGTAAAAGTGGCGAAGGATACCACGGTGTCGAAAAAATGACCTCGTGAGATTAAGGCTTGAAATACTATTTGAAGATGAAAGGCTATGGGTAGGCTGTGCGATTTCTTGGTTGCCTATCCACTATAATCTCTCTGCCAATCGAACGTGTGTCATTGAGGTAATTTCACGTAATTATACTCGGCATCAACTTAGTTGTTCAGGCGGTGATAAAGTTATGGAAAAGCTCAATTGTTCGCACCAGTGCGACCCTCCCTTCAAATTGTTCATTTTTTATTATTTGCTTGTTATAGTAGATGCAGGGAGATCATTCTTCTCCGACAGAAGTCGAAATGTTCATGACTTTACGATCACAACATTACAACTCTCGGATCCAAGTCAGCATGCAGGTGAGTCGCAGGTTAGGCCATCCGATAATTTAACGATCCAAGAAACAGTGGGATATTATGTTATAAAAATCACATACAGGAAATTTGACGAAGAAAGCAATCTACGTCAGGTCCAACAAAAGTGATCGGATCCCGTACAAACCGAACACAGTTACTAAAGCGTTCATAAAAGAGATATACTGTGCTGTATATCATGTGACTGAACGAGATATTCAGTCCTGACTTGAACCGATAGGTTGTCCCTAACCAAACCACTCATTAGTACATGTGTAGGGCATGACAAGACCACAGTAGTCAACTTTCATTGAGCTTCACCAAACATTAGGACTAAAATTCGACGTCTTGTGGACATGGTGACGGTGAACTACAGTTTATTTTATTCAATGCAGACGAGTGGACACGCAGTCGGTAAAAATGGAGATTATGAAAAAATTTTGGTAGCAACGAATAAGTCAGAATATGTGTTCAAAACATGGCAAAAACAAACATAAATCTAACGAGATAAACCACCTATTAATCGTCTTTCCATACATCTATAAAGATAATTATGAAAAAGGAGGGATGAAAATCCGTGAGTAGAAGGGAGTGTAACCGTGGATTTAAAAGATTGGTTTCACCATGAGCTACGAATTTGATGACCACTTCGTGGAGGTTACGGAATGAGTGATAAAGACGACTGTTGGTAAATTTATCACGACTGTCGAAATTTTGTGATACCATGTAGTCAGTGAGTGGGATTATAAACAATTTCTTAGGATTGGATGCTTCTGTGAGGTAGCAAACAGTTAGAAACTGAAAGTTCAACCAGACGTACTATAGCCATTACAAATCACTAGGAATTAAAAATTTGAGATATTCGACAGGTTTGTCAAGTTGATAAGTCTTGGATTGTCTAGCGGGTATGGAATTTGAATGGCTAAAAATATCTATCAAACTTGTATGCTAAAAAAAAAGGGTAAAACCTTGTGCACAAACATTTTAGGCTGTGGTTTGCATTAGCTGTTGGTCTTCAAACCGTTCTACTACGTTTGTTGGTCTGTCTGACAGTATCGAGTTTTCGTGATTGTTATTAAACCCTGCAGTTATGGTGATAGCATCAGCATATTAATTTTTAAGAATATCATGGGTTGCTTTTGGTAAGTGGATAAGAATCGAACCATGAATAAATACATCGTCATTCACACTGGTTGAATAACATTTGGAATGCATGTATTATCATGACCACTTCATTCCTTTGCTACAGATCACCATCGCCATTAATGATCCGTACTTTTCATGCGTTCACTTGAGACAGTTGTTATGCTGTCTAAATATTATGATATTTCTAGTGATCGTTCAATTTTAACTCGTTTATTTTCTTTTTCACAGAAAGATGTAATATTCGCTGTGTGCTTGCTAATATGGGCTGTTTGGTTTAAGTCCATATCGTTTATCACTACCGCCAGAGATTTAGCCACAACACCGCTAGTATTCTGGAAATTCTATTTCCAAGTTTGGCAACACTGTGAAGCAACACCAAACCAAATGATTGATGTAATACTTTATAAAACGTGATGCATGGATTGTGTCAATTCGACTGAATTTGAAAATGGGACCTTTTCCATCAAACACAATATGGGTATAAGTTTACAGAACCTGACCAGATACTCGGTTTTCGTTTTCTTTCACAGTCGCATCACACGTTTGATAGTATGAAGCAATCTAATGTCATAATTTTCGCCATTCTTTAAATAAAAACGTTCTCACCATATCTGTTCTCTGAAATTTCTCCCCCGTTCCGTATATTTTCTTTTTGAGGATGTTACACGGATTTTCCACAAGACTCATTTAACCACGGGACATAGCTCACTTCATACATGCACCGCATTTATGAGAACACAGGTCTGAATAGATGACACAAATGCATGGATGGCTGATCTTGTCTGTAGGTGATGTTTGTGAACAAAACACATCAACTTGTTTGTGACGATGCTTATGTTGCACACTTATCGAGGATCATCATTAAAAGTGACGATTTCTGTAGATTCTTCGGAAAACCACCCACCGTATCACCAAATAAGTTCTGTTATGCTTGGTTATGATGATACATTTGGTCTTTCAGTTAATCTGGACAAGTTAAACTGATCATCGTCGATTAGTAATACATTGTTCTGACAGGCACTTCAAGCTACACGACTTTTTGCTTATTTTAACGTTGTTCTTTGCGAGGTTAAACTGGCAGTAGTGGGTGTTACAGTTTACTATGCGCCACAGATAGGGAGTCATTTAATGTGCTCTGTTCTCTTCTTGCAGTCACATAGGCGTTCACGTTTCAGTGATCTGAGGAAACGTCGCAGAAACCTAAACCAACCTTCTGTAACCTCGTCCAGTCATTCAGCACCTGTTGTTATCCATTCGCTTCATGAATTTCACAAAAAGTTTTCTGTATGAACGTGACTTAATATGATTACTCACGCTGCACGGTGGGAGGTGTAGTACAATGTTGCGCGTGACTAGTTTCGATGTGTTCCGTCAGCTTGGCGTCTCCAATTTGCCAATCCCCGAACCATACCATGTTTATTTCTTTCTTTTGCCCATTTTGCGTCAGCTTTTATACCACGTGGCATGAACAAAAGATTGCAACTGTAACATCGTTATGTGCGATCAGCTGTTTTAAGTGTAAACGGCACCTGATCACTAAAAACTACATGTCGAATACTACAGTCAACTTGTTAGTTAGCTAGTTAGTTACCGTGTTTGTTAAAGACGGAAACTAACGAAAGGTCGAAAACTCCGCTAGGGGACCCAAAGGTAATTTATCGCACCGCAAGCCATCTCCGAACTGAATACGGAAATGAACCAATTAGTCCCAATAATTAAAACCAATTGTAGTTCTCTACTAAATTTTTCCCGGGGTTTAGTTTACATAATTTCACTATGTTACTTAGGTTGCCTGAGTTGATAGCAATCCAGTTTTTTATGGTATGAGAGCGCAGAGATATAAATTCACAATTTTTATCACGTGGTATTGATGTGAGCTTGCCACGACTTTATTTACTTCAAGCTTTCAGTTGCATCTATCTTAAATTTACTTGTGTACATTGAACTTCTATGTGATAAACGCAGAACCGAGTGTTTTACTTATTCATGGTGGGGGTGCGTTTCCTTATTTTGAGTGCGATCAAAACAAAACAAAATAACAAATGACTTTGTTATGATTTCACGCCCTGTATCTGCATTTTCGTGACCGGTTTCAATCAGGGTTACCAGATATGCTGATTCAGTTGAATTCCGTTAACTGGACACATACAGCATAATTGAATACATCGTTTGAAGCAATGGATAGCGTGATTATGTACGCGATCGACAAACCACTTACTTCTAAATTCTACCCGTGAAGTGTTGTACCGTTCCAGGCAAGGGAATGTACTAAATCTGATGGTCCATTTCTGATTATTCAGCGTTTATAGTTTATTTCTACAGCAGTTTGACAGAAAGAAATAAAGCCTAAATTCAAGGCCATCCTTTAAAATGCTGAGCGATTTCACCAAACTCTTGCAAACCTCATGCCTTTGCTTGTTTCACCCTGAAAGGTTTTCGAGTGGCGCAGATTCAATAAACTAATAGTTTCTAAGAAGCAGAGTTCTGTGCCACTAATGTGATGTCCTGAAGCTAAAGGTGTTGTACGTAGTTGAAGGGAGAAGACATTTTGATAAACAGTTTAGTCTGGGAGTGCAGACTGAAAAGATTTTGTTGGGAAACAAAAACAATCGAACAAATAGTTGATACAAATATTTGACATGCAACAGAATAAATTTGGCTACAACAAAGAGTAGGCATCAGAAAAGACTTTGCAACGTCATCGCAGAACTGCTTGAATACATTTTTATGAAGTATACTTGATCTGACCTCGAATATAATGAGTCATTAGCGTGATCATTTGTCTGGGTTACAAAAAACTAACGAGAACGCTAGTTTCTGCTGGAAATGTTACTCACATTGGCTTGATAAAAGCAGCCTGATTGCGAATGGTTTGTATTTTCTGTAACACATATTTTCCATACATGTCCTGGGAAGGAGAACAGGTTGGAACTGTAAAACGACTACGTTGTAACACACAATGTATAAGCGTACAATCTCCCATGTGCTCACGATATTTAGGCAGAATCAGTTATCTGTGACACCTGCGACTGAACTTACAAGAATGCAGAAATGCCCAGAAAAGCAATTCTGTTCTAGCCTATTGAGAGAGTTACTGTAGAAAGATGCACACACTTTCGATGTCTGCATCTGTGAAGGAAAATTAGTTGTTTACTACAATTGATTGGTTGTCAAAATGTAAGCACCAAGCTTGGTAAACAACTTCTCATCTGACTGTAAAGAGATAGATAACCTTCCACTGATGCTGTTTTAGCAACGAGCGTGATCGCATCGAAACAGATGGTGAGCAGCACAACTTTATCCGCTCATGTCTGTCAATGACATTTTCTCATCTATTTGCTGGTTATTTTTTGAATAAACTGTCTGATAAAATGAGACAGGTGATATAGCTAGAGAGAGAAATGCGTTCATTCACAAGTAAATGAAGCTGCGTGTAGTCCGGGTATTCTGAAGCTGTTAACTCAAAATGTTTTCTTGGTAGAGCCGCAGAATAATTTAACGAATTTATATTCGTCTGACATGTATTAGCATATTTATGACAAATTTCGGATGAAGGCACAACTTTTTATGTCGTATTTCAGCATACGTACAACGAAATGATTTGATTCAGTTTACCGTAGATATCGCGGAAACTCAGGATTCCGAGAAATTTGCCAATCCTATTAGTATGCAGGTTGTGAATCTCTAACGTGACTAAACAAGACAAGAGGTAGGCATTTGCTACGTGCGAATTTCATACACTTTATATAAAAGAAGTAATTTCGTCTGCCCGGGGATGTAAAGTGTCAGTTCGATAGCGAAACAAGGACGATCGAAGTTCAGTTACAAATTGTGTATGTCTGCCATCGTCGAAACCGCTGACTGAACAAAAAACATTGACACTGGAATGACTGTAAGATTTGAAAATTTATGCTGATGACATTACCAATGAAGTACGTCAACGTCAGACTCAAAAACAATAACGTATGAGAGGGAAGCTTATAGAGCGTTGAACACACTTTCACAATAGATTGTAATTAGAGGGCATGAGTGAAATAATATTTTCAAATTGTACTTTACTCCCCGTTGCAAAACTCTCAACATCATACAGAAGAAGACGAAAGAAAACGAATTTCTGAACCGTTTAAAAGCAACAGGGCGGGCAAGCTGTATATAGGAACATAGGCTCAATGAGCAGCCAGAAATAGACAAACGCATATATTCACATTCACTATTGCACACAGACAAATATACACATACACGGATACGTGCACTTGTTAGTAGAAAATAGAGCCGTCTGACAATTTACGAAAACAGGTTCACTTTTAATGTGGACTTGCACGACTTACTTGAGGTTTCTTTCTTCAATCACCATGATGACTGCATTGTTCTTTTGTATGGTGTAGTAGTTTCTTCAACTAGTCTAATAATTTTCAAGGTTGCCCGCTTTTTGTGCGGGCAGTGTATCATATGAGCCAAACATCAACAGTCTACACTTATCTTCGAATGTAAAGTTCGACGCTATGTGTGCCGGATATAATCAGTATGATGAAAGATCCACAAACCGTACTGATAAACATCATTAGTTCCTTGCAAGTGTTTTTGTAGGGCTGGAAAGTATCCTGAAGTGATAACATTCCATATACGAAGGTCAAGTTATGATTCAAGACATGTCGTAGCAAATGCGTTAACTGACTATCAGAACAGGTAGATTAGTCAATGTTAATTTGACACAAAACACTTCATTAACACTTCACGAATATGTGAAGCAGACTGCCACAATTAAACAAGCAAAAAAGACGATCTATACTTTTTGGTGATTGTGGCCCAAAACTGAGTGCACATATCCACATTTTTGTATAGCAGGAAAACAGGGATTATAGTTGTTTGTGCATTCCTGCATCTGCATTGCTTTCATAGCATAGCCTGTTTGACGATGTGTGGGAAGCGAGAGAAAACTAGGCGGGGAGAAAAACCGCCAACATACACCTGTTATCATTTTGAAAAGACCTAATGGTACAGTTGTCAAACGCATAACCAGACAGACGACAAAAAAAAGAAAACAGACACAAATGGACTTGCGCGTCTGATAACTTGCGGAAGCGTGAGAAGATTATTTTCTCACGTGTCGCTTCATATGGTCTGCTCAATTAGACTTTTGAACATCTCATCCGGTTCAGATGTAACCACCACCTAGCAAACACGGACAAGCCATGGCAAGTGAAAAGTTAGCTCTGCACAATAAGCTGTTCGTATGGAATTGAAGTTTGAGAGGAGGACCCTTTACTAGTGTTTTCTTGCTTAACAGGAAGAGGTTTGTATGTTGTTGACCAGACGTATGCGGAATGTTCTAGGTTATTTGTAACCAAATAGGCTTCACATCCGCAAGTGGAATAGCACTAAAATTTGGTAAATCCTAACTAAAGCAGCATAACGCCTACGTCTTTAGGTTCCGCATACATCATGATAAAATAACAATTGAATGAGATAGTCCGCTAAATGGCTTTTTTGTACAAAAAATGGACGCTGTATTAATGGATTCTTAGCTCAACTGCAACAGGTCGAAAAGTATGACGTATCCGAAAGGTATGGGTTATAATTGATTGTGAGTTAGGTTCATTTTGAAATATTTTCCAACGGATTATTATATTTACAGTCGATTGCTGGTATACTCAGTCTCCGTTGTATTTCATAGCCTTGTATAAGCCTAGGCCAGGCTTTTGTAGAGGTGTGTTATTTCCACAATGATGCATATGTTTCTCTGTTAGGCCTGCATGGGTTAACAGTCGTTTACAAGAAAATTTATGGTTTAACCGAGTGATCAGTGCCAAAACGAACGGAGTAAGTTACTGAGTAGTGAAGATAAGAGTAGAATTATTGAATACCAGCATAGTTTCTCAAGCTTACTCCCAACAAAGTTGACAATGCTAACCGCTTATTAAAAATAGATCCGAGAACACAATCATATCAGAATTTTACTGTTTCAAGTCACATAACCAAATTAAAAATTCCCTAACTGATTGCGGCGAATCATATTCTGAACATTTCTGTTTTGTTCCAATCTACATGTTAATTTATGCGTTGTGAACTTTCTCATTTCATTGATTTTGTTGTTAATAGTCGATGAGATATCAAGTTGATGTTAACCGTGTACTACTAACGTTTCACAGCAGATTTCGTATCCAGATTGGTTGTTGCGACGGTCACTTTGGTTTGAAAAAGACTTCGCTGTGGAAATTGAGCTGTATAGTCAAGTTGTGAGCAATTGCGAGTCGTTTTCTATTTAGTTATCTATATTTGTTTACATCTGTGACGTTGGATTAATCAGAAATATGCGAGGGAAAACATATTTTTGAATAATGCCCGGTTTCTCAAGAAAAGTGTGGCGTGAAAATCTTATAGAAAGACAACTTTGTCGTGTGATTAGTAAATATTCAGTTTAAAAAGGTGGTTCGAATATCATTAAAACAAATCCTAAATATTGTTAGGTGATCAGAAGAAAAACGATTGAGACTGCCCTCGTCTTCATGTTAAGCAAACAACCAACGTTAATCAAATATATGTGTTTACCGGCCTGAAAGCCAATATAATTAACACTCCGTGTACTTAATTTCTGTCTTTCGTGTGAGACTGCCAGACTTCAAGCGCTTTTCTCCCTTAGTAGTCTCACTGAACACACCGTTGGCTAATCCTTGAGGATAGCTGCATTTGTTGGAATACTAGCTGCTGTCACTTCGTCTTTTTGATTGTTTGCCATGATAGCTACGTCGAAAATGTCACACGTTTTTTGAATATCGCATGTCATACATCAACTCACCTCAACTAATCGCAAATCAAAAACCTATCTAAAAGAAAATTACGTTTATTCCGACTTCGAAAAATCATTAAAGTTCTTATATAACCATATATTTAAAGGTTGTCAGTGTTTGGAAGTAGCGAAAAATGGTGCTCATTGTCAACATCTTGTTTTTCTATGCGAAAATTTATCAAAGTTTACGTGATCCAAAACATAATTTTGTCGCTCACGAACATCCGACTTGGGGTAACGGAAGCTAAGGCTATTATTTGCTTGTAAATTCGTGTTCCAGTAGAATAGTTTTTCTGATCCATGACTGATAATCCGGTCGGGCTGTCAAGCTCCCGATAAAGTGTTGTCCTAAAATATTTTCAGCTAACAACTGGAAAATGATGGTCATGAGTAGAGTCTCACAGGGATAGCGAAAAGTTACTGGCGCCTGAGAAGACAATTCGTTGTTAGGCTGTCTGTTAATTCTTTTCCGATGGTAAGCATTCTTTCAAGGAACTAAGTGGATGTCCGCACATGATTAGAAAGCAAACAAATTGTCTTAAGATTCATTGCGATGAGACTATTGGTAAACAAATTAGCGAAACTATTGTTTACCGATCATGTAACATGAAATGTTCCAGTATGTTGTATCCCATAAGCGTGAAAGGTAGCTAGTCAAACATACTGTGTATTACATCACACTGAGAGTAATCAGTTGTCACATGAAAGCGCAGACGCAAAATGGAGAGAGGAGCGTGCTTCTGCTTTCATGATTCAACTTCCTTAATAGCTGACTTCATAGTTAACCGACTGTGAGAGAAGAAGGATGTCGGTAAATCCACTCATGTTGTGCATTCACTTGTGATTTACAGCTATAATTAAGCTACAAACAGGACAACAGGTTTTACAGAAACCAGTGGGTTCCAGTGAACATTGGCAATGTCAAAATGACTGTATTTCATTTGCCGTAATCACAGTGTGATATTACAGGTTATTACAGGATAATCAAACGCACAGCTTTTGCGCAGATGGAAGAATGGTATTTCAATCCGGTAAACTAAGGAGTAACGATCATCGTGGTTTAGGAAGGTATGGGAGTTACATTTCTTGAGTGCTGTATTCTTAGTTAACCTCCTCTGGACTGTGGTCGGTTATTGCTATGTTGCAAGCCAAAAATATTTCGTTGGAGTAATTTCTTTTACCAAAAAATACATATGAAATAGCTGGGGAAAACTATGGACAGTGTGTGCTTGGTTGCGGATTCTGGTGACTATGGTTACATTTTCGTGGTTTAAGATAGCTTGTGAAAACTTCCTGGGAACCATTTTGAGAGAGCGCCACCGCTGTGTTCTCTCACGTTAGCCAACGTTTTGTTGTCACTAAACTATCCTCAGTTTCCTACTCCAAGGAAAACCAGTTTGATCCCTTTCTGACTAGTCTGTATTATTTTAGTAATACGATACTATAATGGAAAGTTACAAAAACATGTTCATAACGTCGGTTTTCTCGAAGAATCATCTTGTCTAGTGGGATAGCAACTGCTTACCGGCGAGTTGATCGACACAATTTCACGGAAAATATTCACACAATAGTGGGTGATTCACAAAATTCAAATTCCTCGGTCCCGTTGACTAACAAAAATCGATCTCGAGATTTCAAAAAACCGTGATTTTTATTCCTGATTACAGGGCATTAAGATATACATTTATACGTATACATATTTATACATCAGATGTGGGTAGATTTTTCTGCAAATATATAAATGAAGCTTGTCTATTGGCGGTTTGAGTCGTTCAGAACATAACATAAGCCTTTCGAAGGTGGAACACTGGGTTCCCTTTAACAAGTACATCAGTGCAGAAAGAAGACATGTTGCTGAGTGTTATTTCGCTTGCTCTCATTAGTTTCAAACGTAAAAGATATAATCCATGTATGACTGACGTACGGAGATAGACAGAGGGTGGACAAGCATTCTTGTGATTTCGTCTCTAACCATCTGTGCGATACGTGTATTCCACTTGAATATCTCAAAGATCTCACTTTACAGTGTACAGAGAACATCAGGTTTAAGTCCGAGGAACTTACTTATAGACAAACAGACGAAGTGGATATGGGCAGTTCTTTATGCCCATAGCCGACAATTTATTGGGAATGATACAACAGCTAGTCTCAGGCAATATTGTACAAACGGTGCGTTGGCAACATTTTGATTTTTGCGCATACCGATAATTTTGATTCGTTTATAACCTTCTTAACTCTACTCATCTGAACCCATCCTTGTCTAACGAAACTGAATCAGACGGGATTTAAGCTCATCACCAGGCGTGGAGATGAAACATTACAGTAATCGGTCAGCCGCAAGGATGTATCATCAGGTCTACAACTTTGCCCCGATAACCAAACAGCGTTGTTCAGTCAAAACCCTATTCCATGGGGCCAGGCGTGTTTGCATCCTGGGCAAGTCGCAGACAGACTAAGAGATGTTAAAATAAACATTACGGATAAGTGGATGCTTTAAAATTTTCACAGAAAATCAGAGCAAAATGAACAATTGCAGTATACCAGTTCGAACAACACAGAAGAATATATTTCTATTTCTGAAACTCAAAGGGAGTCAACTGGCAAACAGCATCGCACACAAAATGAATTCTGCCCTATTCCATACGTATGCGCCAGCCAAACTACCTTTGGTTTGAATCGACAAAATATCAGTTCTTCACAATCCTGAACACAGTTCGTCTAACTATTCTGTCTTTCATATCATCTAACAGTTCACTTGCAGTTGAAATGACTTTTACATCGGCAAAACACACCGATAGCTATCTCGTTGAATGGAAGAACTCGTCTCGATCCAGTTAAAATAAGTCATGACAATAATTTTAAGCTGATGAATCTGTTGCTCGAAACCCCGTATCACCGATTGCCGAACACCTATTTATAACAGGTCATCAGAGTGACCCATTTTAAATAGAACTCAGCAGCGGGCCTTTTGTGTGCAAAATTGATTGAAACACCCCATGGAGTTGCTGTGGGGTTGATTACACAATATGTCATGTGACTACATGCGTGTCCATACCCTGTCTATTTCTTTTGTGTGTCACATATAACTTACGTGTTTTGCGTTTGCGACAGGTGAGAGTCAACCAACTGTTAACAACTCCCGATGTGTCTTCTTTCCGTACTGATGAACATTTTCTGCTGTTCAGCGTTGCTTAAAACGGACGTATAGATTTATTTCAAGTTGAACATCACCCACAATTGATCACAGCTGTCACAGCTGTCGATTCCCTTCGAAAAGAAGCACTAGACTCGAGTTTCGCCCTCGTTATAGCTCGATAGTACCTCTAGGTAAAGTTGTGTGTTGCTGAACAACTTCTTGCTCTGCAGCAAATGAACGTGTGTACTACGTTTCCTACTGACCACACGTGATTGCTTAGTCACGGCCTTCGATGCTGTCGCCGTCAGTTTGTCTACGCTTTCAGGTGACAGTCTGTCTCGTTTAGTCTGTTGGCTAGAATACGTTATCTATTTAGTAACAGGCGTTTTGCCTCATGTGATATAGCAGATACCGAGGAACTGTTTATTACTGGACAGACTGTCCGTCACACTCCAAAACACGACAAGGTTCAGTCGTGACCTTGATCATTGCTAAAGTTCCGTTGTATCTGATTAACCAATAATTGCAGTTTTAACCGTTTACTCTCAGCAGGCTTATGAATCGACGAGCCAGCAAAACAATGGCTGTTCTTCTGGTCTACGATTGCCAATTGTATTATGATTATGGAGTAATGACCGCTAAATTTTTTACGGTTCTTAACTATGACTAACCAGTTTGTGTACAGCTGTGACATGAAATCAAACCACACATTGTTAAACGTTTAACAACATTCACGATGATGAGCTAACTCAAATCCTAAGCAAGCATTAGGTAAATCTGTCAACGAACTCAAGGCGCAAACGAATACTTCGTGCGAGATGTTGATAGTGAGGAAATGAATGATCCCAACATATTAAGTATGAAATATCCGAAACTACCTGACTGGTTTTGAATGCGTAAGGTATAGTAATCATAAGGAAGGTTACTTGATGTTTTTGAAATTCATCAGCACAATGGTCCTATCCTTAAAAAACGGATTTTGTTTGAACAACAACTGGCCAATGACGAAACGCAGACCGTTTGTGTACATGGTAAATTTACTGTTCCACTTCGAGAAGGCTATTCAAATCGTGCGCTCTTCTCAAGATTCCGAGAGAGTACATATACAATTCTGAATAGTTTGTCCACTCTCAGCGGACATTCAGTTGGCGAGCTTTTACTGCGAAAGTCTTTGATTGGAAAGCTTTTTTACAGTGTAACCTGAGAATAGAGATTCATTTGATTGACTGTCGCTTTTCGGCAGGGTTAACTGGTAGACTGGTCACGGAAAATGGTGTGATGCGCTCTTGGTAATGTTAACTGTGGTTTTTAAAATATGGGACTCTCTCAACCCATTCACATGTGAACAGAATTCGCGCATTCAATTTTGCCAGTCCTGTGACAATGTATCGTAGCAATTTTACAAGGACCAATCCACACTAGAGAATTATCATCCTGATACATTACCTCTAGTTATGAAAACATTTCAAACAAATTTATTCCCTGGACACTGCGACTCTTGACAACTCGTAAATAAGATGGGGTACTTGTATAAGTAAATATTTATTCGCAAAATCGGAGTGCAAAGTTAACAACATTTGCAGCAGATCGCACCTGTCGCATTCCAGTAGGCACGCCAACCAACATCTTTTGAAGAGAAGCACTATGTTCGAGTTTTGTTTCGGTTGGTACTCATCGATAGTGAAAACTTTCGTGACAGCCGCGACCAGAATTCCAGCAGTGCTGTCTTGAAACAACCCTGTTGAGAATTTTGCCACGTATCTCACACTATGCGAGACTGAAATGTCATTTGCACACCCTAAACGACACTGGTTTGTGGGTCATACTTAGGTTGCCTGATCTTATATGTAGTTGACACTGTAACCGTTAACTCCAGTCGATGAAATAACACTAGCACTTCTGAGGAATTAACAGAGATCGACTTCTTGTCTTGGCTGGAGCAAATATACTTACTGGTGACGAGCTTTGAAAGGAGCGAAATTCAAGCATAATGCTTCATTCGGAGAGATCTGGTTGAAGAGTGTATAGGATTGTCATGGCGTCGATAGGTTGTTATTGAGTTTGATACATTCTTTTTCCAGCAAGAATTTGAATAAAGAGGACCGTAGGCCGATATTGCACAATTTATATCCAGACAAATTTTGCTGCCTCTTTACGAGTGCATACTACCATTTATATATCAGTGAGTAAACATACAAGATACCAGAGAAAGTCTGTTGTCAGAGTGCACACTCATTGTTACTACCACGGTAGCGACAAACCTCCAAACAGTTATTGCTTAACACACAACACGGGTTTGAACTTTCGGATTGCAACAGCTTCAGCATAGGGCAGTGGTCGCATGTGTGACGCTGAGTAGATAACGCGAAATGCCGTTGTGGGATCGCATTGGTGTTGTGTCATTGGAATATGACTTGCAATGGATGATACAGGCTACTTGTTACGATGCACGATGGTGAGGTCATGTGCTTGCGTTACCTGTTTCTTGACCCAATTCGACGTGTCCTCCATGACGCTGGTTCGCACCTGGCGCCCAGTCCTGTCGATATAGGATGCTCCGTATCTACACCGATATTCATCGATAACGTTGGATTTGGCTGACTCGGGTACCGGTTGTTTCACACAGAGCTTCGGAATCCGGAATGTTCTGAATAGAACCACTAGGACAACTGTTCTGTTCTCGCGATAAAACTCACCGGACGGCGGTAAATAAGTTAACATACATCATCACTCTTAAAAGGAAGACGAAGAAATACCAGCTTTTTGGACACTGTGTCGGATCGAATTCCTATGTCAATGGGTTGCTTAAACCTTGCAGTATACGTCTTAGGATAACCGTTTAGTTATAGGATGGTCTTTAACATGGCCATCTCTTCTTGCGCAGTATCCCCAGAGCAAATACATCTGGCCCGATCAAATAAGCTGCCCACCAAACTTTGTTTATAGGATCGGGGAACAAAGCTTTTGAAATGCATGTAATGGCCTGTCCAAGTGCTCTTGCGATGGACACTCCGTTAAATCGAGCCATCTGCGTTTCTTCTGATGCATATCTCCGGAACTGGAATGCACGTTTGGATGCAAAGAATTCGTCATATCAATTGAGCTTTGTGTTTACAGTTGATTGTTTGTGATGAGAAAATATCATCGACGTATCTCTTAATTCTGTCCAGAACATTTCGGATTCCGAAGCTCTGTGTGAAACAACCGGTACCCGAGTCAGCCAAATCCAACGTTATCGATGAATATCGGTGTAGATACGGAGCATCCTATATCGACAGGACTGGGCGCCAGGTGCGAACCAGCGTCATGGAGGACACGTCGAATTGGGTCAAGAAACAGGTAACGCAAGCACATGACCTCACCATCGTGCATCGTAACAAGTAGCCTGTATCATCCATTGCAAGTCATATTCCAATGACACAACACCAATGCGATCCCACAACGGCATTTCGCGTTATCTACTCAGCGTCACACATGCGACCACTGCCCTATGCTGAAGCTGTTGCAATCCGAAAGTTCAAACCCGTGTTGTGTGTTAAGCAATAACTGTTTGGAGGTTTGTCGCTACCGTGGTAGTAACAATGAGTGTGCACTCTGACAACAGACTTTCTCTGGTATCTTGTATGTTTACTCACTGATATATAAATGGTAGTATGCACTCGTAAAGAGGCAGCAAAATTTGTCTGGATATATACTGTGCAATATCAGCCTACAGTCTTTTTTATACAAGCTGTTAGTTAGGTTCATTTTAACATCCCCTACTACTTACCAGTAAAAATCTAATACAATCGACGTTATCCACGCATGCATACAAGAGCAGGTGTCGGCTTTTTTCCTGCTGATATTGCACAAAACAATAGAAGGCGTTGAGTGTGGTTTTATGGCCATACATTTGTGCTGCATGTCCTGATACGTAGTTTCATGGTCATAGAAAGTAACATGCAGTGGTACCTTATGTATAAAGTCCTGATAGTTCACATCATCAGATGTCGCAAGATATTTGGTAGATGGTTTTTACTGGATCATTCGGCCGTTCTAGACGGGAGTGTATGTCAAAGGGAGATCACCTCAAGATTGCCGCTTCATTACACTTCTTTCTAACGTACTCCGCGTTTCCGACTGGCCGGAGAAATTTTTCTGAAGATAAATTGGGCGTTAAACGACTTGGGAATGCTTGAACTGCAGTCACGGTCCGGATAATCACATATTCGGCATAAGTGAGTCATTACAGTCCAACGATTATCGCTATTGTTTATAGCTAACAGTAATACGTCTCGTTGAACAAAAACTGGGCAGAATCCGTTAATATCAACTAGCTAGTTCTCACACTGGGATAACTGCGTGCGCTGTCTGGATGTCCACTCATCCGTAATGATTAAAAAATTTGTCGTGGCTACTATTGCTTTGCACACTTTTATGTTAATTTTGTTGAATGCCGATCATTCACCCCATGGACACTTCATTTGATTCAACACATCTTCATTGAGTTCCGTATATTGACCGACAAGTGGAATCAGTTTTGCAGGCGACTGAAATGTGAAGGCGGACCAAGGATTTAGAACGTCTTTACGGCATGGTATGTGGGACAAGATTCACTGGTGGATAACTGAACGATCACGTCCGCATTGCAACAATGTGAATTAATGACAATTCAGACAACTCGTGAACTGAAGTATATTCAACTGGAAGAAACAGATTATTAAATCTTGGTCGCGATATCAGGAGTTTGGTGTAAAAAAAATTACTCCAAGGGTATTTATCAATAATGTTGTAGGCCCAGAACTCCCAGGATATATCAAGATGTAAGACTTGCGATCGGTAGATTTAACTCTTTAAAGTAATCAGTGTTATTTTGCAACTAAAACCGGAGACTGCGCCATGCACTGTTTTCCAAACGTTTGCGGCATGGTACCTGACATGGGGGGGTTTCGACCGAAAACTTATTGATAAAAAAATGAAGGGATGAGCAAACAGATCCTGGCGATTTGACAAGAAAAGCCGAGCATATATATGTGATAAACAGAGATAGTTTAAGGGCACCAGTCACGACTGTGATCACGTCAAAACTTGACAGCCCGTCTGACGTTCACTCATCTTAGCTAATTGCTAACCCCATGTTCGTGTGCTTGCATGGCAGGTAGAGGTTAGGAACCAGAACCATCGTTATGTTCAATCAGTGTTAATGGAAGCTTTGAATTAACTAAGAAGTGATATGGTCTAGCAGTCAGGTTGTTAACAATGAGTTCGCAATTGTTACTTGTAAACAGCAGACAACTACACTGAACGCGACTCAATTGTTTGGGCGTGTGCTCATGTAAATCCTAAACAAATAATACATTGAACATTCGTTAAACCTAAAAGAAACTCAACTACCAAAAATCTGAGCTTTGGCTGGATTCGAAACAGCAACAAAACGGCATACCGAAACACGAGAAATACTTTACTAGCTAGGTCACGAGGTCACACCAATTGCTATAGCGTTACACATCTGGACTCAGTAACCAACCCAACTCACTATGTCATGTGGATTTAACCAACTAACCCGGGAGTAGAACTATCTGTGTGGGATCACTCTAACAGTTCTCGATGAGATCCGTCAGCACCATCATTGGGCATTACAACCGTATTACTCATGAATAGGATAACTGGGAACGGAAGTAAAGGGAATAGAATTTCAGTGCTAGTCACTATCTTCAGTGGATTCCAGTGCGAACTGTCTATGAGCTTTTGCCTGGCTCCGGGCATTTCTTTAAGCCCATATTACGCCGTGGGTTGAGTGGATAACAGTCCAAAGATGGAATTTCCGGAGCTTACGGTTTGGCTACGTGGCTCAACTGGTACTAAACACGTGTTTACACAAGGCCAGATTTTACAGTATTACTGATCATCAGACCACACGCCATAACTTCATTTGAGTTAAGCTAGCTTATGAATTGACGACTGTATTGCTTCGGCGAAGGTGCATTACACAAACTGTTTGGCTACGGAGAAGTCTGTAGACGAAGAAAGCAAATCCCTCAAGTGGACTGTCTTTCACGGGAACGTAAGTACGCTACTGCGGGAATTCACACTGCAATATTCTAATTCACAAGTGGTACTGTGCAAACACACACGGCAGGATTACGAGGATATACTGTCGCAACCGAAAAAAGTGATGGTTTCAACCAAGGAAGATTTATCCTACATTTAACGAGCACGGTATCAACTTTTTACCCGATCGAAAGATGTGCATTTCTGTTGCTGTGTTCGAGCAGTTATACCGCCAGTCCTTCGAAAGTTGGGGTCAGATGTTGACGAGGATCGAAAAACTGGCATTTCAGTTATGACGGTCGTTGGTAGATTTTGGCACCAAAAGCCCGATCAACTGCGGCAATACCTGTCAACGCAATATGAAATTCCAATTTAAAGACAACTCCTTGGTTGCTTAGGTACATATCAGGGCTAATGTGTACTGACTGCTGTGCATCTCTTTCCAACGGGTGCCATATTTTGGCACAAATATACATATCACATTTTATAGATTCCAACCCACTAGCACTCTTGTGACGAAGCCAAATCTCTGAATTATCAGGAAATTCCTGAGTTGTATGTGACCCACATTTTGAACACGGACACCGGATGGCTTGTCTGTTTTATCGATATAAGAACTCGGCGAGTTAGTACTAGTTGTAGACATCTACGTTTCACCGAAATGTCGATTTTCCAACAAAGCAACAGAAAGCTTAATATGAAGCTTAAAGATACTGATAACTCGAGAATGCTGCTTTTCCTGCATTCTTTCACATAAAAATTTATTCTAGAGTGTCGAAACACATCACACTTTGCAAACAGTGAGACCTACCCTCTGCTTTACAAGATTAAATAGCTACGATCTTGAATGCCATGCATGGATATCAGCAGTGTCGCTCACCTTCGATGGAATGATTTGCAGTCAGATTATAGGTGAGCTGCACCGACCAAGTTTATTTGACCGCTGGCATGACGAGTGTTACGTTTCGTTGAAAACAACGGAGCAAAATTCAATTCAGAGCTTGTTCACAATGCTCTACTGAACATTCCAGAGATTGACCTGAGCAAACACTTTCAGAAGGCTGAGCGCATAGCCAGCAGACGGGCACCAAGAAATCAGCTCGACTTGGCAGCAAACAGGACAACGAGTTATTGAGGAGGGGAAGTTGTGGAAGTTGACGACCGTCGCTGCCGGTCCAGACAGCGAATCAGAAGGACTATCGAATGAACATTAAGGATTAGAGGAGTAAGGAATGAATCGTAACCTGATTTCGAAAACCGTGTTATTCTTCTCATGAGTAACTCTGTGCAAATATGTAGTGCTTTTTTTGTTGCGTTGGTTAGTTTAATACTAGTCTAGTTCAACAGTCTTCATCATGCAGATACCCTTATAACGGTTAACTCAATCTTGATTAGTCTTTTTTGAGCAACATGATAGGTATTCGATATCTAATATCCTAGTCGTAGTCTAGTACGTAACCTTCTAGTTAGAAAAAGTAGCTTCTCTATTTACGCACACAGGCACACGCATTGCTTGTAGTGCTGCTGAAATTCACTGTTGCATTAGAAAGTAAGTCTGAGGTGTAAGTTAAGAAATATATAGTCCACAGAAAAAATGATCGTGAGAAAAACTTTTGAGAGATGAAACGTTTGAAGTGAGTTAGGTCACCATGTCAACTGCATACTGACTTGAACGTCAGGTTGTTATCAACGCTAACTTGTCCTACCTAGATTACAAGAGATACTTTATAGACTTGTATATTGACATGTAACACAAATGTGAAACGATCACCAGATGGTAACTTGAAAGGACGGCTTTTCATAAACAAAACGACCGTGGTGTGTTTCCACATTTTCAGATGTTATTCTTACATGACCGTTTCTAGAAGAATGTTGAGCTGCATATAAAGTACCGTGAATTCAGCAAGCTTGTTATCATTGAATGTCTCACAGAGGGTAGCTCAGAGATTTAGTTATATCTAGCACAATTTCACTTGTTTCTGTTAGGTTGGATACAAAGGTCAATTTTGGCAAAACAGTGTGATTGTTTGTTACATATCTTAGCTAGTAATTACATTGAAATGACCTCTGTGTCTAAATAAAATTCGTCCATCTATCTTCTTTTTGTGATGTTCTTGAATTTCATTTCTTTTTTTCCCCGTTTGCACATAACCTCCAAACGTTAACCAACATAATTTTCTTACTAAAAAAAAGTGTCTTTTTTTACTTATAATTAAACAATAGGAAACATACTGACAATTGAACAGTATGGTTCTTCGAATTATATATTATCTCACTGGACAAGTACTGTTTTCTTTTGAAGACAATATTAAATAATTATGACTGAGAAGACCTGGACCCTCCTTGACTTCGGTTTCGCGGACTAGGACCAATTCTCTCTAAGGGACTCATGCTGTATAGTGTGCGCTGTAAAACCACAGCTTGACAAAACACATAATGTATCGATAAATGCGGCTCTTGCTGATGATTTGAATTCAACCGAACACGAAAATTCATGATCGAATCTCTTCCAACTCACTAAATCTGTAACTCTGTTGCAGGAATAAACAGATGACCGCTTGCAAATTTGTTCCTAATCATGGTTCAGTTTTAGTAGTTAACCAATTCCATTTGTTCGTTTTTAGGAAATGGTTATATTGAAGGAACAGAATTGGACAACTTTCTTCGTGAATTCGTAACCAGTGTGTTTTCTGAAGAACTCGGAAACGAGGTAGGTTTCCGGTTATTTTTCCTAAACAACTTTATGATTTGCATGCGGCTTACAGTTCAATTGATAGAAGGTCGTATATGTAACATCTGTGGTCTGATACGACCCTTAATTTTGTAAATTTCAATGACGACGATCTAGCGATTTTCCCACGTATGTTTTTCACGACTATACATTCGGACAGATTAGCTCTCACTGAAGTTTATTTTTGTATGCTCCTTGGGTTGTCTATGATGCAAATGCTTACGCATTCACATTCCCTTATGGGATATCTCATCCCCAGTCTCACTGCGAGGTAAGTCAGTGAAAATAAACGAAATGTTGCAAACTGATGTGGTAGTAACATTTTTTGTAAAGAGTCTGAAAATCGGACAAACGATTTTTCTAGTGAATGACCGTTTAGAACCATATGTAAATATGACTAAAAGGAATGTCCAGCCTTGTTGGTTACGACGGAACACTAAGTTCGAATATATCATGAAGGGCACCACCATATCAAGTGAACAGGTTAAGTGTTTGTGTCCATTTCCCCTATCATAAGTCATGCAAGTGAATGGCACTGAACCCAATATATGGACCGGACGGTACTTTGTACACAGACTGAGGTTGCCGACATTGTTCTGCCCGGACTGAAACTGTATACTCAGTTCCAACGCGCTAATCAAACTTGCGTTGTGGGGTGTTTTTGGCCAAATTTACACCTAACTTCTCCGTAATCCCGCCACATCCTTCTGCATTTTGTAATCGAACTAGTCTATGGAGTTTTCACTTTCGGATAATCCTACTAACTGAAAATTAATAGAGCGAATTCCCTCTAGAATAGTCAAACTGAATAAGATTTAAAACTACCGGATTGCATTCACAAGAACTTATCGACTGGACCGAAGTACATCTTTTCTGGGTGTTTTGCAAATGAGGTCAAACGTTTGGCAATCCGACAACGGTGAGACCCCTTTCATTTTCGGTAGTTTGCCAAACAGACTTCACTAGAATGGAGTTGGTTCTTTCGAATTTTTGTGCTGTTATCAAGAAGAACTGTGTGACCTATAAAAATTAAATGAACACAAGAAAAACAATTATTGATTTTGAACCAAAAGCAAATGAAACCAAAATCAGTTGTCAATTTCTGGCTGTAATTCTCCAGAGGAATGTAACAGCCTAATATGTACCAAAGCCCAAACGAGCCTTTGAGCATAATTCAATTTTTATGACACAATTTTGGTCATATACTGTGGAGCATAATACGGTTAATTACATAATTGAACGAACACAGGGTGAATAAGGTACCCTGATTAATAGTCGTTCAAACCAGACGCGGGTTTCTTTGGCTGTGTGTGTATGCACACATTCGGTATTCTGGCCAAGTGTATGTATGAGACAAATCAGACTGATGCCTCGGTGGGATTGCTGTTATCTGTTACAAGTTAAACTCGTGCCGTTTTATCTGTAGCTTCTTAAACGGGAAGGTTGTAAATGAATATCCGTTTTTCAACAGGATTTTTAGTGAGAATTACGCTGGGAAGCACTCATAAGTTGGCGTATTTTAGACATTTCGGAAACACTTTCGGATCACTTAATTAAAGTCGATAGCACTCGAACAAAAACAGAATTTGGAAAATAATCCGACATTGTGCGGAACGCTTCTATATGGGTACTGAGTGTGTACCACTGATAACCGATGACGGAATGAATGTAGAGGGAAATAAATGCGTGTTTGGTATGGAAGTAGCTTGCAGTTCATGGTTGCGTTCAGCAAAAAAAATAATTACACTGGTCAGCTATTAATTTGAACGCAACACAAACATCCTATTACCATTTTTGCTGTTGTGGATACAGCATGCAGCTCAGGCGATTAGCTTGCCTAGCTAGTTGCAGATGAGGAAGATTAGTTTTTTCAATTATTTCTGTGAGCAAACGTAATCTTTTTTCACCGCACAAACATGCAAGGTAATTAGATGAATAACTTATAATAATATATTAAAAACAACCTACTAGCTGTGATTTCTGTCACTATGGATGTGAACTTTTTCACTCAGTTAACAAAACCATTTTCAATAGAGCTTGCCCTCTTGGAACGAATGAGCTGACATAATTCTGCCAGAACAGAACAAGACTCAAGTTGACCTCCTCAGTGTGGCTAATTGGATGGGAGTAATTTGTGGCTGAACTCTATTTAAAAACCCCGGATGCATTAAATTGGCACTGGGAAAGTTTTGTTCAAAAAACGATGATTAATTGAGCAGGTGTCAGAATGCTTCATTTTTTTCCAAACGTTGTTATTGCCAGTACAAAATTATAAAATTCCTTTTGATGATTCTCTTACTCATTTGGTTATTGTATCACGCAGACAGTAGTATCGACTCATAAGCTGGCCTGTTCTATGAACACGGTTAACGGAACGTCCAGTCAGAATACCATTAACGTTCGGTTTTACACTGAAAATAATTCTTCCACATGCAACCTGGGAGGCACACCATATAAATTATCGCATCACTCACCTGTGCGCAAACTGTGTCAGTTGGCAGTTTTGTATAACGCTGCTAAACGTGTGTGGAGCTACTCAGAAACAATATAACCCAATTGCTATCAAATTAGTTTGTTGAATAGTAAGGTAGCGAATCGAGTAAAACTTCTCTTGTGAATACTTAACTCTTAAGTTAACAGTAATTCTGTTTCTTCTTTATTGCACTCCTTTAATAGCATTTTTGCGAATATTGAGAACATAAGAAACATTCTGGCATTTTGAACTGTAATACCCTTTGTTAAAGGGGTAAATCTATTTATGATAACTAATCGTCAACCCGTCAGAAGGTGATTCCAACCAGCTTTACATTTCATATGAAGTACTAAGAGCAGATTTTTTGCTCACCAGTATGTACTGTCGTTGAACTGAAACAAACGCATCAGTGCGCAAACAAACTCACTTTAACCCGGAAGATAAACAAACCCATTGTCCCATCGACAATAGATCTATTGTTTGTGACAACCGTCGCTGATTATTTCATGCAGCCAGAGTATAGTGGAGATAACTGAAAATTTACTAAAAGCAATTATGCTTCAGAGCAACTATGTCGTATGCAGAAACATGTGGATTAGCCCCCGATCAACGGAACTTCAGTGACTATTTTTCAAATATCTGTGGTTGTTGCTGTGTGTGTGTATGTCCTATGAGAATACCGCTGAAGGGTAGTTGTTTCCGAATTCACGGCCATTCCTTTGGGGGTCAAAGCCGGAAAGAGGTTAATTGAGGCGGACTAATTGATACTCTTCACTCAGTAACATTAGATGGAGGTCCGAAACATGGACCGGTTAAAACAAACGCTTAATATGTAATCGTCAACTGATGTGGGTCATTCGTGGAGTGCATTCAAGCGAAATACATGGTTGCGTGATCGAGTGGCCTCACATTTAGGACAGCCCTAAATAGAGTGTTTTCCTGTCCGGCGTGCATGAAATCATGTGGTCCACTATACTGGATATAAGACAGTCGGGTGTTACATACACTTTGAACTAAAGCCGTGTAATATTAAAGCTGAATTTATTATGTTCATCGAGTCATCACCGGAATACTGGATAGAGGTCAGTTCCGTCAAGAATACTGTGGGCAATGCAACCTAGGGGTAGCGAGATAAAAACCTGGCGAATCTTTGACCATACTGATCCTAGCTGGTCAACATTCAAAAGCTCACTTCTAAGTAGTGCTTAGACTAATTATGAATAGTAGACGGTTGGGGATTACGCAAGCTGAATCACAATTACAGCCTATCCTAGCTGGCACAGTCCTGTGAACTGTACAGTCAGCCCTTTTCAAATGAAAGCACTATACTTTAATTTCGCTTATTTTTGAACTAATAGTTACAAATGTTTTTGTCAGAGGTAGCTGACCAAAAAGGTTACGGGAATGTAACAGCTGCGATGAATTGTGGAATATATTTAATCCACTTATCTCCCAGACATCTGACATTCTACTAAGGGCTTATGCGACAACGAGACCATATTCGACATGTACATTCAACGTGAATGTATTAATACAGGATGTTGACAGCCAGGGATGATATATAGAATGCGGTCAATCAGGGGTTGGTTTGGGCTGTTAATGATTGAGTCTGCACGTGATGCCCAGTCAGTGTGATTCGCATGGTTCACGCTTGCACTAGGATTCATTCCGATTAAAACTGGCTAACCAGCGAAGGCCTAAATCTTGGCATTCATCATTATGGTCAAAGAGTCAGAAACGATTAACTTCTGTTATATATGACTTTAATACTTCGATGGATTTAACGATTAGTGACAGATTTTCAAACACTCGGTAGACGATAGTCAATGCTTGTTTCTTTTTACTGGGATGCCTGGATTCATTAAAATAAAAAGTAACTGCATTCAAGACTGTTTTTAGCAGAACAATGAAGAATCATGCCGAAAATGGTTTACGCCATCTGTCAGTGGTATACATCAGACAGTCCTCATAGTGATTGTGCCTCAATTGACCGACTCTGACAATTCCGCGAAAACAGATAATGGTTTTTGGGACGATTCATAGAGTATGTATAAATCAACTAAACATGACGATAATCTAAACTCCGTTTAAATCGTTCACATCCGCTGAATAGCCATTCTCCCTGTGGAAACAAAACGTTTTCGTTCCAGTTAATAACGAAACTACAGGTTTAAAACAGTGGCTGCATATCTTTGCAGATTGGATATCTCCCCACAGACTATTTGCACAAATAACATGTGGCAATTTGTCCAACCATTTCAACGACGGTCGATTAAATTGGTCATCGGTGGAAAGTGTTTCTAAGCAGGTTTTGGTTTCGTGGATGTAATTCTGTTCACAACTCAACTAATTTGATAGTAAACGATACGAAAGAACAGATGCATACGATGTGTAATTGCATTTCCGTATCACTTGTTCATTTTCAAGACCATTTCACAGGAAGAACTGGATTTGATGAAAAAGGAATTTATGGATACATTCGACGAAAATGCAGACAATCGGATCGAATTGATGGAGGTTTGTTTTGATTAAAAAAATGTTATTTGCTCATAATATGATTTGATGTTTGACTGTCCATATGTTATAAACATAAGAGACTTCTGCTCTATAGTATAACAAAGGACTGGGTATTAACCATGGTTCGTTATAGAAGTTTTTGTGAATCTTGGCCGCAGTTTTGATAAATTTGGACGGTTATCACATATAAAACATTTTGTTTCTAACCTCGCTGCTAGTCGTCTTTACAGAACATATGAACTTGCGAGAAATGGAACCATATCGTGATCGATACCTTTTGACCAATTCATTTAGATGGTTCGTAGAGGTTCAGTAGTCTAGCTAATGACGGTACTTACAATTGCATTAGTAGTAATAGTAATAGAAATTATATAACTCACTTGGATGTTTATGTAAATTGAAATAACTTGTTCCGTAACAAAATCGGACAGCGAAGTCAGACATAGCTTTGCCAAAATGTAAATTCGAGCTGATTTTGTTGTATCTCATCGGGTACATACTGCGGGTTTGAATAGCCTCTATAAGTCTTTTTGCTGGGCTTAGTAACATAAGTGCGGACAACAGTTCATCTGGTTTCGATTACGCAGTGAACAACCATCGCCGTTCTCATATGGAATGATATAGACGATGCCTCCATCTGCACACCCATCCAACACATTACAACACTGGTCCCATATGTTACACTAAACAACACAGTACTGTTATAATGGTGTGCAAGTAAGCCGAAATTGAGAGCTGCTACGGTGAAACAGTTGTGCGTTTAACACGTTACATAATTAGTGCTGAAGTAGTTGCATGGTTAAAACTAGCGTTGCAAGACCTATAAGGCAGTTCATATAAGTAGACTGCAGTTCATAGAGTCGATCACCACTGTTTGTAGTCACTTGGCTAAGTGACAAAGAAATTCGTGTGTAATCTCGATTTCCAAAATATTTGGCCGATTTGTTTTGGTTAGTCATATTTTTAGATGACTGATCATCTGTGAAAAAATCATTACCATACGCATAATTTGACAATTTAAAACACAGTATATCAGCAAAATTCAGTCGTGATGACCGCTTGAAATAAGTCACTCAAAATAGGCTGCTTTCAGTGAAAACATGTAAAATAGAAACTCTAATATTAATTAGCACAAATAAAAAACATAACGGAAAATCATCTTATTTTTCGGTTTCTCAAAGCTGTGCTATGACAGAATTGTTAATGAAAACTTTATCTGTTGTAGCAATAATCCAACCATTGTAGTAAAGTGATATTAGATGGTGTCCCACGTTCCGGATGCCATTTTGAATACACGGTTTTTGCTGGATACTACCATAACTCACAGGTTTTGCTTGATCACGTTCCTCATTAGATAACAAGGTGACTCTCACTAATTTTTTACAAGTATGATTTTTTTGAATCGACTGTTTGAGTTGTTTCAAAAAACTCTTTTAAGTGAAGTCTTAGCTGCGTCTTACACTGTGGCAAAGTATACTTAGATTAAGTGTTTTCTCGCATTATTGTATCATCACAGATGAGGGCAGTTTACTCAACAAAGTTTTATACAATAGGTATGTGAAATATTTGGGGAATCAAAATTCTCATTCAGACCTGAATGTTTTGTGTATTAAAGGAGACGGCCGAAAACATTGACTAAATTGGAATTTTCACGAATAATCTCTGCCTAACACGGTGCATGCAAACCTATAATGAATTTGCAGAAATACTACGTTTTGTTCTATCTTACAGTTAAAACTAAATAATGAACCGAGGCAGGAAAAACTCTCTTGGGAATTCACCCTCATTCTTTGTGATGCTTAGTTTGCGCATTTTCTGTCTACTTCAGCCTCAAGACTCAGACGCCATATCTCGTTCAGTCAAAATACTCAACCTGATAACATCGCCTCACCAGAGGACGTTAAGTTACGTTGATTTCAATGACTGACTCAATAGTTCAACTCAGTCAAGGTTCTAACTGATCAGTTTTTAATCATTATTTTCTACAAAGTTCTCCAAATAAAGATGTAGGAAACGAGCTGGTCCTACCGACGAGTGCATTTGTTCATTTACGTTCACTTGGATTTTGTATAGTGATTTTCCACGTGGTTACTACAGGTGTGGTCTAAGGGTTTAACAATGGCATTAACCGCTAAAGTTCAGCGAACGGGCCTTCTTTGAAGAAGAAAAATGGAAAATTTTGAAGTGTCGGGTTAAGTCCGGTTAATACCATCTATAATGGGTTGTATTCCAGAATTATGTGCTCTTCTGGAATATATGGGCAAAATCGCTATTTGAACAAAACAGTTAGGAGACGAACACCGGTAAACACCAATATTTCGTATTGACTCGTCAGAACCAAATAACCAATAACACCCACACTTCCAATTTAACGTCTACTTCACTCGGGGGAGATGAACAAAAAAACCAGTGCTCGTCTTTTAACTGTTTTGTGCAAGTTACTGAAGGGATAGAACTGTTTCAGAAATCGTCAATACTGACAAACAAATGCACCATATCCAAAGCTAGAAGAACTCAAAACTAGGATCTGCCCAAAAAAAGATTTTCCCGCAGACATGGCATTATCCTCAGTATGTTCTCCTGGGACTGATTATTTTGGACAGTTAGTTTACATGCCCAGATGAGTATTGTTGTCACCGCAAGAAACACTTTGTCTGAGTACCCGATTAGTGCGCAAATTCCTGTATAGGTCATGTCCAAAATCTAACCACAAACGCGTACACTCATTGGCATGTTAGACATACATTCACACACATCATTGTCATTCGCCATGGTGGAACTTCTGTCGTAACGTGTACATACTATTCTGATAGTTTATTCTTGTCCGTCGTCTTCCTGGCGTTCGGAGATTGCACTTTTATCCTTGAATGTCATCTGTGGGTAATGTACTACTCATGAGTAGTATACTACTCATAACGAAACTGCCTGTCATACAACATTATAACGTTTAGGAGAAGACTGAATACAATCGGTCTTTTTAGAAACTAGGATAATAAATATTTGCACCTTGTTGAATAGAACGGAGAAGATCGGTCGGTTAGTGTTGTGCAGCAGGCCAAAGATTTTGGTGACACTGGCTAAAATCTAACGTGAATTGAAAGATTCTGCAAACTGTAAGTGAACTGGATGATAGTGGACCAGTTTTTGCTTATGAGTGAAAGAAACGCGCAGTAGATGTTACCTGCTTGAAAGAAACGATATTACAATTTAAACGCAAGTAGGATGAATGTCTTGATTTCATCCTCCAACGGGCTCAGTGATTATTACACAATTCTAATGGCTTCGGAACCTCAAAAGTTCTCCACTTGGGTCAATGGTATCTCACTTGTAAGTTTCAAAAACACACTTACGTAATGAATGACACTCCCTAAGAGAAAAATCGAAACTGTGATCCGGGTTTACACATTTTTCCATCAGAGACGGTTTCGGCATTTTTCACTGATGTTTATATAGGCATCAGTAAAAGAATTCACGATTTCCATGTTGTGAATCTGAGGGTGAACGAAAGAAAGTGATTTCCTTCGATGACCTAGGGAAATCGCTTCCGGTAGCCTGGATGCGATGTCTTCACTGACTCCGTCTAAGGAGTATTATACGTTCTCACCGAAAAACTATCAAACGATTAAGAGGTGAATTTGATGTATTCTTGAACGTTTCGGAGGGTCTTAATTTGTCCTCATTTGTGTAACCTTCTTCGATGATCTCAAACCAGATAGTAGTCGTTTGAATCTTCCAAAACAGACATAAAAACTTGAAAATCAAAAATCACCCTTCATATTTGAGGACATCAAAAAATCGAGAACAGTTTGCACCCTCAGGCGTTGCAGGTGTTTCTCAACAGTACGTATTGCAAAAGTGCACTCGTACAAAGCGTGGATAGAAGTAAACTTATTATTTTCGTCATAATCACTTCAGTTGCTTCAAAACACTTTGGCCAACAACTATCAGACTCCACTTACGAGGAACTGATTCAACATATAATAGATCTGCTGCTGACTGAAAAGTTGATCTTCATCATGGACTTACTGATCATCTTCCTCGACTAATCTAACAAGAAATGTTTGTCAGAGAAGGATTCCACATAACCCTCGTACCCTGAATGTCATTCACAGTGCTGTAGTGCAGCGACGGCGACAACGTTGTTTTCTTAGTTTATTTTGAAACTGCTCAACGGGATGATTTTAACAGAAACTCCTGATTGATCAGTTTGTCTTCAGTTTTCTGCTGGGTCTTATATGTTCCAAGATTTGTACGTCTAGTTACAACGATGAAAAAAGAGTTGACGACCGATGAAAATTTAGTTCCTATAGTGTTTGGTTGGCTGCTCAGACTGCATACACGTTCAGTTACCTTTATACATTTTTAGAGAAATCCATAGCATGAATTGGATTTACAACAAAAGTTACGACAACTGGATCACATTGAAACTGCCTTGTCAGGAGAAAGTATATCCCGTTTTCTAACACTTATTTTCACTAATAATTCGAAACATCGTGTTTTTCTAGATCAAACAGTCATTCTGTAGCTATAACTCTCATTTGTCTGATTTATATGTAAACCCATCAACACCCCGAACTCACGAGTTTATGAAATTTACATTCTGATCACATGATTAGTGTAAATGACCGGATTTTTACTCAAATATTTAATCATAATCTTGCGATCGTCTCATCCCACATTCAGACGGTTGTCCGCATTCGTTTGTAAGCAAGTCACTGGAAACAAATTACCAACACTGAACTAAATGTGCATACCAAAAGAATGAACTGAAATTCGCGGCAATGGGTGGCAACATCTATTTTTAACTGTTTGGTTTGCTTAACGATGTGAGTAACAGTATCACCGGTGTCTACACTGAAGTCCGTTGTGGAATGTTTACACTAAATAGGTGACATGTAAATAGTCTAGCATAACGAAAGTGTACGTGGGTCTAATCGCCACAGATTTACGTCAATTTTGGGACAAACATTGGGCATCATTTTTTAATTTCAAACAGAAATTTGGTGAAACTTGTGGCTGAAATTTTTAACTCATCTGAAAGACTACACAAATATGTGGTGACGGATTCACATATTTTACACTTAGAGGGCTCAACACGCCACAATTAGCATGCACAATCACCCGGATAAAATGGACTCATTTTTCAATAATAGTTCTCCCATGGTGTGGTGAGCACCGACCGTATTTACAAATTTGAAAACTGCGCTTCGCTACAAATCAGTGAAGATTGTGAAGACCGTTAGTGGAAGACCTGTTGATTTAAAACTTTATAATTTGTCGTGCTGTAATTCTGCAAGGGACTGACACGGTATTTCCCCACCATTTTGCCTCATCATTTTTTTATGTCACTCCGACGCATCGGTTACTAAGGAGATGGAAGGGTACTGGGACTCCACCCAATTCGTTGTTAGATCAGAATGACTGATAACTCCATTGTTCATTTCCAATCCTTGCCGGTGTTCTATACTTGATGAGCTAATAGACCAAATGGATTCATTAAAAATTTCAGATTGTGGCTACTTACCGGTCAGTTCAAACAAGAACCCCAAAGTAAATAGTCTTAACCTAATTGTACACGACATATCTACTCGGGTGTTTGGACGCAACGGTTGCTTATCATCTTAAAGAAGTGAAAAATGAAAGAAGTTGTATACTTCAACGCGTTCTCTACTTCAGTACTGTGTCACTTCCAGACTCTTTCTAACCACCACAGCAAAGTGCTAGGATTTGGTAATTAATTTTTTTGGTGAACTATACCAGTACAAATCTAGTATAAACTAAAAAAACTGCTTTTTTAACAGGTCAATAAGGACCAAAACACGGACATCAATTCAGCTGAACCACAGTTGTGGATCTAAGTATGCTGTAGGCCGTACCATAATGCGTTGAAGAGGATCGTACAAAAGGCATATCGTATTTAGAGCAAAAAGCTCGAACTGTCCACATTACGATAAATTTGTATTGCGTTAGCTCCTAGACTGTCACATGCCTCCTCCTTCTAAAGCATGCACTTGTATTTTCGTACTGCAGACTACACAGTACTCATTGGTGTGATTGAAAAGTGCAGCTGTTGGATTCACTGACTATAGTTTTTAATCTGAAATTTTCTTTACTGAATTTCCTGAGAATTTCTCAAAAATGAGTGACCTCATTTGTGAAATGTTTTCAGTCTGCTGTAGAATTCTCGTAAGGACAATACATTTTGATGTAGATAAGTTTCAACTACCCTAGTAGCTAATCCTGACGATTGGCATTTTTCCTATCTCTATTGCTCACAGTCAACTTTGGCTCAGTTGCATCTGCAACTGCGCGATTGCAGTTATATTTGGATATTTCTTGTATACTCACTTACAACTGTGTAGGTTGGATATATTCACCTTCTCCCGAACGGTCACTTCACCACCTCATAATGTGAAATGCGTAAAATATGTGTGAACCAAAACGCTGGGAACAACAGGCTTGATCCTGTAACGACCAGTATGTTTTCAGGTCTTGAGGAGAGTGGACTGATAGCTAGATTGTTAACAGGATGCCGACTATCGATAACTATGCAAAATGCATTGACATTTCTCAGATGAAATGGCAACGACAGTTTGGAAGAGGCCAATCGTGGAGTAAATTTTTCGAGGGGTTTATTGGACTTCCTATTTCCCGATGCTTACCGTGGATTGAGGTGTTCGATGCACCCATCACTTACTTACTGTAAAGGCTGGTGAGTGAAAGCAGATGACCATTGAGAATCATTTATGTGAACTGATGAGGTTATCTGGTTTACAGAATTACTTTTGAGCCAAGCAGTGTAAACCTCATTATATGATGAAAGTTTGATTTTCCGCTTAAATCACATGTAATAAATGTTAGTAAAATGTCATCTGACATTTTACTTCGGGTCTTAAACAATTGCGAACCTTGCACCATTACTTTGTAACCTGAAACACTGAATACATTTCATCCAGCTGAATAAAATAGCTTGAGAACACATTAAAGTATGAATTTAACTCGCCCATGCTCATCCGTACTTAGGTGGAACATTATGGAGAGAAAAACATCAGGACTTGTAGAAGATAACTTAAATTACAGATCGTGATGGATCGTGCGCTAAATTTGAAGCTAAACATAGTGCAAACAGAAGCTGATAGTTAATCGACAACAAGGCTACAGCATACTTGAAGATTTGTGAATTGTGAGGAAGCATCAAGACTGCGAACGAAGACGCAATGTTGACTCTGTGACTTTTAGTCGAAAAGCGCTTTACAGTGGATTAAGAGACGTTTTGATCCGCGTGCGTGTTATTCGTTGGCAGATGGGCCAACACATCTCTTGGTTGATTTGAGATGTGCTCCTTGGTCTTGGGTTTGATCGTTCTTTCTGTTCTACTGATATGACTGGAAGCAAGGAAATTCGTTTATAAGTTGGGATTGGAGGTAGCCTAGTTGTTTTGAGCAGTGCACAAGTTTAGCCCCAATAAAAAACGTTCCACTTTGTCACAAATTATCTTTCCGAAATAAACTAGGGCGAAAGAGCACATCTCAAGATGGTTGAGAATCACATCAACTCACTCACCAATGAGTAATAATCAGGGGGACAATACGTTGTTTCGTTCACTGCAAAGTATTCATCGATCACAACATCAAAATCCTAACTCCGTTTAGGGTCTTACTAACCCCTCAAAACTCTGAGTTCTCAAGTACGTCGAAACATTTTCGGCCAGCCGTCGGTAACTGGTTTGGTGCGCAAAAACTGTCAATTGCTTATCTGATCGGTTGATCTCAATTTCGTGTTACACCTCGCAGACCTCCTTGATCAAAGAACTTCAAAAGAGAATTGAACTAGCAACTCATTGAAATTTGCTATTTATGCTTGCAAAGCCGTAGTTCCGACTAACTCAAGGACACAACGTGAAGCTGGTTAACAATCTGTACGGAAAAATCAGTAAAACAACATATATGTTTACGTATACATAAAAGACAGATGAACCAGTCGTCCTTGTATGAACTCTAAGTAGCGTTCTTTGCAGATAATGCAGATTCTTCTGGGTTATATCGCTGTTGCTTGTTCAGCCGTCTCCGATAAGCATTAAACGGCCTCCAGGTTAGTGAAGCTTTGGAACATGTCTAGACTCCTGGAGAAACAAAAGCTTGTAACAGTCAGCTGTTTTTAGGAGTGGTCTTCTGGACAACAATACGAAGTAGCGAATGAGCTTAATAGGAAAACGACTTCTCAGTTGGGTTGAAGTTACTGTCTTCATTGAATCAACTGAACATGGTTTGAATCAGTAGTGAATGCAGAGGCTGCGATCAAATGTGAATGTTGTTCAAATTTGTAATAAACTAAATCCCCAAATCTTCACCGCGGAATTATTATGACCCCAATTCCGAGCCCTTTTGGCCATAGCCAGTGCAATAACTGACAATCCGAGAAGGGGTGCATCCAACTGTGACGACAAATTCAAAAACAAATAAAAACACAACACGATTTTGTGATGTGTTTGCCGATACAGTGCGTGGAAAAGCTATAAGGGCATATGGCTTCTGCCATATAATAATCGATTTCCAACTTAAGATCGACATTTTGTACAAGTACTTAACGACGTGAATGAGACGTATCATAGTAACAAA
Source organism: Paragonimus heterotremus (assembly GCA_013368495.1). Taxonomy (NCBI): domain Eukaryota; kingdom Metazoa; phylum Platyhelminthes; class Trematoda; order Plagiorchiida; family Troglotrematidae; genus Paragonimus; species Paragonimus heterotremus. The sequence continues at coordinate 120,082 of LUCH01000154.1, forward strand.
ACCGCATAAAACGATTATGAACTAAGTATTGGGTAACCGTTGAAAAGCATTGTCATCCTAACTTCACCGAATCTAATGAGATTCGTCTTTCGGTACTTTTGAGAAGTGTAGTGCGTACGTGAAACTTGTATCATGAATGTTTGCATCCCATTCCAAACACTAGATATACGGCTATAAAAGTCACAGCAAATAAGGTGAGCTTATAGGCTCGCTAACTTGCGAACATCAAAGTTGTTGATAGCCAACCATGAACTTAAACACGGTAGGTGTTTCCCGATTGTGTTGATCGTATATATTGACGTGTGCTCCCAACCAAATCTGATAGGTTAGGTTGTATGTTTGGAAGGAAACCGCGCTGGAAACGTGAGATATGCTTTGTTATTATATGATGTACTGAGCTACTTTTGTCCTTTCCGTAAATCTTGCCAGTTATAAGCTAGAGCATCTAACTATTCCGAGTTGACGTTTCTGTTAAGCAAAGAAGACCTCATCCCTGCTGTCATTGTAGGTAAATTACTGTTCCGTTTATGTAATTAAGAATTTCAGTGGCCTAACACGACGACAATTTTGAGGTCTCACGAACAAACGTTCGTTCATTATTAACCGCTTACTTTCTCCATGCAACTTCAATAGGAAGCGGTATGTCATTAAGACCGGTCGCGTCTTATTCCATTGGTGCTCACAAACGTCCTCACTTTTCTTCCACATATCATAATAGATAACAGTAAAATCATCGAGGTGCTTTACACATCACATGGAATAAATGTCGTTCATTAACACAAATTATTAATCAGCTGTTGAATTTCAACACCATTCGGAGAGACGACGAATATCTTAGTTAGCACTGATTAATAACTGCAGATTATTCCATGAGTGGACGCAGGGAACCACAGTGGTGAAAACATTACTGAATAGTATGACCACTGCTTAATTCGCAAACATACTGTCTGTTACATATCTATTGTAACATGTTCACCTTTTGAGTGATACTGAACGTTACCTTTCATTTGTTTTCTCACTGTCAAGTAAAAAGTAAACCTCACTTGTTGGTAGTAGACAGGGTTTCGAAAACAACGCGTTTGAACAAGTAGTTCAAGCGCCGTAAAACAATTAATCGTGATACCGATAGCAATCAGTGAGATTCTCCGATATAAAAATGTCTATATAATTATGGGTGCATACTAATATGTAGATGTTTTTTTAAATCCATTATATTGCCTATACTGACATGTAGAAAGTCTCTTTAATCACAGCCTTATCCCATTGTATACGATAACAAAGAGATATCCATCAATTTACGCCACTTTTTTAATAGTTGGGTACAGTTTATTAGTTCCGTTAAATTAAACTAAATCCTGTATAATTTTATTAGGAAATTTTCTGTCTGTTTGTTCGAATTTTTTCGTATAGTGAGGTTTCGTATTATGATGATTAACGCACTGATTTAATTTTTAACGAAAAAATTACAGTTGGTTGTTTCGTTCGTAATCTATCAGATATCGTAAGTTACATAATAGATTACATTAGTAATACCGTCCACGTACCTGCTTTTTTTATTACAGATGGCCAAAATTTTACCGACTGAAGAGAATTTTTTGTTGCTTTTCCATCGCGACAACCCTTTGGAATCAAGTATTGAATTCATGCGGGTACGTAGGTAAACATTCCGATATTGGCCATGATTTATTTTATGCTATAACCCGTTACCATTAAACTAGGGTATGTCTGTTGTTCGGCAAGTGTTAAAATCCGTGAGTGATGTTGTTAACTCGCTGTGTTGATCACAATGTTGTTTATTAGGTTTTAAGCAGGCTTGATCTGCAGGTTTACTCATGAAAACTTTGGCTACCCTATTAGATGCCACCTACCCAGGTGGACTCCTTACGATCACTCAACTCGTTGGCTAGAAACTCTATCGGTGATGATAAGGCGCCTGAATCCACGACTGTTCCAATTTTAAATGGTCTTGATTCATCCATTTTCACTGTCAATTTGATATTATATTCTAGGATATTTCCTTGCGGTGAGCAGTGACTCGATCCACGTCACCTTCTGGTATTTGTTGAATAACTTTATCAGTGAAAATTAGTCAATATTTGTAGCAAATATCACGTTTGTTGCATTTAATTAGAGAGCAATACGGTCACAAGCGTTTCTCGTGAAGCTTATATATTATAGGTTCGTAAATTGTTTCGCCTTTTAAACCTACCGACTACTACCTAATATGGTCTTAAACGATCTGGGGTTCGCAAACTTCTTCGAAATCAAGGATCAAAGTGTCTGCGATATAAATCGTTTCGATGTAACGCTTATAACTTTCCATTACGCATGACTAGTACAGAAGTGACTGTGACTTTCGGGCTCAGATGTGTGAACGATTTATCATCATCTCATTCCGTGTATTCTCAAATCTGTACGCTACCACAACGAGGTTCGTCTTTATTATGTGCAGACAAACGGATACCACTTGTGGGAAGATAGTTCACAGCTGCAAGGTGCTTGCTACGGCGCAAGATTTAGCGAGCTGTGTCTTGACTACCGCGTGGGATAAAACATTTATTGCACCCCTAAACCTCTTCGTAACGACGAGTTCTTTCGCGGATATTTTGCTGCATTGATTACTGATGAACTAGCAGGCTACTGGTTGGAAGTATTTTAGCCTTATCATCGGCATATACTTTGAGGAAATCGAACTCACAGCAAGTGGTGGAGTGTTGGAATGGTTATCCAGATACCTATTTGCTAGACAACAAAGTAGCTATCAGTGGTCGATTCCTACCTGCGACCGAGAAATACATCGATCAAAAGAAGTAATGTTATCCATTTTCCAACAACCCCTGAGGTTGTGATCTACAGATGCAGCTGATGCATCTTCAGAAGATCTTCCTAGCTACGTTGTTGGGATGTGGATTCAATGTTCCTACGCATAGTGTGTTGTTAAGACGTAGCTAAATCAACACTATTGTCCAATATTTTACAAGTGTCCAATGGGATGAACAACTTGCGTGAACCCTTTTCACACCACTATGCATTCATAAAGGAAACGTTCTGACTTGTAGATTAATAGAGTTCAGTCAGTAGCTTAGAGAGATGACCACGTTTAAAGTAACTGAATACGGAAATGAACACAAAGTATAAAGGAATTTTACATATACGTGGTTGTGAACACGTAGTGATTTTTGTCCGTTCAGCCACCAAGGAGTAACAACACAATTGAACGATTTTGTCTCTATAACTCAATGTCTGATAATCCGACCTAAAGTTCGAATTATTTTTGCCTAGAAATGCAACAACATTATTCTTTCCATCAGAAGAGGAAGATCACTTTACCGGTTACTTTGTTGATTTTCGCAGAACCAACCGATGCGACTCGTTTACTCCCATATAACACCTAAAACAGCGCTTTCAAATCTTTGTACTATCACGCTTTGCCCGTATCAGACCAAAATGGGCGCGTTTTGCTTTTTTGCTTGTGACGTGTTTGTGGCCTAGCATTGTACTTCACAGGTGGTGTCACTTGTTCTAGCATATCCGTTAAATATGATACCAAAAAGTTGTGCTCGGTGTTCAGGCTTGAATCTTAGTAAATCTACACAGGCGAAGATCGCGTCATTTACTTTGATCAAGTGCTTCCGGAAACTCGATCAACTCATTGCTGAGTCGCAGATGTATCAGTAAAATCGACAGTGTATCAGATGTGTTCGGCACGGCGACAAAGGTTTAGGAGCACGGCGGCGTTACTCCTGTTTCTAATCACTCTGTTCCCATCATAAGCACCACCTCATTCCCGTTATATATTCTCGGCTGTATTTAGACGGGCTTATCTACTGCAGCGTTTGGAGTGCACTTTTCATCCGTGAATGAGATACTGTTGGTCAACCGGACAAATTGGTTCACCTTGGACCCAATGATTTCCACTCTGGAAACACCTCTTTTGCCAAATTAGTAGGAATGTTCTGTAGATTGGTTAAGACCCTCTTAGGAACATGATACTTAACTGCTTTCAGAATAACGAGTTAGTTGCTGCCACCTGTATAAATACTCGGAAGCAACTTATATTCTCCCTCTGTGACACAGCCGCAAACTCACAACGAGCATGATGTTTCCTCAATTGCTATGTATTTTTGAACCTTTTTTGCTTTGTGCGTTCTAAACCACTTTAAGGCTAACGAATGAGTGGTTTATAGTTTCCCAACCAATTTGACTTAAATCTGACAATTACAAGTCAAGGAAGAATTCGAATTGGCACATTCTAGCTAGTTTAGTAATCGCTGTCTCGAAACTCAAACAATAATTAATTTAACTGTCTGAGTGAAGTTTCAAATTCAGTAAAATGCAGTCTGTTCCTAATATGCCTACTTGTATTCTACAATACTCAAAGAGGGGTTAACTAAGTGTGAGTAACAAACTATGAGACAATATTGAAGATAGCCCACAAAGTTCCGAATCACTTCTCCTGGTATGGTGTTTATGGTGTTTCAGTATACGATTAAAAGATGACCTATGTATTCCCATCCATGTTGTCCTCTTTAACTATAAAATAGTTAACCGTTGAGAAGGCCAAGTGTCACCCGCACTCTAACGACTGTCAGGGTAGTTGGTTACGAAACGTAGGCAATCGGCACTCTGTTATGTTTTCAGTTGACGATGAAGGACAATTTGAAGTTAACAGTTTTATCTCCGATAAAATAGTTTGGGTTGAAAATCGATTTTGATATCGAAGCACGTGACGAGTATGATATTTCTCGCCGGAAAGGGCAACATTCAGATAGATTATATCAACATGTAGACTTGCACAATCAGATGACATCAATCACATCGTTTCTGGCTTGATGAAATAGCCAAAGTTGGCGCTTGTCCGCGAGTTGTTTGGAAGAGGTGATTTGACCGAGGGCTAAAGTCGTGTTTGAAACAAAGCTAATTATTTGGTTGTAACCGTACGCTTGCTGTTGATTCCGTAATAAAGGGGGCTAGACACACATACTCGTTCATAGTGGAACCACTTCGTTGCGTACCAAGATACGGTCGTTTGTTAGGTAGATCGTCAGTTCTACGATTCTGCTCTGCTTTATCAGCACCTGTCTGGTTATCTAGCTTACACTTTACAACTAAAAGTCTCATTTGTGTCCGACCACTTCTTAAGCAGATTGAGAAACTGTCCATTGACTATAGTTCAAAGACATACTGAATGAATACGGGATGGGAAATAACGGCACCAACCGCTAAATGCTGTTTCCACCTAAGCCTGACCGATCGTTCACTTAAATTCAAACAACCCAAACACAACCAAAATACATTAAACGCACTTGACAAGTTTGGTATGACGCAAGGAAAGCAGAGCGCTGAGCACGCTGGCGAGTACTCAGCAATGTGAGCTTGACCTCCACTTGAGGATTGCAGATTGCAGTCTACGAATGACTATCGTCTACTTGGCGTGTCCTCTTTATCATTTGAGGGGGACTTTCTGTCCTCAAGTTAACGTTTTTTAGAAAGGCAATGCATTTCTTCCCTGATCTACTGGGGGGTCTCCATTTTACTCACCAATCTTGATAAAAATGCAATAGGAGAAAGTGAAGTAAAGCACTTTCCATTTGTTGAGAATAACGGTGATATTGTTAGCTCCGAGTGATGGTTTAGGTGCTCGGTTCGTCATGTTTGGCACTTAGATTGCAAACGTTTCATCACCAAACAAGGTGTTAACATTAGTACGCAAGTCCTGCCCAAACCCCTTAGAAGTTGATAATACAACCTTTTTTGCTGATCAAACGTTTGAATAAGATAGTGAGAAGTCGCCGATTGTGATGTTCTCCCAAGTTACATCTGGTATATTCTGGTCTTAAATGGACATGTAACTGTTTCTGAAGAACAGCCAAGAATCTACTCAGCGAATGTCATGGTTTAAGGGATTAGACACGTGAACATGAAAATATGTAGGAAAAATATGGGAATGCCGACTACCACGGTAGCCGTGGCGTCAACACATCTCCTTTCAAAACATACAGAGAGAACTGTGAAGATTAACAGCCAAGGCCTCAGCGAACTGGACGAAGCGTTATCAGTTGATTCAGAAATAACAGAAGATGTGCTAAGAACTCAGATTGCGGCATGCAACTGATGATTCTGGGAGCCGACCGTCGGCATCTCTACGGATGCCTGCCGTTTCTAGTTGAGTTTCTAACCACCTGGGAGCATGCTCAATGAGATCAGCAGCTACCTGTCGCTTTGTTCTACCTATGTAGCTCATACTGCAATGGGACGAATATTTGCATAAACAGTGGAAGGTGACGGACGTGGATAATGTGTAGTCAATGAGGCTGGTAGATTTCTGGCTTGCTGTGCTATAGACAGTTTGCAACTTTATTAATTCTGGATACAGAAGCTGTTAGACACCCCTCTGTCATTTTCGATCGATTTGCCCCAAGAAACGAGAGTTCGAAACACAATGTTCTCCTGGGCACCGTCGTTACTTCTATTCTTGTGGATTAAGCGTTTGTATCCTGAATGCCTAACCCGGCGGACAGCCGATTACTTAAACAAACGAAGTAAATTATTTGATTGAATTTTGAAGCGCACTCAACAGTTGTCTTTAAACCTACAATAGTAAATTTCAAATTTCAAATTTTAAGTTTTAAATAGTAAATGAATCGTAATGGGCGCAATAAAGCGCAATTAAATGCTATGACAATATGTTCTATGAAAACGTTCCATGTTTTCACTTACTCTACATTGAAAAGCTAAGCCCAGCTTTCTTCCGGGATAGGATGCGATGAGAGTGAACCCAACACCATTTTGGTTTTGAGTAAGTTACCTTAATGAAGAGGCTGTAAAACTCCAAACTCAACTGAACATGAACCAACCCCAAGAACTACAAGTGACTGTGAGTTCATTGTGACCCCACAAACTTTGACTAGCCTATGGTTTTTGCAGCTGATTTCATATGACAATCTGCGATGGGTGTGAGATTTCTTTTATACGGGTGAGGCTTCCTTGCATAGCATGGGAAACACATGCTAGGCAAGAACACAAGATTTCTTGATCCGCGCCCTAACCAACGGAAGCCGGATTTTCAAAATCAAATCCCAAGCGCATATGTACGTCTACCACATACCTCAGTAATGTTACTATTACACCGTTTCCTTTATTGTGAACATCCATATACACTCTTCAATTTTGTCATTATATTCATAGTACTCTTGTATTTCCTCTCTCAATTACGTACTCAAATATCAGCGTTTTGTTTTGTCTCTTTGGTCAGTTGATCGTTTGTTTGGTTGTTTCACCCGATTGTAACCAGATGACTTTTAATTAGTCAGCTTTTTAACATACGTTTCTATATCATATCCGTTTTAGGATTTGTGTGTTGAATATGCAGCCGACAGATACTATTATTTTCATCTGTACGAGAATACTATCAGTAATTATACATCTGCCAAAATCATACATCTTGTGGATATTTGAAAAAGTGCTCAATTGTTTGCTCACTGAGTATTTTGTTAACCAATTCATCGTTTACCAAATGCAGAAGTGAAAGAAACGACCTAAAAAATAATATGGTAAACTTGAGGTTTATTCTACAAAGTTTTTTCTCCCCAAAACATATATACGTAAACGCAACTGCCCGTTTTCTCCCGTGACCTTATAGGTTATCCGTGCGTGACAGACAAAGTCAACTTTTCTCTCTGATTACTTTTTTCAGATTTGGAAACGTTTTGACAAGGACAAGAGCGGATTCATTGAAGCAGACGAGCTCAAAGTAAGTTTAACACAGAAAAACCTGACCTGATAACCATAGTGAATGGTAAATTTTAATTCCGTCATATATTGTTTCATTTCAACTTCCGCAAAGGCTTATTTTCAAAGACTGGAAAACAGGCCAACGGACAGTCCTCTCTATCCTGCTAGTTTCCGCAACATCCTAAAGTGTTATGACAACAATTATTGAGTGAAAGCCAGTTAGTGGGGTGGAATTGTGTATGGTTGTCTTGCACTTGTAACAGCAGTCAATGTAGTGTGTTCTATCCTGTCAGTAGTTAACAGATATGGACTGTGATTTGTCCGCGCAGTTTTGCCTACATTTATTTTTCAGTATGTTTACATGTGGGGTGGTAAATTCAACACAGCGCCTAATCTATGGGCAGGATTGGCTAGATTTGCCACATCAGTAAGAACTTGACGTTAAGATGAGAGAAGATGCAAGATACTAAGATAGAAACGTCCGTAAACATATCTGAACGAAACATATGGAACGGATGGACATGAGCAAATTTATATTAAACAGCTCTGGTTGTCTAGATGCAGTTCAAAGAAAGCCTAGTACTAATAATTTTAACCCGGCTCATAAAGGCCCACCCATTTTGTCTACTCGCTTGGTTGACCTGTCTGACCGATACTTACTAGTAGGTAACCATCTGAGTTGGTCGCTCGATAGGATGTTCATTTCCGGCCACTTATTAAAAGACTGTTTCACTCAGACTGTTTGCACATGTGTGAGGCAGCATCAGGATCTGATATGGTGATAAGTCATCCATGTTCATATCTAACGTTATGTTGCTTGCCTCTACAGTGTGCTATAACACGGTAGTACAGTAACCATGAGTATGACCAGTAGAAACAGTATACCGATGAGATGGATCGCTTATGCTGAACACAATACACAGTGATCACCTTTGTTTATGGAACTCGTTACAGTTACGCAGCTTCTTCTTAAACGTTCAACAGAATGAGTACTTGAGTTGAAGAGCACGGTATGTGGTTTATTATCTTGACTCGCGACTGCGGGGATGAAAGGCCCAACCTACGGTCTACTTGGATGACATTGTTGAAACTGTGTTACGGACCTCTCGCTGGTATGGGCAATAAAACGCACTAAAGCGACGTTCTTTCTAAGACACACATGTAGGGACTAGTGACTAGAAAACTTGTACTGTGAGTCACCTTTCATATGTACATCGATTTAGAAAACGTGTGAAAGTAGTAACTGATTCAGCAGTAAAAGGAGATCTGGGGAGTTTTCTACAATGGCAGCAGACAGTGATAGTAGAAACGTCCTGTCCATATTGAATCCCGTTTATGTCCAATTCTAGTATTCTAATCTTATCCCTCAGATATAAACTTTTGGCTTCTGAGTGAATCACCACTACAGGATCACCATCTTATATAATAATTTGTGAATGAATGGTAAGTTCAGTCTAACGTGTTCATGATGGAAGTGAAAAATTAGAATCAGGGCTTCGCCCGAAGTTCTGATTTTTCACAACTGGGTACATCATCAAATCCATCGAAGTACTCATTAGAAGTAGGAAATGACCTAATTTCTCTAATCCCTCAGGAAAATGGATTACCTGAGTCAACTCTCATCGATAACCTGTCTATTGTCAATTCCATTACGTACAATATTTTTGTGTGACAGAGTCGACAGAACTGTAAGACTGTATCTGGTTACCGGTTGATTACGGGGCTATAAGCTTAATAATGGATTTCAAACCTGTGTAAATTACAAACTCATTTATCTGTGGCTTTAACTGACTACGAATGTTCGACGTGAACCTCTGCAATTACAAGATTTTTGAAAGATTTTGCTGGACATCACAAAATTGAACTGCATGCATGATCTTTTCACGAAATTAAGCTCGTTTTCGTGAATCGCTTACACCGAAAAAGAAAGTGACGTATAATCTACCTCATCGTTTCATTATGTTGTCTGATTAGTTCGTACGTCAGTGATATACATAAATATGCACGTACTGACCTACTACACATTATATCATGTGTGAGGCAGTTATTAATGCAATAACTAATGAAATACTATTAGTGTTCACACGAGTCACATTGACAGGTAAGTCATACAAGTTATTTTGCTCGAATGATGAATTTTGCTGAACGTAAATAGGAGCTTAGATAATGACTGTCATCTGGCTAAACACAGTAATGCTTGAACGATTCTCAAATCTGGTTTCAGATATTTTATGAGCAGAAAACAGAAAGTTGTGGACACCGGGATTTTCTGACTACTCAGAGCAAAGTGCATAAAGTTCGTCTGTTCTCAAAAATTTCAGCTTCTGTTTTCCAGATTACCAATTCTGGGTAAAATCAATTCGGGTGTTTACTTGATATTGTCAAGCTTACAAATACAACCATTTTTATGAACAAACAATACATGCTGATAAATAGGGATTGGATCCGTAGATCAGCATTTTTATAGTGTTAGTAATCAAAACGTTCCTCAATGTCAATTTTCCGAACATCATTTCAGGATTTTCTACGCCACCTACTGAGACAAAGCAAACCAAACGAGATGATTGATGAGGCCAAGCTTATCGAATATACCGATTCAATCGTAAGTTTAATTTATCTCCATCAGATATGGTTTATTGTATGCGTTTGAAGTGAATGGATTATCTCGACCTACATAAACCGTGTGATGGCTGATAAGACTTATGTATTTCATGGTATTTGAAGATTTTCAGACTTCATTCATTATCATGAGTAGTTTACTTCCTCACTCACTAACGCAACTGTCAAGTTCACACCACCAACCAGTTCAAAGCAACAAACTGAAAGCGATGATGTAACAAAAACAGATGCACAAAAATATGCATGGGTTCATAAGGCCATACACTGTTACGTCATTGAAAATACCCTCGTTTGTGGCCGATTTTCTCTGAGCTGACGGAGGAAATTTGTTTGCTAATAATTAGAGACAGTTAAAAACTGAGTGAAGGTGAGTAGGAAAGAATTAATAAATCAGTGGAATGAAATCTTGTCATCAGTGAACAGAAAGACAAGAACGAAACGATATTCCGCTGAGCGCTGATTCGTGGGATTCGGCTAGCAGCGTGACCAGACACCTTGTATCGATGATTGTCACACAGTTTTTCGTAGATCAAGTGGAACTTTGAAACTCAGCCGAGTTAGTCTTGACAACAGAGTTGTTCGTTGAATTCAAATATGACTAGACCCTAAAAATCAAGCAATTATTTCTATACGGCAAACTTTCAATACCACAAAGCAGTTTCTGTTTTTCAGACATGGTTGCATAAGTTGTGAACAGACGAAATCCGGTTATAGGGAGGTTCTGGTCCCCATAAGCAAATGACTAGGTTGTTGTCAGAACAACAGTCAAGCAAAATCAGACAGTAAGTACACATCACTTTTAGTTATCAACATTGAGTAGGAGATTGTTTTTCATGTGCCACTGATTATAAATTTTCCACTGCTCTGTATATTTTATACCTCAAGAGGACCTCTGAATTTCATCAATGTTTTTCTGATCGGCTCACATTAATGTTACTGCTGGCCAGTTGGAAAACTAGAAGAGTGAATAAAATAGGTTCTGAAGTAAATCCTTGTCAAACGCCTCTTCTGACGTGAAAACGTTCACCGTTACATTGAACCTAAATGTAAATAGATAGTTTACTGGCCACCTCAGTATATATCTACCGACGCCGTGATTATGTAACAAGATTTGCTGATCTGATTGGCAGCTTTAAAAAATCGACATATATAAAGAAAACCACAATTTAAAATGATTCCTATGGAAATTATTGTGGGTGAAAAGTTCAGGATTGGAATCAGCAGCCATTTGTCACTCACAATTAACCTATTTACTCACAACGGACTAAGGTGCAAACTATATGAAACGGTAAATATATGTAATGTTGATGTCAGTACTTTCACAAGTGTATCAACCTACACGACTACTGACCGTTTGGGTGCACATTGTTTCACTTGTTTTGAATCAACCCGACTAATGTGAAATGTTGACAGACTCGGAAAATGTGTGAATGACGGCCTAACTGGATAGTGATAAGTTAGTGTGTGTGTGTGCCATAGATTTATAGACTACATAAAGCGTCCGTTTGACTCACGGAATTCATGCTTGAGTAGAGTTCAAGTAGATTTTGTACAATTATGCACGCATTCACGCATTTCTCAAGTCAATCAACGTTTCACAGTTTTCAAGCCAAGTCGAGATGAGGGAAACGGCATTCACACGAAGAGTGAATAGGGAGCAAAAATATTCAACACAATATTTGTAAAACTATTAAGGGATGATCCGCTATAAAGTGATATTTTCAGAAATTTCGGAACAAGTTAGTCGCGTTCAGTATTTTATGTTTGTGAATTAGTGAAGAGAGTAATCTTCAAAATAAGAAACTGTCCCTGCAGCACGGATGTCAGACTGCAGTATCTTGTTCGAAAAATTTAAAAATTCTTAGAAACTTACGAGAAACATAGATTTGTTTGAGTAATCTCAACTAGAGCACAGTATCTATTCTCACGGGGTGTGTAAAAATGCAAAGTATGTTAGAACACATATATTAACTTAAAGGTGACTGAGGATTGAGTGTAGATGCAGTTCCGAGACGGATGGTGTAATGTTATCTTCTTTCACTTCAACAAAAGCCTGCCACTTGTACTGACTAGTGAAGATTGTCAACCACAAAAAAGCCTAGTAGTATCTCACCAAACAGTAGGAAAATGATCACGTGTGAAAAAATATGACAGCCTTGGTCCCACCAAGTTTGTCGCACATAAATGCATTAAGGGTGAGAATATTAACGAACAACATAAACAACCCAGCGGCATACTTGAGAAGAAATGTATTACAATGGAAGAGCAAATCGGCTACCCGAAACGGAAGGAGGGAAGGATTGTGGTTATAGAACTAACTGAACTAGTTCTTCTGGTAGAAGAAACTGATCCATTCAAGTCCCTAAGGTGTGTTTCGCCAGTATAATAATTCTGAAAATGTATGTTAATAAAAGGTTTCATGTCAATTTCAGCAAGAATGTCTAGAAACATTCGAGGATTAGTACAGTGTTAAAAACAGACTTTTACAATGAAGTACACAGACTTTGCCAAACACATTGTAAATCAGCTCAGATCGAGTCTCAAAACGAAGTTTTTAGTCTTCCAGTTTGGCTTCGTAATGTAGATTAGAAAGCGACATACCCATATTGAAATCGGATGTATGGAACTCGTAGCCCAGGCACAAACACAGAATATGCGTAACATATCAATCTTTATTGAGTTAGTGAATTGTGTATGCAGCTAAACGGCTTAAAATCTTAATCGACGAAATGCAAGGCCAATCAGAGGTAGCTGAAAGACACCATTGGTACAGCAGCGCACACGTAAACCCCCCTTCTCTCTTAACGAACATGATTGGTATCAAGGTTCAGCTGCAGTTAGTCACAGTCTGCTAAAGCAAAAGTTACCTTGTACAGCCCCCAGTTGACTGACAAGCTCACGATGACAGTTTTCAGTATACTGTTGTTCCCACGTCTTTTGTATGCCACAACTCGGCAGCTATTATTTCCTTAATCTGGTAGGACAAACGTCATCTGGTTGTGTTTGGAAGCCCAAAGCAACATTGCATGATATACAGAGGATCTTGGAGGTTTCTTTGTAAAACTAAGTCTTCGGGTGGGAAATTAGTCTCATACGTGCCCTTTGCAAACTTAATCTAAGTTACATACTTCACAAGCTGCCAAACACGGGTCTTTAGAAATAACATTGATAGAGCTCCTTATATGTGAGAGGTTGGCAAACTAATTGAGAAATATCCGAAAAATCAAGGTAGTGTGCGTCAACAAGTAAGTGAATAGCAAAAGCACATAACCATGTAGAAAGTACAATCACAAAGTTTGTGATGCACACTGTACCCATCAACTTCTGTTATCCCGTCGGAGCGAAAACTATGAAATGAGTCTCTAGTAATTTGGAAACTATCAATCTCCAATCTCCGAAGGAATCATATTCACTCGCTAACAAAACTGTAGTTGACCGTCAATACGTTTTAGGTCCTCGGTGGGTGGTCAGGTGACGATAAATGAGCTCAAGTTCGTTGTGCAGATTTTGTTAAAAGGTTGAACATAAAACCAAAGGGAATTGACTAATACTCAGATTTTTCCGATAATTCGCTCGAGGTCTAAACTACTTAATAAGCACTAGCTCATAGTTTACTCATTTCTAATGTGTACTGGGTGTTGGAAGATTCATGCGAACCTTACAGTTTGGTAGAACCTGAGAAAACATGTGCACAGCCTACTAACAATTGAAGGCTTTGAAGTAGACATGAAAAAATGAATAGATGGATTCATTCTTTAGTGATCATTGTTGTCAAAGTGGCAAATAAAAAAGTTACAAGAAATGAACGAAAAGAAAACCAGACACATTTACCGAGGGAGCAAAAAATAGCTGACTAACAGTTGTAATAAGCAGACAAACGTATATTTATTGCACCACCAGACTTTGGATAGTCAACTTGCGTGGAGAGTAGTTTCGGCATTCTTAATGTGGTTGTCCATACTGTGCCTGGATTTGTTTTAAACAGTAGCAGTTACAACTGGTTTCCCATGGATCTCTAACGTTGGAACATCGGATTCGCAGAATAATTTTTGCGCAAACCACACGGCCCAGGCTGTCATAGCCATTACGTGCTACCCATGAACCGGTTACTATGACTGCGCAAAGACATATTTCTTATCGAGTATTGCGTCGGCCAACTTCATGTATGCCTTATTTGTCATTGTTTTGTTGACAGCTAGCTCACTCTACCCATATATACTAGAATAACGTGGCGAAGGCTATGCTGCAGTTAGCTTTGAGTCTTCAATTTGTACTATCTCATTAAAAGTTGTTTTCTCACCCCCATTGAATTTGTGTTGTTTCATAATATGAACATCTTTGTCAACCTTTTCTACAAACACTGTTTCAGTTACCCTGAATTGATGATTACATACACGTTAGTTGAAGCACATGAATCTTAGCATCAGTCTATCCGAAAAGAACATCTCCTTTGATTTGACAGGGTTTACATAAGTGTCACTTCCAAGATTTGTATCCGAACCTTTCTATATTTGGGGGTTATTCTAAAGGTGCAAGTGAGATTGGTGATGGCATTCAGTAGGGCTTCATCAGAAAGTTCTCTATCGGAAACACCACTGCACAGCTTATGCCCGATTACGATATTAATCAGAAGTTCTAATTTTAACGGAGCGAAACACCGTTTCTCCTTTTTCAGTACACGAAATGTTTGTTGCTGCGAATTCTAAATTTGACTATGAAGTATTACAACTGAGAAACCAATTCTTTTTTTCCGATGTTGACAACTACAACGTCAATGACTGAAAATGAACATCCGGTTCACAGATGCATTATACAGATAAGGTCATCAATGATGTTTATTTTTGGACTTCAATTCTGGATAGTACTTCATACAAGTAAATATGATGTGGAATTTGACGGAAGTATTGGAGGGAGGCAAACGTTCTTTTCATTTTTCGGATTAACAAAAGACAATGACAGAAAATTAATTCTGTTTCTCTCATTTCATCATGACATATAAGCAAATAAAGTTCACAACAGTGCAGTTATGTTAAGTACGTATGACAAACACGCTAGGTTATGTCACACATTCTACCAGAAACACTGAATAGCCCGTCAAGTAATGTTGTAAACAATGAAACACATCGGGTGTAACCTCAGTAATTCCTACTCGGGCTGATCGTAATAGTTATGCATTGAGATATGCCAATTCAGTCATTTACCAGGACATGTTTTATGAAAACATTTCTGTCCAGTAGTTAATTTCATGGTGACTGGCAATGAGTGATGAGTGAGTACAAACGGACAATTTCATTTTTCACACCGCAGTTCAGTGCAATAAAAAAAATTCTGGAATGACGAACACTTATAATTTAGTTCGGGAGTAAAAAAACTGTGAGCAATCACAATGAAATGAGTGGACATTGCAGCTGACAAATGCACGAATTTCAGTGAGAGAGAAAAAAAGAGAAACGATTGAATGTCTTTGACTGGAAAATCGGAAATTCGTAGACAGGGATGGTAAGGTGTGGCTGATTGATCCAATGTGAAAAGGGTTTTTCAGTGAGTGGCTAATAGAGAGAACTAAAGGATTAAGAAAAACGCTGTTCGAATGGATGGAAACAAAAAACTGAAGTTGTTATTGTCAAATTCAGTAGGACAGAGTTACATATAGAGTAGACACAGAAGAACAATGTTTCTGAATAAGGAACAAGTTGATTAAACGCTCATCCATTATTGATGCACTGTAGCCAACCTGTCAGGCAGAATTGTTTATGCGGAAACCAGGAGTACAAAAATGAACAGCGATAACCCACTGTTAAAAACACAGTAAAATAAGCCGTAAAGTGGCAAGATGGAACAGTTACTGCAAAAGCCAATTAACAAAATGACTATATTTGACCTAAAACACATGTAGTAGAATGATTCGAATTGCTATATTGAACACAAAAGGACCAAGATGCTTTTCTTGAGTGACGCTTTTAATGAGACTGATTGTTGATCCGTAGCGTAGCAGATTTTATATTTTATAAGAGACTGTAAGAAATGACTGGACTCGAACCAGCAGTATAAACGAGGTGTCTACCTGATTGGGGATGCCACATGACACATTTGATCGGTGACCAACTTTAGCCGAGTTTTAAATCTGCGAATTTTTTTCATGGATTTGTTTCTAAAACACTTCTCATATCTAGGCATGTTTTATCTGCTGCCAGATCGAGTCCACCCGAAATCCGGAAATTTCGCAGTTTGATCTCTTCTATTGTATTCAGCACAGTTTTTTAAACTAAGAAAGGTTTCGGACATGATTTGACACTACTTTTTCTTTCTTCATTAGCAAATGAACGTTTGCTTCAAAAGTTTTGAGGGTTTACTTACTCTAAGTTAAAGTGTATGTAGCTAGACCAGCGGACAAATACTTCGGTGGGTTTGCCTCTTCTACCCTAAGTGGCTAAATGCACAACCTCAGTCTGGTGAATGACTGATCTCTGGTTGTGTTGACCAGTTTGGCTATTTGTTATTCAACGGGTACTGTATAATGAGTGAACGGGCTAACGGGCCATGTTCAGGCTGATCAAGCAGTTTTGTCGGTCTAGTAAAATCCTGTTTAATCCTCCGGTGAAACAAGTTACAACCAAGAATTGAACGCGTCGGCTTCTCAAAGTTGGACGTCTGTATGTGAATTTTGATGGACCAAGCAACCACAGGGTACATATGGATGATCAAACTAAACATAACGTGCAAACCAGTTTTATGCACAGTGCTGGGATGTCAGTATACAAATGGTTATTGATTAGGGCAGTGCTGAGTTGCGACTTTTGATCCGTTAGCTGATAACTCGTATTATCTTGCAACTTAAGCGAAAAGATTTGTAGGTGTTGGCTGTGTGGTCAGCCACAGTCAACTACAGAGCAATCACAGATGTGCACGTCTTCATTTCCCCTTAATGTGATGCTTTGTGGTAAAATTGATTAGACGTTGTGTTATAGTCCGGTCAACTGTTACGAGCTAAAGCTTGATTAGTAATAAACACAATGCATTCATATGACTAAATTTGCTGAGCTAAAAATCTCTTCTAATGTGGTGATTGACCGCTGGGATTTCCAATGCAAGGAATCTGTGTGGCTCAATTCAATCCAGCGCCCGTAGCGTTCATGGCCTATTCATTCAGTTCGTAACACGACGGATTCCAGTCCATAATTTCATCGTGTGGATTCGACCGGGCCTGAATTCCAACATATTATAAGGGTATCGGTCTCTGAGAGCGTTAGTCGTGAGATCATTGCAACGCTGACAATTACCGCGTATGTTCTTATGAAGACCTCATTTCGACTGAAGTTAAAACGGTGTTATGAAATAATACGCATTTTGGAATCAGCCACTGATAGGTTTTTAAAATCAAATATTCCTATACTTCCATTCTATCAAAAAACTGCAAACCCGCCAAATTTTTGGCGTTAAACTTGTTGGGCATCAATTTCCCGTAAAACTCTGGCTCATTGTTGAAGCCTTACAAAAAGTAACGCAACTTAGCTTCCTTGTACAGAATCGGGAATGTGATGAACATGATTTCTTCTTCATAACATTGAAACTGAACTCATAAGCAGTATTCTGCCCATGAGCAGAAAAACCTGCGAGTCATCTGTCAGTAGTGCGAACTCACTGAATGCTTCTTTCCTCATACACAACGTTGGTAGGACAGTTAATGACAGTTTGTTCACTGAAAGGTACTACTACGATGTATGAAAATGATTGAGAACGTCAACAAAATGTTAATGTCACGACTTATCCAGAGCACGTGACGCTTGATGTAATGATTTGTTATCTTATATGGAAAACCCTTGACCTCTTCCACACAATATCCAGTTAGTCACCTGACATCTACTAACGGATCTGCGTCGTCCTCGTATCCTGCATCTGTTTTGACTTCACCTCTGTATGAGCAACAATGCACCTGCAAACAGAAAAAGACTGGTAACACGGAACATTGGATGAATTGGACTGGTGAAGTCTATATAAAGATATTATTTTTCTGGATTTCGGCACGGATGACCATAATGTTCTCCGCATGAAATTTCCCAGGCTCACAGTCTGGTTCTGTTACCCACGGACCGCTTCGAAGTCCATTGTTTTGTCACTGACTGACTAAAAATCCGCAACTAGCGATGCTACTCCAGGTTTTATTCTCGGTTCGCTGTGGTCCCCATTATTATTCTTCGTGCCACTACACATGGTGTGTACCTTTACTAGGAAGGTCAATGGAATGCCCACCGAATGACGCCTTGCTATAGCAATGTGCCTAGAGGCTACATGTTAACCCCCATTTATTCCTGCTTTTCGCCCATAATGTACTAGCTATCATGGAACCCTCGGTATTGGTGTAGTTTGTCGATAAGAAAATGTGGCCATTGAAATACAGTATCAGATCAGGATGATTCTGACAAGGTACACCGTTAAACTGCACCTACCAACAACATTTTATCTTGTTGGAATACGCCTTTTTGTTCTTGCTTTGTCGAGCTACATATCTTCATTACTCGCATCAGAAATAAAGAAGAAAGCAATCCTCGTTTAATCTCCTTTCTTTGCGTAAATGTGGGAAAATTCCCATAATATCAAAAGTACTGAACGAACACAAACTAAAAAAAACAGGTGCCGAAGTGAGCACGTAAATAATCACGGTGGAACTGATGCTTTTGAGGAACGTTACTCCCAGTTTCGATTATGACTGATTTCATTACTTCTTCAGTAGCGGAGTTCTCTTGGTGTATGTGAAAAGAATGTATGCAAGGAAGTAATGGGGCAATGAAGATGACCTTATCGGACCGTACGGTGCAAATTCGTATGAGAATCACATCCATTAACTAAGGCACCCTAGTATTTACGACGGAAAAGTTCAGTCAGTCAGTTACTTTCGCGACATTCAAAATAAGCTGTATCACAGAAGTTCGTCATGGTCAGCTGTTCATCCTACACGCTTCACCGCGTTATCAGTAGTGCGTTTGGAACCACTTAACAAACTGGTGCTACAACCAGATCAATATGGCTCCCATATAGATGGCTGTGCACGGGAAGCTCATCTTAGTTACTATTAGTTACTGTTTAGCGAAGGAATTTTAAGCAGTGAATGGTTAACTAATTAGTATGAAGCCATAGCAAGTGGGCCTGAAGAAACTAACCCCGATTCCGGGATAATTGGCTGATCACTATCCACAGGAGAGTCGGTTGAACATCTGCGATGTGGGTAGGTCGGGGAGGGAAACTATGTGATTAGTCGAGGTAAAAGGAGCTAGGAGACGTAATTATTTTTTATGTGACCACTCAGCAGTCACTTAAACAATATAAAGGTAGAACCCTATGTTCCTGATCAAGCTCGAGTAGTGCATTAACTAAACCTAAGGGCTGTTCGTGATATCAGTGGACGTAATCGTCACATTATATGCACATTATATATCTTCGACGCATATTGGTGCCCTTGTTCACTGATTATTACTATATAAATCATATGCAGGTTAATAATAAGTGACGATCTGACGAACAATTCTTTAAGATAATTCTTTTTCCAGTCCACACAATTACATAGATTTTATCGAGAGACCATAGGACAAAGCGCAATAAACAAGAAGCGACAAGAAAGGTTAATACTAGCCTACAAACAAAATAAGTGGTCAGGCTCAGACCGGACGTTGCCTGGATGTTAGGTCACACGATTAGGGTCAAATGTTTATGTGCGGTTAGACTGGATGTGAGTGATCTGTGGCCACGGAAATTGTAAGGATTGAACAAACTTATTTTGAGGGCACAGGCTATGGTTCCGTAATTTAATAGCAAACGATTCGGCGGTCACCATAACGCCCTGTTTTTGGTTGTCTTTGCAACTCTGTCGACAACCCGAAATGTTTTGCTGATATCTGTGCCATGGTTGGTGTCAGCTAGATGTGCAACAATGGCTCTAGTAACTGAATTACGACAACCGGTTCCAATCCAAGCAGACTGATTTTCCTTGATCCGTTTTGAAAAACACCTAGTCGTACAACCAACATATTCTGCAGTATAACAGCGGCATGAAAATGAATACACTAGCATTGACTGATCGTAGTGTGGTAGCTTGTCTTTCAAGCTCAATGTTAACATCAACGTTGTTGTGAGCCAACTTTTGAAGGTTTCCGTTAGAAGAATACGTCTGAGTGACTGGCATATGCACCTGTTAAACTGATCTGCTACAGCATTCCCTTCAAACTGGAGTTTTATAAACACGGATTTCTTTCCAGTTGTGGACACTACCTCATGCCGGATTTTGGTTTTCCTATTTGAATAGATGAATTTTTCCCGGATAGCCGTTTTGTCTTTCTCATGACGAAGACAAGATGGAGTTTGTTGAAAATTAGATTACTAATTCCTCGAAACGACTAATGCAACAGGGCTGAATCACGCAAAATCAGTTTGACCAGTTGAAACCAACCGGATCCTTCATCTCACGTTTATATGGACTCCCTAGGATTCATAAAAGTGGTTGTACATTTAGACTGATGTTTAATATATGCAATTTGCCGCACTTCGTAACTGTTGGGTGGTTGGCAGACATACTAGAGTCTATACGACGGAAATTATGCCCACATAGTCTATGTGACACTTTCGAGTTTGTGGACTCTGTGACGGACATTAATGTTAGATATCGGCAAATAGGCTTCCTTGCTGTCACTTCGCTATTCGCGAGTATTCCGCTGGTGGAGACTTTTTGTGTGACCAGACTGAACAACCAGGAAGCATGTTCGGATTGCGGAAAGCAAACCTAAGAAAATTAATTTTGCGGTGCTTCCTCAATGTTCAGTTTCTGTTCAGCGGTGAGCTTCAGCGACAAAAGAATTGGATAGCAGTGTTATCTCCTTTAGGTCCACCACCCGTTGACTTATTCATGTTCAAATTAGAATCCTAAATTCAGTCGATCTTTCAGAGTCTTCATATGTACCGCAGATATGTAGACGATATATTCGTTGTTATACAGTCACAAGATGAGTTAATAAACATCCTTCAGATTTTAAATGCAACACACGCCTCAT
This sequence comes from Paragonimus heterotremus, assembly GCA_013368495.1. Lineage (NCBI taxonomy): Eukaryota > Metazoa > Platyhelminthes > Trematoda > Plagiorchiida > Troglotrematidae > Paragonimus > Paragonimus heterotremus. The sequence continues at coordinate 141,474 of LUCH01000154.1, forward strand.
TGCGCTGCACCTGAGAGGAAGAATTCAACAAAGATTTTCATTTCTTAGACGCCAAACTGGCCAGACTTTGAGACGGTACACTGAGTATGTCGGTATATCGCAAACCTACATAGATAGGACAATAAACCAATTTCAATAATGTTGTGCCCCTTAAATAGAAACGAAATCTGGCCCAGGGCCTGGCAACTAAAGCAAGAAATATTTGTCAAGATGACGCAGTAGAACAGGAACTGAAAACAGTTCAAAACCTATCGAGGGAAGACAGATATCCGCAGCAGTTCATCACTTCAAATATTGAGGTTAATAGTTTACAAATGGGCATGGAAACTATTTATTCAGTATGGGTGTCTAATAACACAGTGATCTCCCTTCCTAATGAGAAGCTGGGATATTCAATGACCACCTGTCTGAATTCGTCCTCCGAATATGGACGAACATGACTTCATGAGGACAGTTCCATGGTTTTCGTGGTGATAGGGAATTTGAGAGAAGACACTGCGTGCAATCAAATGTTCAACTCGCATGATGTATTATAATTTTCAACAATAACTTCTACAAAACGAGATTCATTCGAAGTGAACAACGAAAGCCAGTTGTGATAGAGGAAACTGGTGCTCTGAGTGAGGCAGTTAATCGTATTTTCCAACTTCGTATTTTCTGCCAAAGAATAATCTCACACTCGCAAAAGTGCTGACCAGAGAAGTACTTTTGTGTTTTAGATTGACGAATTTCCTTAGGCAAGAACACAAAGTATTTCAGTCCAGTGAAATATGTCTGACGGTAAATATTTCAATAAGAAAATAATTAAATCGAGGGTAATTCGATCAGAAACGATTGCAAATGCAATGTAATTTAATCCGACAAGGAAACTGGAAAATATTGTTCATTTTGGGATGGGACACGATGAAATGTTTGGACATATATGCCAAGTTATCCCAGCCGGTCTTGTGAAGACACCAAAATGGTTTATCCGCTCAGAAAAAAAACAGACACAACTTCTGACCACCGGTATAGCCTAAATAAACAGGATCACTGAATTCGATAACCACGACAGAGATAAATAAAGCGCAAACCTTTGGCTTATTTTTATTCATTTCATCAATAACAGTAAGAGATAACACACATCGTCAGATAACAGCTAATTTATTCTAAGCGGTTAAGGAAATCATGACGTTAGTCTACAAAGTAAATGAAATGTGTCCCACAAGTGAAAACCAGAATTATCAAGTTTTACGTTAAATGGTTCTTTGGAAGCGAGAAAGTGAGGTCTATGGGTTTTTAGAACTAGTTAAGTGGACGAGTTCCATCGTCCATTCTCATGATGTTTTTAGCAGTAGACTAGGTTGACCGTGGATTCGCGCCTTCTGACCACCGAGTTTAAAGTGTTTTCTCGTGTAAAATTTACCTGGTGTGCTACTTCATTCATTCTGTTGTCCTAATCATCAACATTTTATGCATATATATCATCTCATTTGGAGGCAGAATAAGCAATTGAGATACGAATACAAACAAGCTGTTCAGTACTTCAAGCTGAACGAAGCAAAAGCAGTTCAGCTAGTGTGCCCCTGTATCGAGTGAAATACCTTAGTTATGATTGGGCCGCACTTAAATACATATTCAGCAATAACCAGTTTTTATAAGTCTAATTGCGATAATTTTTGTAACCCTCTTGTGTTATGGATGCGCACATAGTTTCGGAGATATCTATGCGTGAACTAAACTTCATTTACTTAGTTCATTGTAATACATGTTTGAGAAGAGTAGGAGAGCGTTAAACGCTGGTATGTGATCGCATGTGCGCATTCACAGTACAAAAATTGTTGGAGGGTGTACAGTTGTAAAGGGTTTACTCAAATTTAAACAACTAGAAGTGACTTTGAATCTACAGAGTCGATTTTGGCACTGATGTATTAGACATCAAACGTGCGGTGAAGACTTGAGAATGCATCCAACAAAAAGAGGTAGGCAGAATTACAAGAACACAGATAGATAAACATATTTGGTAACCTGTAGTGATTCGCTTGGAAAATCTGTAATAGTGCTGTATCGGACGTTTATCTCCGCGTCGGTGAAGATCTAGTCCCACAACTAAGTCAGCCCTAACCAAAGAATTCGTCAATGATTTCCGTATCGGACAGGCATTACTTCCAAGAACATTTTTATACAGGAACCTGTCCGATTGAAAATCCAGTTTAGGAGAATGAAATTGTATTTTCTCAGTTCTTACTTTTGGAAAAGTGAACGTTCACAAATTTACGGATCACTAGTAAGAAACGATTACCATTTATTTTGAGCTTCACGCCGATTACCATTATGAGTCACTCGCTGGGGTGTTAAATTATTCAAATCTGTTCAGTAAAATTGAAGTCAAACAGAATGCCTGCAAACAGCTATGACTTTGTCCAACATAAAGTTAACTTGGCAAGATGTCTGGCTACCAATTTTTATTCGATAATCTAGTACCGAAGCGCAATAGGACGAAAGTACATCACACAGAAAGTGACACTCACTGTCAAATTAAACAGAACGGTACCCATGACATCGACAGTTCTGCTTGGCCTAAACGATAATCCACAGTTATGACAATCATTGTGGAATTTGCAGAGCCGATATGTATTTGAGAATACTTTCAAGTGATCAGTATAATGATTGGTAGGTTCCCTCGTCATTTCGGAGGTGAGAATCAGCTAACTGTCGCCGTTGGGACAGGTTTTATCAAAATAACTGAATTAAGTTATAAACCGAAAGCGATATCTTTACGTCGTGCCTCTAACTGTGTTGATGAACCAGCTAACTGACAAATCCAAACTTATCAAGGAAACTAATCACATTTCTAACAGATGAATGTAGTGTCACTGTATTGCACTTGTATTTGGCAATTTTTCTTTAGATTAATATCTACAAACTTGATCTTGTTTGACAAATACAAGCATCAATAAACTAAAACCCGTCCAATAAAGTGTGCTGGTCAAAACAGCTACACATCACGAATGTTATTCTGCTGATATGTTGTTTGAATTTTTAGACGACCAAACAGTTGTCCAACGTTAGTTAACACAGGTCACAATATCTCCCTTTTCTCGGCAGTCGAACAAAGAAGAATAGACGTTTTAATTTTAAGACTATAATGGGATTTTCATCCTGATAATTAACTAGCGAACGAGACAAAATTGGACACACGTCTGAGACCGACTGGAACAGACTGGAACTATCTTCCTTATGCTCGAACTTGACAAATTCACTAAGTAAATCCCACATGAAATCTTCGAATTAGCTGTTCACGTTATTTTAACAGCTCCACTAATTATGTAGCATGAATTGAAAAGTTGGCGAATTGCTTATATTGTATGAACTAGACAAGTTTTCATTGGACATTTTAATTGAGATGAGATTATTTGAAGGATTACGTGTCACGTAATCTTTGTTAATCTGGTCTATGAAACTGTTCAGCGTATTGTATCGGTGTGAAACAATAGGAAATTACAGCACTTTAAAATGTCCGCTTATTTGTCGCTTTGAAGATTAAAAGTGTTTGCAATTTAAACCCTCCTTTTTACAGTTGGAATTGTTTGATCAGAATAAAGATGGCAAGCTCCAATTGAGCGAAATGGCAAGGTATGTATATTTCCAATAAGTTTGTTGTGAAGCAGGAACACGGTTCTGCTCACAAAATGACACTGATCTTTGTGTGTTTCTCAGATTTTGAGTTAAAATGTATTTTGGTATTTGGGTGTAAACATTTTCGTGCGAGTGAGAAATGACATTCATTTTTGTTTTCTGACATGTACCAACAGTTCTACTGATGCGATGCTTGGGGTGGTTGCCTGAAAGCGTACAGTATCTAAACGAAATCGTTTGTCCGTCTCCAAATCATGTGTCACAAAAGATCTGCGATGGGTCGTTCGCAGACTACTTCCTATGTGAGCTCTCACTTTTAGGACATGCAGCAAACTAAGATGTTTCTAGTATATCTGATTCAGAGTGGTTAGCCGTTTGAGAAGCTAGAATGAAATCTTTGTCTCCTGGGAGGAAAAAGATATTCCCCAATCTGATTAAGAATGTTAAATGAAGCAAAACAGAAAACGTAGATTTCTACATGAAAGAAGTCAGAATGTTTAAAATGATATGACCGTGAAACTTAAAAGAAAAAATAATTGTACTGTACTTCTGATTATGTCATCCAAGATGGCCCATATACATTCTTTCTAAAATGAAAGGACAATGGTTGGTTATGAACAAAATTAACTGCCTACTAAAATTAACCTATTCACACTCAATGCATTCGTTTTATCTTTGTTAAATGCTAATCGTGGGAGTTTCCATGAGCTGTCGGGTGAGTATGGTCAGTACACGGGGAACTTCATTCAGGACAAACATTTGCGTTACCGCGACAACACGTTCATTATGCTTCATACAGTCCAGGTCATTACCACAGAGCCGTCGTCCATGGAACTTTAGAACACTCATCCATCTTCGGAACAGTATGGCTTACGTCAGCTTAATCCAGTGACTTAGGGGATGGGTTAAAATTGCAAACGTCAGAACAACCACTGATTCAGAAGCACAACTCACGTCATGATACATATTGGTTTATACATTTATGCACCAGTTACACTTTCATCATGAGACATTGCCTTTATTGCCATCGATGAGAGAAATGTGTAGGATAAAACTGTGGGGTTGTCATTGAGCTTCGTATAGTATTAGGTCAAATAAAGTTTCAACCGCTGGTTTGAATGCTCAGAAATTCCACAACATGGCATCATGCATCTATGATCTTAACCAACAAATAGACTGGGCTACGATTATGCTCTAACTAATTCAATAGCGTAGCTTCTCACGCCTTTATCAAATGGTCAGTGGTCCTTGTGGAGCGAAAGTGCCATGAAATACGTGTAGTTCTCATGTGCCAACTGGCTACCGCGGACTGCCCGTTTATAAAAAGCCTTAGTTACCGCACAAGCATGTATTTTCGAAGTGCATGCTGGTGACTCGGCCAGTTGCTAAAAATTAAATTCCACAACGTTAACTAATGAACAGAGACGACAAACAGAGCAAATGTACTTGTACATTTATCAAGGAGTAGTCTACATTAGTACAGAATGGACCACACGCAGTCAATGTACACTCCCTCGTGATCTAACCCTATACAGTAAGACTGACTCCGGCTACACAAGATATCTTAACCTACAGGTGAAACTATATACAGAGTCAAATGTGCAAATCGTACAAGTCATTAATCAAAAGTCTTTTTGTTTGTCTTTCTACGTCATTAAATATTGATATCGCTGTAATATTTTAAACAAAATCCCCCGACCTACATTCTTAGGTATCTTGTGATCTTTGCGTTGATAATGACGAATGATTCCAACGTTATCTAGCCTATTAAACAGTAAGACAATTACCGGAATGGAGCGTTGCAATATACGCTTGTGTAGTTTTGGAACAGCCGCACAAGTGGTTCGTTAATGAAGGCTCATTTCCAACATTGCGTGAAAAATTTCGGGTACGGGTTTTTGATTTAAAAAAACCGTCAGAAAATTTCAAAGATATTCTTAGCGCTTCTTGACATATTCTCAAACCGACATCTCACGATCA
>LUCH01000154.1:147634-161165 GCA_013368495.1 Paragonimus heterotremus
GAAACGGCTTGTCTGTGAAATATAAATGGTAATGGATCCGGGGTTCAGAATAGATGAAAATTTCAGACTTGAGTGTCAGTGATGAGACGGTGAAAATAATGGAGGAGGAACTTACCTCAGTGAACATTAACCTGACACCGAAGCTAATTTTCACAATAAATACATACCCGTTAACCTATAAAAGTAAATAAAACAGTCACCACTATCTGGAGGTATGAGTAGATATCAGTATTTGTTTTCTAGTTTTCCTACCATGTATTGAGTAGACCAATACTTTGGTTCATTTACCTCACCTGTTATCGAAATAAATTTCAATTTTCTAAAACTGGAGCTCACATCGTGTTGTGATTTTAAATCTGTTGCTCCCAAGCTGATGTCACGGTACCGATCCACTCCACGGCATTCACCTTTGAACATACATGTGGCCTTACTTTGAGCAATAGTACAAACATGGTTACATTAATGCTGGTTCGATGTCCATATTCGCCTAACTTATCCGGATTGAGGGAATGACATAAAACAGTAAAGAAGCTGTCAGTTCAACAAATTAATTGTCCGCTTAACAGAGCCATTCAGTAGTACGCGTCATTTTTTAGACCGTGCATTATCAGCAGACGTGATGTTCACAAGTTCATGTTATCGAGTTTACTGAATTTTATATTGAAACTGGAACAACGGCGTAATTCTAATATGTGTTCTTCTATACAGATTACTGCCTGTTAAAGAAAACTACCTCTGTCGACCTATCTTCAAAGTAAGTTATCTGAAAACCTTTAAGACACTAGCTCTATATAGTCATTCATTATTAAAATGTTATTTCGTTTTTTCTGCCGAATGTTTACTGAAAGCAACAATTTTGTTCAAACAACCTGCAATCTGCAGTTTGAACGCAAAACGACTTGCTTACTCAAACTTCCCTAAATGAAATAATTCAACCAGCTTAATTTAGTTTCCCGGAGATGTGATCACTTTGCTTTCGGTGAGCAGTCATGAGCACAAAACATCAGAATATACAGGACATGCGGATAGCAACAACATTACAAACAGTTAATCTCTGAGATTTACATGAAAGAAGGATTGCTGTTGGTCCAGAAGTAAACAAACTGCTTAAGTCAACAGATTACGCACAGATTGAACCAGATTGCGATTATTGATACACATTGACCAGGAGAACGCGAGTAATTTCAGATCCCGGCTGCAAAACAACCCGTCATATGATTTGATGAGCTCAGCTGCGTGACCTGATCCCATTATGTGCATTGCAGTAGACTAGACAGGGTTTTGGTTCGTTCATCTTGTCAAGATTTTCTGTTGTGTTCTCCTGCGCACCAACCACCTAAGCATATGTTCAGTCGTTTTCGTCATAGACATCGATATGTTCTGTCGATATGTAAGTCACTATAGCTGTAAGCAGACTGGTATATTGCATACGTATATATCCGTAAGATACGAATGTTGATAAGCTAAATAGCACTTCAGGTTTTAAATAGCGATCGCGGTACGCCCGCAGGGCGTACACTAGAAATGGTAGACTATGATTTTCGACTCACGTCAGTTGTGACATGGTTGCTTTTGAAAGGTAGATTTATAAAGATCTGTTGCTTAAGAACCGTCCATAAGACAGTCTTCATCGGTCTTTTCTGATTGTGAGAGTCAAACTATTCAGAATATTTGTTTGTGAATAACACCTTGTTTTCCCTCTCATTCTCTCCTTACGATCGGTCATCAGTGCAGATTTGCAGGGCATTCCCAAAACGGGGTTTATGCCCGAGGTCGATTGTAGGCAGCCGGCGCAAAAGTGGAAAACTCGAAACACTGACAGTTCCGAATAACCTAGAGGTGCATTAGGTTTTGTAATAAATCATTATGTTGTCTATGGAGTAAGGTATATTGGAAGGGTAAACTACTGTCTGCTTTTTCCTCGTCAGGAACAGGGGGGTTACGATGAACGGTATTAAGAGGGTTTATATATAAAACAAGTTGAATACTTGTGGCAGAATTTAAACCATCATTTGCATATCACTTATAGAGGTTTGCACCAAATCTGGCATCGGACATTTGCAATCCAGTCGTTCCTGAAATTACTTTTGCTAACTTTGAGCCTAATGAACTGCCCACTGTTGCACCATACATTTGTTTGTGGGACAATGCTCCCGAAAACGTTTAATTTCGTTGGAGTAATCTAAAAGATCAACTGTGACTTGAGGGAAAACCACACCGAAAGTCGACTGTTTATCTGAGGAAATTCGTTTGTAAATAAAGAGGCAGCAACGACAGAATACATCTTGTGTAAACCCAACAATGTTTGTTCCAGAGCCTTTGGCGTTTGGAAGGAATCTTTTGTATAATGAGGGGTACACATTTGATAGATAAAGTAGACAATTTCCACAAGCCATGTAGCAACCTTGTCCGTGCAAAGAATTTGCCTTACTTAGACACTAAATTAAAGAGCTTCCAGAGTATCTCTGAACTGCACTTTATAGATTGTACGTGATCTTTTTCGTCTTTTTTGAAGTTTCAAAATATGTTCATGCAACAATACAAGTTGAAGTTTCCTTCGGAGTTGGACCTGTAGTCACTCCTCTACATGATAACTGTACTGGAACTTCTGTCCAGCTGAAGAAAAACCACGTATTTCATCTCTTGCATTTGCAATAGGGTATACTAGTTTTTAGGTGTTAAACGTGGTATTGTTGCTGCATCATAGAGGCCACAAACTGGTTCAAAATATCGATCGCCTCCGCGGGGAACCGTCCTTTGTTGTCATGCGGTGTGGGGGAGGGGTCTTTTACTCGATCACATAAGTTCTCAAATCTCACTTGTATTTGTAATCAGTAGATACTTTTAAACGAAATTTTGAACTTCAGTGCAAGAGACAGAATATCTGAGGGTTCTCGTGTCAACTGTATTGTGGATAACTTCAACAAGTGTTGCAAACTGTATTTAGGGAGTACGCACTCTCCATGCGAACGAAACAAAGACCCCTGAAGACCGCAGGGAACCTTCGATTTGATACTTTACAGTATGTTTTCGACGAAATTATGGAACTCTGTGAGGTATATCGACGGCAGGCTGTTAATTTCAAGTACAAAACATCCTCAAGTGTCCAGATGTTTATCTAGACATTCCTATGAAGCATTAATATACAATTTAGCTAACCTGGCAAGATTGGCGTTGTTCCTGAGCAATTCAAACTTTAATAGTAAATGATAAAACAGCGATGGAAATCGTCCTGGTCTTATGCACTCTTCATACACGGAAGGATAACAACTAGTGACACGTATTCTTTCATTATTGGTGAAGTGGTTCAAGGGGCTGCATCGTTGTATGGTAAATTGACACTTGGTGACTGATTAGCTAGTGTTTTAAGGGAAAAACTCGCTGTTCAAATTCATATAATACAATTCAATCAAACTAACTTGTGAAATGTCAGTGTTCAGTAACAGTTTGGCTGGATGCCGTTTTGATGCCGTGTTATCCGCCTATATCCCTAAGCATTTAATGAACACTTATTACACAGAGGTGTTTGTGAGAATGGAATCCTACCGTGAAATATCCACAATCCAAGGTTGGCTGTGTAGCCCAGCCTATAGTGTAAGCAATACCTGAAGAATGTGGTTCCTGTCGCGAGTTCGAATCCAGCCGTAATCCACAATGTTCATAGACCGATCTCTTCATAATTGGTAGATCTACCAAAAGCAAAATTTTCTGAGATGTTCGGTTCAAGGTGCGTTTTCCTGTACTCGTTATTTTATCATGACCTACTGTGTCCACAGTCGCCTCATTGGGCAAATATCCTGTAGGCAGTGTTGAACTGAGAGACCTTTGTATTAGCGGGTCGCAAGACTTTCCGCTACCGGACCGCCGTCCCAATGAATCACGTTTATAAGCAGACAGTATGCATGCTTATAACGTTTGTAGACTCGTAAACCGTACAGGGTTAGTCAGCACAGTACACCAGTAGGCGCTCCCGTAAAATTACTACAATACAATTATAGTTTTTGTTACGTGATTCCAAAGACGAGTTAAGATACTCAGCGTTAACACTGTGATCGTTGAATTGAAAGTTATGCACTAATTGAAAGGTTTTAACAGTTGCAGTGAGACCTGATTCAAATTTGAACCCGATATTGCTTGAGTGATAATTTGATGCTATTTTTCTGAGAATTATCTACAACACCTGGAGACAGATTCACTACGGTTTAAAAGAATAATGCATCAGTCAAAGGAAGAATTTTGTCGTGAAATTTTTTTCTAAATTGATGATACCACTGTGGCAACTAATTTAATAATGAATGAATTTCTTTTAACGCACATTTTTTCAACAGAACGCCGCCAGAATAACACCTGAGGACATCGACCGGGCATTCTCCCTCTACGATCTGGTAGGTCACTCACTTCGAACCTTAAAATCATATTGGTCCCAATTTAATCTCTACCTCAACACTATAGCAAGGTGTGATTTTCCATTAAACCGGAACATCAACTGAACTGTTCATCGAAGCGAAGAGAGTTGACTAGCGAACTAAAAGAACAAAGGGACAACCAAAATCAAACAAACAGAAGTGGGCAAGCAACGCAGTGAAAGGATACTCGTCGATTATCAACATAATCATATCATTTTGAATGTGTAGAAAAAAATGTATGAGACTGGCATTTTAGCTCCACTTTGGGTAATGGTACTATTGGTAGTATGGGCTCTCCAATTTTCAATGTAGCGAAATTATGATAGCTAACTAGCTTATCGTGCACTCTCTAGCAGCTTATAGTTATATGCCGTGTAGCATGGTAAATCTAAGCTTCTCGCTCCAGTGTGGTTTAACATTTCGAACAACGTTAAAAGTATATATCCACATAGATAGGTTGTTGCAAATTGGTCTCAGGTTTTGAGACCATTTATTTTCAGCCATCCACTAAGTATCTGGATCCGAGTGCCAAAAATCAGCCAGAGTTTGTCTAGAAAATCTTTACATCAGTGAAACCCTAGGATGTAAGTCGACTGGATTTTTCAGGCATATGCTAAATTCAAGCATGAGGTCCATAGCAAAGACAGACGGATTGTAAGTCTATTATGCATATTTTGACCTGTCATCAAAAAAGTATCTTTGCAAACGGTTGAAAGTGTTTCACTTATCACCTGTTGTCTCACAAGCCTACAGCTTTGATACATAACATTCCATTTCTGTGTAAGAGGAGCTTATCGTTGATTACGTATACCCACCTGGCGGTTATGTTCTTAGTATCAGATGCACCTCACATAACAATGAGAATGGTCTACCCATTTAACGTCACATTCACAAAAAAGACTTTCTGATAACTTCGTCCTGATTTTCATTGTTCTGTATCACCTAGGTAAACGCCTTCTTGTCTTAAGGTGACGTTCGCACACATTTCAGATTGACCAACCAGTACTCGCTGGCTAAACGATTTATTGTAAACAGGGATAAGACTTCTACCTTATCTTTCTTAGTAAGCACTTAATGTTCCAGAAAGTAAAGAGCTATCAGCAACAGTGTGCAGTCTTTCAAATGTATTTTAGGAGTGTACTGGAGAATACCAGACTGTCATCATGATAACAATTAACTACAAGTACGTATGTTTGTTCAGCAACATTGCACATGAAGTGTTCTGCTTTGTTTCAGCATCTACACTGTAGATGGAATGGTTTCCGTGAACATCTTGTTCACTGATTGGATTTATTCCTTCACCTAGAGCAAAAACAACTAAATTGGCCTATTAGTTGGCTGCTCACCCGACAGGATCAATGCAACTTCATTCAGAACTCTATTGGATTTCCATTCAGTTACTTATTTTCCTATGATAAATGGTTGATCTTCCCAATCAAGTTTGAGCCATTTCTACTTATGATTGACTGTGACAGTATCTTGTTAATTGATTCCAATCAGTTTGAATCGGTCTTCTTTATCCAATTCGCCCGCACGAAACTAAAGCACAAGTGCATCCAGCTCACGTTGTGTTGTCAGCTGTATAACTGATACCGGTTCATCGATGATTCCGTGTGGAATGTAGGCGTGCACCTATCAATACGTTCGCTTGCTTGAAAAGGTCGTTTAACCCCGTTTGGTTGATTGTAATTTAGAACGGTCTGGGACATTTGGTTTCATGCTTAGGATTTTATGCCAAGCCTCATCTTACTAACAGAATTTTCGTTTATTGAGTAGACAGATGCTGAAAATGATGAGAGCAGGTCAAAAGGATGATAGTTACACATTGAAGTGTTTTATATACCAACAAATGATAGTCTATGGCATAAAATGATATGATTGAGATAAGAAGATCGGAATAAGAAGACTTGTATGGACGGTCAGTCTAAATGTGTCTACTGAGTGACTTTATGCGGCTTAAAACGGAAGGACGGTTAACCGTCGAACAGTGCTGTATCCACCTTCTGAAATTACATAAATGAGCTACACGGAAAACTGATGGCGCACTAGCAATATTAAAATTTGTTTGACGGACGGTTATCATTGTCTTTTAATCAAATGTGCCTTAATCAAAAATGAATGATCAGTAGATCTTCCGATTAAAAGTGGTAGTTAGTTAGAGGGGTGGGCTGATGATCGATAGACCAGTAAGTGAACAGACATGCAACTATGCAGTATCAATCAGAATACACTGTAAATACGCGATACATTCATGTTGACGAACTAACAGCAAAACAGCAAGAATGAGAAAAAAAAGTGGAGAAGACAGAAATTGGGCTTCGAAAGGAAGAGCGGGAAAATGTTCGAACCTTATAGCACAGGATACGACGGTAACCTTATGTAAACTGTTTCTGAATGTTGTAACTTAAGTTCTCAATTTGCGGCGTACACCTATATACGCACTAGGGGATGTTTTTCATAGCCTATCCCATATCACTGAAAGCCCTCTTCGTATGCAGCATGTAGCTTGACTAAAACAGACAGCACTGCTTTCAATTCATTACAGAACATCTACCTGTTATAAAGAGAGATAAGCAAATTGAAGGGAATTGACCTAAAATGTGCAGACAGTAGTACAAAGTGTAATTACTCTCTTGGTAAGAAACACATTAGCTAATTATGTGAAGTAGTGATTCAGACGAATTAAAAGGACCGTTGTGAGAAAATTTGCTGCAAGTTTCAAATGAACAAATATTAGGTGGATGAGAGAATGAGAACGTGTTGAAACATCTTCAAGGAAGAGCATAAAAAAACATGAAAGTGTTGATCAGAAGTAGGGGATTTGATTAATGTTTCCACGACCATCATTCATTAATTACCACAGGCTACGTTTTACTCTAGACCTGTCAGTCCGTCCCCTTTGAGAAAGTGCATCACACTCGAGTTGCGGTATACTTGAAGCTCAGAAAGTTACCTAGACATCGGTTATTAAGACAGTACTAAAAAGAAGAACTCTGAACGTATATGTTGATACAAAAAGGCGTTGAATTTCAAGAACACTGGTGGTTTCTCACCTATGGATTGTGGTCATCCAAGTAAAATTAGCAACGTACATTAGAGAAAGATATCGGGCCGAATTACTAGGTAAGCGAACAGCCTGAAATGGAATGAACATTCTTTTGCAGACAAAACGTTCATCCAAATATACTACTTGTAAACTGTTCTCTGGCAAACAGTTGCACCGTTAAATTTCAGTTTGAAATATGTCGGGGAAACCTGCTGCGCCAGTTAAGGTATACAACATTGTAGTTTACAACTTCACTGACAGTGTTAGTTTATATATCTAAACTAATGTTATCGGCACAATTAGAAGGGAATATCTACCTAACATCAAGACGGATTTTGGACCCACAGTAAAACACATCATAGAGAACGCATAACATTTTGAAAGACACAGAAACTGTACGGAACGTATGGACCAGCAGTGATGTTTATTGTGCTTGATAAAGAACTAGTCTCTGCTAAGTCTGAGCAGGACAGGATTAGTGTGGGAGTTGTACAATAGAATACTGAATAGACTCAGATCACTTTCATACAAGGTACAATGCTGACGTGGTTTTCTTTTATCAAAGATAGGATACTGTCACATTTGCGTTACATTTTCTCGACAAATGCCACGCATCTAGCAGTTCATAATACTTTTTGCCAATACGTTTGTAATACTTCCATTGTCAGAAATCGTTGATATTTCATACCTTTTGTCCAGTTGATCAACATTTAACCCGGTTTATTCCGGATGTCATAACTAGATGTTCTAGTGACTAATATCATTTCATAACAACACGTGTGTGGTGAAATATATCATTGATTCTAATATAGTTAATCTTGTCAACCAATCACAAAACCTAATGACTTATTCGAATTAATTAATTCGTTGTGCTAGGACGGAAATAATACGATCGAAGATGAAGAACTAGCGGGTTTCCTCAAAGATCTTCTTGAATTAGCACAAGAGGTAAGTTGGATTTGGAGTCATACAACTGTTGTTAACAAACATTCAATAACTGTGCTCCAGATTGACCATATGGATGAAAAAACAGGTTTACACGTAAGAAAACTTCATCAAACTTTTGTCGTTCGTTTAAAACTTAACACTAGAAATATAAGAAAAACTGGGAAGCTTAAAATACAAAGCAATCAAGAAACTATAACGGCATTTAGATGGTTGCATTTATGTACCAGTTCGCTTGCTGTTGCAACTAGACTTACGTGGGCAGAACGGACGTATACCTGTCTCAGTCAGCAACCCAACATGTCCTAAACTTGCTCCGGTACTCGAGGGCTCAAAAGCCCAGAGCGCGCAAACATGCTAGTAGAAGTGTCATGTCTATGATTTCTACCTACGTCCTAATGACAAATCACCAGGTTAACAGAGTTCTTTCGCTAAATATACTGCTTCGCAGTTAGAGAGCAATACTCCTTAACCAAACTTACCCGTAAGTGTCGTATGCACAATGATGGCTGATGTAAACCGCTGAACCAAGTTATTCCGAATTTACATGATTCATGACGCGATTATATGTGTATCTAATTACTACTTATTCCTCTCTCTATACATGTGGTGCACATAAAAACAATATGTGACAATATAAATCTTATGAGGTGGGTAATATATACTCGTCCAACATCACTTGCTAGCGGCCACAAGCTTGCTTCTCAATAGACAATGTCGGCTTGCCTCCTTTCGAAGGGATTCACCTACTGTAATACCACGAATTAGGGGGTTCGAATAGCCCTAGAACTTGTACTGGGATCAAAATCTCCCATGCAAGTAATAAAGAGAAGACGTCGTACTGGTTGCAGCAAGCGGTTCTTATTCATGAAACAGAAAGCCGAATTCATAAATGTACAACAGTATTTTAGAAAATCACAGTCTTTCATTGACTCGTTGTAGGGCACACGCAAAGTCACAGACTGTACGTTAATTGGTGTAATGCAGAACAAAGAACTTAACGAATAACGGAAGGCATAACACTAAGGCTGTTCGTCCATTTCTGATTTGTTGTTTTAATGCGATGTTTGGACTGGTTCCTTGTTAGATCCCCTATTGTTTCGGGGTTTGGATAAGTGGTGTGTAGAGTTCCATCATATACACATGGATTCAATTCTTATCAGAGCTCATCAGTAATGAATACACTTGCAACGACCATGATTTTAACTCCGAAGTTTTGTTGCCCTCTGCTCGGGTTAACCCCACATATGACCGAATTCTTAGCCGCATTCGTCTTTGGACAGTATTCAGAGTTGTCTGATCGTCCAGAACGGAGACAGGCATTGTCCAGTGTTGGTATCTTAACTATGACTTAGTCGCCGATCCTGTTTTTAATCCAGGACAAACTGGTAAACACGACTTCGAAACCGCCATGCACATTCAAGTGAATGAAAACGACATTTGTAATATCGACCATTGCAAGGTCGACTGAGTCATCACCTGGTTTTAAGCCTTCACTCATATTGACCAGATTGGTACTAAACGTGGAGGATTGTTTGGAACCATTAGCTGAATCAATAACAGTCCATTTTTCTACTGCACAGTTCTGTCAAATCGAACAAGACGAACTGATTGTGGGTTTGATCACATGCACAATTAAGACGGTTCTTGCGAATGTTTTTAACAAACTGCCCCTCTTGTGGGCTGATTCCTGTCAGGCTTCAGTCTGTAACACCGTATATAGATCCAGACAAAAAGATGCCCGTATGTGCAGTCACCTATGGCTTCGGAATATCGGAATGAAAATCTTTCTACTCAAAGCGTCCCCGCTAGGCGAACTATGCAGTACATAGTCTATGTAATCAACGTTTCACATCGATGATAGTAAGCGCAGGATTAACAGTTTTAAAGTGTTTCGTACCCGGTTTACTGAAATACTTATGGGTAATCCAATATTTCAGGTTCAAACACTTGTATATGTTGTCAATTCCACTGATACTCGGTCCAAAGATAGATAGTTTGTTTGAACGAGTTATGTGCTAAAAGTACCACGTAAACCACAAAATCGAACACTAATGTGCAAGTGGGTTCCCGGATAGTAGTCTTGGTACATATCTACGGGGCAATTAGATTGCGGTACCTAAGGTTGAAACTATACACTTATTATTGAGGAGGAACCAACTGGAAAGAGTAGAATCAATATAACATCCTGCAGTTCAAATCCACTCCATTGATTAGATGAAATAACAGCCATACCGAACAATAAATGGATGCTACTTCCATGATTGACGCAAAGTCAATTTACCAGGGGCATTTCTGTTCTCTCCACATTCAGGTGAGTCAAAATTCCACAATTACTGAAAGCAACTATGTGCACCAACAAGTATATTTTGGTTTCAATGCCCCTCCTAGAAGATAGACATCTAACCTATTGTTACTGTTATACAGAAAAGATAATATCATGTGTGATTGACATTGGACTTACGTAGCTCGAAATGCATTAGTATTCGTCAGAATGTTATATTTATTAGCGAACATGTGCAACTTAGTGAATACATACAATATAAATGAGCACTGATAGTCGCCGGCTTATGGAAAAGAATTCACCTTATGATTTGAATAATCCTATGCATTGCAAATAAGCATCAAACTACTTACGAATCAGAAGTTCTCATACATTATCGATTTGACAGCGGAATCACCATTATACCTAGGAAAGAAATTATGAAATTAGCGTGTCATTTACTTGCAAGTTATTCTTCAAACTTTATTTTATAAATTTGCACTTCATATGAGCATCGTTACAACACTAATTTTAAAAAGTTTCTTATATTAAAAATGTTAACACCCTCGGCGTACTGACCTTGAATGTGTGGTATATAGACCAACATTAACGGCACTAATTAGTAAATGCGGTTTCTCAGTCGATGGGCTTTTCGATTTTGAGCAGTTGTTGATTCAGTGTTAAAATTACCCATGAGGCTATTTTGAGTACGTCGGAATGATAGTTTGGTTCAAGGCCGGTTGATCAAATGTCATCTTATCAAGCCTAAATGCGGTTAGCCTAATAGACGAAGATTGCATGTTAAAAACTAATGCTATTGTTTAAATTATGAGATTAGAACTAATTGTAACGCTACTGGATTAGGGATTAACAGGCCTCTATAGTGAACAATGCTCTGCCAGTTATATTCTCGTTCTTACGAAAAATATGTATTGTTGGTGCCATTTAGTAAGATAAAACTCATTATATACAGCTCTCCAAAATGGAAATCTTGTCAACGGATGCAGTTATTTTACAAGGGCTTTGCTCAGCTTGTAGCAATAACTGTTACTAATTAAACCGCAAATACGTTTGTATGCAATAGCTTTGCAAGCGCCGACTCTCATCTGGTGACAAATTAATTTACATTGCGATTGTCGTGTATTTATATTGCTCAAACCTCCAGTGACTTTCCATGTCAAACTAGCCGTCATCCATGTGTATCTGCCCATTTTTCATGAAAAACAAACACAGGATTATGACGAGAAGGACTTGATGTTTTTCAAACGCGTTATTCTCAATCAATGGGACGTAAACAATGATGGAAAGATTAATCGAGAAGAACTGAAAATGATGTTAATGCAACAATCTCGTCTCATGTCCAACGTGAGTAGGCCAAAGTAGTCAAACCACACACCCCACCCTGTCCACCAACCCATGAAACGAATCCCATTTCTTTTGTTCTCGTCGTTCATATGTTTTGCTTCCATGTCTATTCAGAACCAGTTTGATCACCTGTCGCGGTTGACATAATTTATCAAATTTTCCACGTTTATTCCTCAGTACAGTGTTCATTATCTCTACGGAACTACATCCATTGAAATATTGTCAATGAGAGAATTGTTTCCTCAAATATAATTATCTATAAACGTAAACTTATAATGAGGTCTTCACATTTGCCGATGTATTTCGTGTTTGGATAAAACACGCAATATCCTGTTTTACTCAATCAACTATTCCTTAATCAACGGAACTAAGATTTTGTTCACTGGGAAACTAGTGGAACGGTCCAAAGTAAAATATTTACTGAAGACAATACTAACGCGCTTTATATTTTTAAGCGGTTGATTCGTAACTAACATTGGCTGGAGTTAATAACCTTAAATTATCTTATCACGAATCATCTGAAAATAGATATGTCAGAAGTTAAATTCACTTGCAGTATACTTCAGAGATTGTGGCTGCCGTATAGGTCGAACATATCACACGAGCAGTGATTACTCATTTCAGCATAAGGTGAATGTTTGACAATTCGACATTGCACTGTTAGCTGGTAAACCAAGAGGTAGATTCATCTCCACAGCACTACTTAACCAAATTGTCAAATAAGCATATGAAAACCTGTCGACAGTCACAGTTTTATCTCCTAGGATTATCCTGATGATCTTTAGTAGAGATTTCACGTATCACCGAACGTTAAACCGCCTCCTTTCCTGTTTGCATTTCATAAACGTTTTACATTATTCCCTGTAAGTAAAAGACCGTCAGTTACCTTTATTGCTTAGTTGAAGTTTTGGTGGACAATGAGTTGATGGCTTGCATACGAATTTCCATGATCATTCAAACTAGCCAAGCAACCTTAGGGCAGATCAATCTCGAGACACATACGGATTGTACAATTGTGTGTGGTGATGTCCACTGACTATTTTCTCTTCCGCGAACACGCATCTCCGTTTAAGATGGTTCTGGCTGGTGATAAAATAGTTCAGGTTGATGGAATGACTTTCAGCTGCTGATTAGTGAGAGGAGTTTCCCCGGGGAGAATTCGTCCTGAATAAGTTTTCTGAGGGGGGATGAATTGTCCACAGGATGAATTTGCCCGGAAGGATTGACCGGGATGGCCTGGACAAGCATCTACTCTTCATGTATTTTATAATAAGTAGCTTTGGATTTGATCACGTTTTCGAATAGTTTACATTAAATCTGTTTCAAAAAATGTGAACCGAATAACTTTAAGTTTAATTCAAACGGCTGAGGTTTGAGTCTGTTTGTGCGTCTATACCATCTTGGAATTGATGACATCCGAGATCCTGGATTGGACGTAGTTGCGAAATTAGATTTACTTGGTTCGTTAAGAGATGAGCTTCATAACTGCACGTTTTTCTTGAGTTC
>LUCH01000154.1:164585-211766 GCA_013368495.1 Paragonimus heterotremus
ACTACATCTTCTCCGGTCTTCAATTTCTAATGTGCTGAAACTGACGTAGGATTTGGACCGGTTCGCTACTTGACGTTAGTTAACGGAACCCGAGTGCTACAGAAACACAACGATACTGTGATGTGCAACGGAGTGGAGACACTGAGGAACAGCGTTTCTCTGAAGGACGAAGGCCAAAAAACCGACAAGCATGAACCAGAGGCCCAGTAAGTCATGTACACAACTTAAACAGCGAAAAACTCAAATGGCGTCAATCACACGACAGCGAACTGTATTACAGTACCAGACAAGTTTGCTGAAACAGTTCTTACCGTGCATATTAAGTCGGGAGTATGACATTGGAAGATGGAAGCAACTGAAAAATTATTGTCTTCGATCTAATCGACCTGACAACCTAAACACTACTTGAAGAAGATCGTGTCTGAAAGTCTGGGTAACAAGATACGGTGCAGCCCGATATAGGAGTATATAGAAGGATATTCAGCAGACGAGAGTCCTGCTTATTATTAGGTCAAGGATATACACTGCAGGCTAGTTCTTAGGACAGAAAATCGTGAAATATGTCACTCAAAATGTTATCTTATTTATAAAAGTAAGGAGAGAATTGCACGGCTTTTTGTCTGTGACGTTCCAAATATTTGACAATAAATCATGCCAAGATATCTGCGGTGTCCTGTTAGTTGCTGAAATCACGTTACAGAATTTCATCAATACACGTTGGTGGACTCAATCTTCACGTTTCCCGAATTTAATAACTCAACTCTTCCAGGAAACGAAGTGGTTTCCCACGTGGGAATAGACGCCCTGTGATTTTAGCTCAGATATGGGGGCAGATTCATCCGAAATTGGTTACGTTTCGCTATCAACACTTGAACAAAAACAACCACATTGAGCATGTCTGTCCTGACAGTTCTGGCGTCTTTTAGAAGAAGTCAAGCGTGGGTCCAGAAAAACTACAGCCCCTGTGTTTTTAGTAAACTCGGGTAAACAAACGGGAACCGATGAGCTTAACCCGGCATTCTACCTCCCCAATACTGCTTGAATTGAAGCTGTGCAATCATTAAGTCACGTCAAATGGAGGCAGTCAGTAGAAGTCACAATTATTAACCAAGGTGCGTATAGCTGGTTTCGCCTCGACTTTGTCTTCAATTGTTCAACGTTAGCAAAACATGATACAAGTATCCCTAACGGTGATCGGTGTATCAGTAAAATACTAGATCCAGTTATCAGTTAATCCGATATTTTTCTGGAGCTCCGTACGGAACTGATAAGTCAGTAAGACACGGCTGCCCAAAACTGATGTATACTGGTTCCTCTGTTTGAGACAATCCTAGCATTCTGTAGTACAAGACGATTTCACCCAACCTCAAACAGTGACCTTGCACACACATTTTAAACCAGCTGGGTGTCTACGTGTACAAAACACCAGTTTCGGACCGTCTGTTATTAGAAACTCAGGAAATCTCTTATGATACTGTATAAGAGGCTACTGTATACCTTAATGAATTGCTGTAGACAAGAGCGGAAATTGTTAGTTTTATTGTTTTGGTCAAGTCCCCTTAAGAATCGTTATATAGTGTTACGGTTTGGATTTTTAGTCACTCAAGCAAACCCAAAAAATCGCACGCTGAATTCGATAAGGCTAAAAGATCTCAGCATGCAAAATGCTCAAGAAGACGTGTAGTGGGTGAAAAACGATCAGTCAATTACAACAGCAGAGCCTGACAAATGACCACAAATGGCCTTGCCAGGAATGTTGAATATATTCCACGAAGTGACTGACATTTTCCCTCACGGAAAGGACTGGCAGATTTCAAAAAATTCAAAATGAACAGACAGTGGTAAACTGAAAATTACTGTCAGCGGCTGGACTCTGACAAGAGCACATTGGAGTTGTTATTGCGTATGCGTATGACCGCACACGTTCGAGAGACATTTCTTACAATGGGCAAAAGGGAACAACGCTCATGTCAATGGTTGTCACATGCGTCTACTTATTGTATTACTGCACAGTGTCTGGTGTATCTTCTGAAGTCGGCCAAAGAAGAAATTGTCTGCTTCAGTTTCAGGGATAGATATGACCTCATGCACTCCGTCACAAATCCCAGTGGAGTAAACAAAAAAATATCTGACTGACGATTTATTGATATTTGTGATCGAAGTAATAAACATTACATGAACTTGTACCGTGAGTCGCTGCATTGGCGTCAGGTAACGCAAAACTGAACTTATGGAACTGTTGTTGGTCTGCACCAACAGTATCACGAAGTACCTGCTACTCGAACATCACTGATAGATCACAATAGATTCGGTTACCGATACAAATGTATCTTGGAAAGAACTGTAACTTCAGAACAAGTACGTGTAGGCTACCAACGGCGACCAGAGAGCACCATGGCACCCTTCAGGCTCGTCACCTCTCAGACATGATCGACATTTAATCAATCGATTCACATATGTTTGAGCTCGAACCGAAGAAACGTCCAAAACCGGAAATAAATCGCCCATCCAATTTTGACTAAGCTGGCGGCCACGGTTAGCTTGTCACAGTGACCGAAACCAAAATATGACTGCACATAATCTATACTACGGGTGGCTTGCGCTACGCTGTTTGCGATTCCACTCACACACCACTTATCAAATGTACTCCTAAACGTATGAGACCAGGATGCATGAGAATTGTGCCATTGTTGTCTGGCCGGTGAATGCTGATTTGCTGAGTGTTAGGCTAGTATTTAGACGAAAACGTTAGTCTCTTTAAAAAAATAAAAACAACATGATCACCCGTCAGCTGGAAAGACGGGTGTTAAAAATATATGGCAAGAAACGCTACAAACTAGAAGTGCATAGTATTGCACCTCAGAAATAATTAGGAAAACATAGAATTTTGCCGAATACTTATTAAAATCCTTCATCATACAATATATAAACAAAGTTGAAAAAAGGAAAGGGGTTTGTGCGAAGCAGAGCGAGTGAATTCACCAACAATTGGGGTCGCTGGTTGATGCGAATGAAAATAATGTATGCAACAATCTTAACTCGTAAACGCCCAACGTATTCAGTGATGCTTGGTTGACGGTGTGACATCAGTAGGTTATGACCTAATAATCCCTGGAGAAAGTGCACTGGCGGTCGTCTTCATCACAGTACAATGGTCATATCATCACAGACTATGGTACTTAGAGCTCTTTTGCGTACGGCACGCTTGAACTTATGGTTCGGCAGATGTTGCTAGTCGAACCTTTGGACACATACCCGAATAGTATACCCGCAGACAACCCTGCTCAAGACTGTGTCCTCACAGGATCTAAAATCGATATCAAAATGCAAACGACTTACTTGGATGACATCCTAGTATTTCGGATTCTGAACAAAAATATTTCGCTTACTTTCATTGATCTGTCTATATGGATGCTGATTCAGAATCCGTTCATCGGTCATCTGATGGACGTGACCCACTGAAAATAGGTGACTGAGCATTATCGTGGCTTCACTCACGTCTTTACGCGCCCGTCGAACTACTTCAGTGTTTGAAACCATGTTCAACCACCAAAAATCCAGGAGGCACTTAAGACATTGTGAATGGAGGTGACTCAGCTTTCGCACATTCCATTGATGCAATCTCCAAGTTTCACTGATGTAAAACACGGCAGACATCACTACGAAATTATGGACAAACAGTTTGTTGTTCACCTTTAGTCTTTGTTTCTTTCGGGCAAACCTTTCAAGAGGTCAGAAGGCAGCCCTAGCTTTTGTCACACATAAACGCACAACTGGTTGTTCATGGACTGAACTCCAAATAAAATGGTACCCATGTGACAGAAGTCGATCCATGATGTCTCCACTAGTATAAACCTCAGGTGTAGATACAGCACCTGTGTTCAACGAAGGCTAAAAGAAGGAAAACGTCATAACGGATGTCTGAAATAAGTGTCGAGGTTGCAGTCAAGAGAGAACAGCGCGTATTAACAGAAGATCATTTTCGCTATGTGTGGACAGTCTGAAACCATCTGATAAAAGCATGCAAATTACTGAACCATACATCTAACGTAAGAATCACAAGCGTAGATGATATAGCAAGCGAATATCCGTGCAGTATTAAATCTTAACATTGTCCTTCGAGTTCTGATCAGTAGCTTTTAGCATTGTGTTCCAGCAAAAATCTAAATATGATTAGTACTGGGCCACATGCCAGGTCAATACGAGTGACAGTTTCAAAATTATCAGAAATCAATTCATATATTCGTTCCTTATTTTTCTTGAGAACATGAAACACTTTGAAGAAGCTGAAAACCCAAAACTATCAGTCACTGTTTACAACGTCCCAAAGTGTATTGATACGAACGCTTTGGTTAAGTCTCCAGAAAGGACTTATAACACCCGGTCACGTTCACAACAGTTCTGTATTTGTTCAGCAGCAACTACCACGTAAATAGTACAGTGACTTGTTCACAATGCACACTGTTCCTCAGGAACAATAGGCTGAACTATGTTCGCATTATGTCAGTTCTTCTGTGTAAATTACCGGAATAGTATTCTCATAATTGTCCAGGCCTTTTGCTCAACTTGCGATCAAACAAAGGCGCCAAACATTACTGGACTACTGCAGGACTGTTTCCTGCTCGTAGAAGGAATAAACCAACTGACGAATAGCACCTTCGAAAACTAGTCCGTTATACTCACAGTTTCTCCTGACAACTTGTGTCCACCTGTATGTTTCGCAGTTATCCAATAGTCTGCTATACTTGTGCTAGACCTAGAATGAAAACATGTGAAGCTTTGAGATCTCATTATGAAAGTATATGCACAGTCACCCAGATAATGTTAGCCGGCCTGTCTGGTAAACGAGTAAAGCGTTCACGCTTGAATTTGATAATGTCCACGGACTGTGTGCATTAAACGTTGCAGTCCTAATTAGCCAGTGTTTAAGTAGGCTAGAGAGATGAACTTAATACCCCCCCTGTGCAAATCACAGAAACTTACGTATTGTCAACGGTCAGTTAAGCCTTTTATCAATTTACATAACCTTTCCAGCCAGTCGTCTTCGATTCCGCAGGTTGCCGAGGAACGCCCCGGAACATGGCTCTTGATTTATCCTTGTCAAAACAGCATACGATTCAGTATGCTCCCGTTTCAGGCTCAAATTTACTGCATCGTTAATGTCGGACCAGTCCAGGCATTCTTGATGCTGGACATCGATTGCGTTGATGGCTGTTATCGTGTTATGCTCGCCTGTTCGTCTTTCAGAAGAAAAGAACTGCTGGCTGAAATGGTGCCCTTACCATCGATAGCTACAGTTTCTAGTTTCCGGCATACGTAGATATACACCCTAGTTTTGACCAAATCACGATCCGTGCTACTTGTCCGCTCTTATGGTACGTACTTCTGAAATGTCGCGCTGTTGCACGATAATGTAGTCATGCAAATGACTGCGCATGGTTAGCTAAACACGCCGGCAAGCATTAAAGCACTTTGCAAGCGGTCACAATGATAATGTTCCCAATGGGTAGATGAATACAAAGCATAAGCGGACGTAGCGATCCCCACTTCCCAACAAGGGGTAGTGGTTGTGATCGGGACCTATTTGAAACAGAAAGTATGTACTCCAACGTGACTTCGCAATCACATATGCGTCTGTGCAATTAAAGAATTCGAGTTATTTATTTTGCTTCTCACAATGCATTACAAATTGCACGCCAAGTGAAGCTTATACTGAGAAGTATACTAAAGCCTGCTGAGTTAAATCTAGCTGACTGACAGTCACACCAAACTTGCGATAGGAATATGTCCTTTTATGTAGTGACAGCTGTTCCTGCGTAATGGACGCTCCAGCTTGCAGGTTTGATCATGGTCGAAATAACTGTCAACCTAGACGTCAGATGAGCTCATTCAAAACTCACAAAACACAGGTTATTACCAATTTACTTTAACTAAGCTTACATTGTGGTTTGTAGAGTTCCCAATGAAAGGTTGAAGTCTTTCTATAAGGCAAACAAAAGTGTCTTGCCTAAAGGGTCTTGGGAGTGCTTTCTCGCGACACAGTCAAGCTGGATAACAGAACACCCATCAAACAAACTAAACGAGTAAAAATGTTTGCTGAACAATGTAGATTTCATCACACACCCTTCACTGCATGCATATGTTAACAACGGGTGCGCACACGACGCGCAACATTCCAGCAGTGCACTCGCTTGACACAGTGTCTGCCTTGTTCGCAATTTGTTGTGTACGCTTCATTTGTTATTCTTGTTGGTTAGACAAGTTTTCTGGACCTCCGGTGTTGTAATTAACCCTTGATTCATCTTTGATACGTCCAGTAGCATTTCATATCACTGTAATGGGATTGAAAGTAAGTGAATACGGTGTCAATCTGAGTGATTTTATCTCTTAGTCAACAAACTGCAATTTTTACCTTAACCGATGAGCTACATTAACATATTGGACCACGAGTGATTTGCCCTCAACCACTGACAGTCGGCAGTGAATTAATATTAAATCCATTATTGGCATAGCTCAGTAGTGAACGTACCCGTATTCACAAAGTACTCAGTGATATAATCCTTAGTCACTGTGGTAATTATGAGTAAATTATATCCCTGACTTGTAGGGATGGATATTCGCAACCTTGTTTCTTTCAGTGCTGTTCTAAAGGTATATATGTGTTACAGACTTCAGTAGTATTAAACCATCAAAGTCGTTTATTTACATGTTTCAATGAGCCTCTTTTTAGTAAGTCACTGCAGTGTTCCACAGTGTACATCAAGTCACAGAGGTCACCATTTCCAAGTGGGTTATGAACGCTAGTATTCTATGAAACAAAAATCTATTCTTAGACGAAGAACCCATGAATTGTGCTACTTAAACCTCCGGATACTGTTGCGTTTGAGCTACTATCTGTGCAACTTATCATGCCGTGACACTGATTAAAATTATCACATTTGCCTACCCACCAAAGAGGTAATCACTGCAATAGTTTCAGAAGTAAAATACTGATTTGTGGTGTGTTCGGTCGTACATAGTCAGCCGGTTGTGAGTTAAAAGTAGACAGGTGACATGCTTTCCGGTAAGGGTTCTCCGTTATCTTACGTCCGAAGACGTACGATGAGACTACCTGATATTAGTGGTGACCAGATGGATCATCGGTGAGAATTGGGCAGCTGACGGTTCCAATAACCACACCAAGTGTTGAGCTAACCGATTTTGTAGGCAGCTCCCCGTATTTCTTCTTTCAAGGAAGACAAAATGAAACACGTACTCTCATACAACAATAAATGCTTCAACAGTTAGTAGAGATAGAAACCAGTGTTAATCAGATACTCCATGTGAGTTATTTCAACAAACCATCTGACCACATTTTTGTTACTCAGCTTTTAGGGGTTTGTAATAATCAGAGACGTTAGAAAAACATAATTTATTTCAAACAAATACAACACGTTTTGATTTATACTGAATACCACTCACAAATGATCACAGCTGTCGCATTCCCATAGATTTTCATCCGACCTCCTTTCGAAAAAAGGCCGACTGAAAAGTCCGTGGGAATGCGACAGCTGCGATCAATTGTGAGTGATGTTCAATCTATATGAGAACCAAAATCTCCCACTACTCATCAGCAATCAAAATGTGAGCATTTTCCATTGACCGTTAACTGTTCAGTTGACTGGCGTAAAACGAGGGTTCATTTATTCAGTTGGCGACGGATAGTGGGCTGTTTGATCCAAGTACATATGATGAACAAAACGATGAGACACGTCTGTAAATGATATGTATCCATGTAGATCGATGTACCCCTTTATTCTATAAGCCTGTCTAGCTTGCGTGATCTGGGAACAGATCAGGAAGATTTGACTAAATATTAGGACAGTCCAGGCGTCAAAGCACAAGTGAAGATCCTGATCTGCGACAAACCATTCACCCATTTGATCATGGTGTACACGTAAGCACCTCACTTATCATATGTGTAAGACAATCCTGTTGTTCTCCCAAATTCCAGTATAATCACACTTGCAACCCGAAAGCTAGCATCTGGTCTTCTTCAGGACGTCCGAACCAGATAGTTCACTGGAAACCTCATTAAGACAGAAATAACGAAAGCTTTGGTCCACTGATTTAAATCCACCAGGTTGACGTCAAAATATAGCACACGCGTAGTATGTTACTCTTGCATTGAAAGACCTCTTACATGCCAGATGCGGAAATCGTTAGCAAAAGTACGAAAGAATGTATTTTGGGTCTGTAACTGCCCGTTAAAGTATGCCAACCCTAATGTCCGTGAAACTAATTTTGTTGAACTACAAATTTCTTCGTTCATCTCATGTCGGGTTAGTTGACCATAAACTGTAGTTGTCTGACCCGCTCAGTCCTCGTGCTAACAAGGCGCAAGCTCACACTAAAGCACACTTATGTGCATCAGGGGAAACACAAGGTGTGACAATCCCGGACACGACCAAGTATGCGATCACAGCTGGTGACTATTACCTCCAAATAAATTGAACCCACAAAATTGATCTCAGCTCTCGCATTCTCATAAAATTTGTTGTCTGCCCCTTTCAAAAAGAAGCACTAGTCTTGCGTTTCGCTCTCACTAGAGCTTATCACTAATGTATATCATTGCCACGACCGAAAATAGAACTGCGGACATGCTTTAATGAGGCATTGACCATGAGCCATTGACCTCAAATTAAGCACGACTGAATTATAACATATGAACGCTCAGTTAGACTCACTTTTGAGTGTTACCTTGGTTGCCCAATCACCTCGACAGAAAACAGCAACTGTCTTGTTAATTCCAGCTGATGACCCATTGACTAGAACTTCTCTCCTACACTTTCGTTTTCACGACTGGCGACAAGCAGCCTTTATGAAATTGGAGATTTCTGGTGGACTCCGAAGTCACATGATTATCGAGTACAGTTAACAAGCAGTAACAGCGTCTCCTACCGAGGAACTCACATACGTGCGCATAGTGGGCAATCAAAGACAGTTGAGCTTTCAGCTCTAATAGTTCAGTCGCACCTAAAGTGTCGTCAAGTTTGCAGTGGTCAATACGGTATACAGGACTGCGGTTCAAATCCCAATCCTGACGAGAATGTCGACAATGACGAGTTCTAACTAGAGGCAAATTCAGATCTACTGCTTCTGTTAGAAACAGGCTGGCAGGAAAGTCTATCCGAATACAAAAGCTGTAGTCAATTATTTTATAAGTCAAACGTATGTCAACCAAACTCCTAACTACTCATCAAGAATACCATGGTTACGGATGTTGTACACTTGCACCCACGATTTCACAGCACATTCTTGAACAGGTTGGCCGAAAATCCTGTGATCACACAAGTACCCAAGTGACTGAACTCGGGGAAGTGTGCGACAGTAACGGCACCTCAGTGCAACGGAGGCCAGTATTTTAGACACTCCCTAACACATACGACTACATACAGCGTCAACGCGACACTGCCCATTCAACATTCCCGACACGTAAACACTTCGTTTATCCGGATTAGAGTTATCATTGCTATCACTACTATGAAAATCATTCCAAAATATAACTGACTCCTCCATTGTGCATGTCCATTTTCTGTCGCTACTGCAGTTAAGTAATTGCACAATGATAGATAATCTTCAACCACCCGATTTTATAGAATTCGTTAACTTTTAAGGTTACACACAGTATACCAGAGCAGAACAAGATGGAATATGGAAGGGTTATTCAGATCACGTTGGTTCTGAGTATAATAAATCAATAGTCGACAATAATGTGCAGTTTACAAACAAATGACGTTTGTGCACCGCAATCAACCGTTCGCAACTAGCATCTCATAAAGGGGTAGCAAGGATGGCGTAGTGGATAGAATGCTGATGTCCAGTCTGGTGAACAGGGGTTCGGGTCTCTGGCCTGCCATTCTGCCGACACATTACTTTTAAAAATTGCAGTAGTCAGACTTTTTCTCGGTGATCAACGGACTTCTCCTTTGATATTCAGCAGTCGTTAGGCTTTACTCATCAGTAGCTATGGTTATTTATCTATATAAACCCTCACTGCTCCTCACTTATTTCTTTGCTTCGACTGAATGATAATGTTGGGCGAACAAGCTGATATCAAATGTAAACAAACAAGTGAGCATGGCTATTTCTGTTTTAGTAAAAGGGGGTGGCACGCTGATTCGATTTGAAGTAGGTCATATTTTGTCTTTATAACAAATGAATCTATATCTTCAGAAGAATGTTAACATATTTCAGCAGTCACAACATGCTCTACGGAGTTTTTTAAGGGGCTTGTATCCACGGCTGAATAGGACTTAAACAGGGCAGCCGATAGTCTTTCCTAAGCCAAGGTCTGTCTAATAAAACGCATTTAGTCCGTTGAGTTTCGCAATGCTACGCACGCAATTTAGCTCAACGGTTCTGCAAGAAGTATTTAATGGACGTCACACTACCACTACTAATTTGACTGTCAAAGTAATGGAAAATTAACTGTGGTGATTGTCAGTACACCTATTTCTCATTACTGTTGTTTTATTGCACTGCTGACTATAACTTGTACAACTGCGCTCGAGAGATATGCTACCTGCTTTGCTCAGTTCAGTTGTTATTACTATTTCGTCGAAGTTAGCTCTGGGATTGAGCAGATTCCACTACTTCATTTCTGTTTTCCTGGAACCATCACACTAACCTTCCCTCACACATGAACAAATTCACCGTTTGTAAGATGATGCACCATGTGAAAGTTCTGGCGAGCAGTTACAATACTTAACGTGGAGTAAGCATATTATTAGGACGTGTTAGTGTATGAAAATTTTGCTTATATAACTTTCAGGAGTAGTTAGTGTTTTCCGGTATAGCAGCCAATGTTCACTGGTAGTCTCTGAAGCACTTATAGCTATGAGTGTGCCTAACTTAGTTGTGTCCTCTAGAGAATGCATACCGAAGGTGAATACATAACACAAAAACTGACACAACACGAACTACATTCAGATTGATTTTTCTCCATATCTGCAATGATTTGAACACGAAAATTTCCGAACCGCAAACAAACAAGAATATGAAGGTCACAGTTCTTGCGCTCCTAATGGTGAATCAAATTCACACCAGTTAAAATGGGTAGTAAAATTGCTGTTCCATCTGCGTAGCGTCGTATACGTTTGTGTCTCTATACGGGGGTCGCTGTCTTTTATCGGTAGCATGTTTCGTTACCTGACGACGATGCGCGACCGTTGACGTTGACCGCTTTTGCTCTAGGTTGTTTGGAATTGGTGTACGATAGTATCGGACCCACTCAATTAGATGGTTTCGATCTCAATATGGCATACAGTTCTGTGGACGGTGGAGCCTCTTCAATCGCAGTTGTTTCCAAAAATGACGATCTAAGTGGTGAACAGAGTGACTGTTTTTTTAGCCAGACCGTTCTGTGTACTACCAGCGGATCCCTGAACGAATAAAAATAGCCAACCTCAATCGCTATTCAGATGAAAGGTACACATTAACTTCTTTGTATCTTGGTCCAGTAACTACTGTTGTTTCTTGAACTACGATGACGCAGTAATTCGTAGATTACTGTCATTGGGTCTTCCGGAAATCAAATGTTAACAAACCTTATTTACAAGCTACCTAGCGTATCGTTTAAATTGCGTTTCCGTCCAACCTGTCAATGAAGTGTACTCGAAAAATCTATCTTTTATTTTCTGTTAAAATGAGGTTATGAAGAGAGGTGAGGATGAAACTGCCATGTAGACAAAACTTTTTCACATTGTCTGTCGAAATTAAGACTCATTACAAAATCTCTATGGTCAATTCCCAGTCTGTTGAGGGTTTTCAGGACGTTATGCAGCTGGCACATATGTAAGAAACAAAACGCGATACAATTTTCCTACTCCTACTATTAAACCAGTTTTATAAGTCATTCAGAGAAAACTGTTTCGGATTGTTTTATTGTTCGGTGATTATTTGGTTGCTGGGGGGCTGGGTTGTTCAAACGCATTTCTGTTCAGTTTTGTTCACTTTTTCTCTACGTGTATATACCATTTAATTCTAATGTACTCCTGTGAACAAGAACACTGGGACGCAAAAACAAACAAAGCTATCTTTCTTGTAACAGACCAAAAACGTACGCACTTATAAACACATTTTCCAGAATTGTTTATTTACCGGTTACTAAGTAGAAATGCGAAGTTTCTGAGCACTTGGCTTAACGTCTTCGATCAGACGTTGAAACATTTGCCGAAGTTAGACATGAGGTTGTTGTCGCTGGTTCGATTTCTAATAAAACCCATAATTTTTTGATTGGATCTCTTCTAAATTTCAACCACGTTATTATCCGACCTGTATTAAGGTGTACTTTTCAACGGCACATGTGAAAACGTTGACTCAATGTCCGGAGACTCCATATATTTATTAAATGCGATTTATCTGTGGACACAGATACGGGATAGAAACCTTGTGGTAAACATCCTTATCACGGTTTACCAATCATCCGTATGCTTGCTAAGATATGTTCATGAAAAGGTGTTAACTAAATGTGTATACACTTAATGAAAACGGAGATGGACATTAATATGAGTATCCAATTGGTTAAAAGATGGCTAGCTGAAGTCGCCGGTTGGCAGTATTGACAGTATGAAAAAATATAAGCATACGATAGTCAAGCGCTATAATTCAGAGGAGCTGGAAGGAATTTCAATATGTCTGATCTTAATAATTACAATCATTTAGGACGACACTGCCATTGGCAGTGTTTACTAGAACTATATTTTTTCAAAACTTGCAAATTGAAAATGTGGTGTATTCTTTGTGACAATGGATTTGACAAGTAACTGTGTCCAAATGTGAAAACTTCTGAGATCCCGGTTTGGCTTCGTAACTCAGCTCATACAACGCTTGCCGTGTTTTTGCGTGCTGTCTTTGTTGCTGGTTGGAATCCAGTAAAATTTCAGATTTTTCGCAACTGAGTCAAAAACGGGAAACAAATAGACTAAGGATGACGACCTACAAAAATTCGGTATTGGTAGGTGTCAGGGTAGACATACTGTGATGCGCAACCAAGTCACTGGAATAATTATTCCGACATTGGCTGGAATATCTCACCGCAGTTACGTGATACAGTCAAAGACCTAGACAGTTGAAGTAGAGAAAACACCACAGGTCTAACGAGTGATTAATCAGCAAAGTCAAGCAGACAGGTGAGAAATGACAAGAAAAAAGCTACTGCATTAAAAGACAACCAAATGATCACAAAGGGGCTGAAGTACATGGGATTTGTTGCGCTATGGACTGAAATACCGGTTCACAAACGCAAACGCACTGGCGGCGCCCAATCATTTGAACAGGACAATGAAGATTTTGTTTCACTGAGTGATTTCGGGCTACAACACAATAGAAGTGATTTGCAAACCGCCGATGGATCAGGACAACTTCTCGAACAACAATGTCGTAGGGATGTAACCCTGGAGAGGATGACGAGTGACATAGTGAAGCCAAAATCATTAACTTGTTTACCGGATTTTGCGTGCATGTATGACAAGGTTAAAACTAGGATGAGTAGAGGTGATTGTTTGTGAGTTCCCCACAACTAGTCAGTAAATACAAACGTTCTAGAACAAATCTCGCTGTCATTTTGAGCCTTCACAATCTTCCGAAATACGAAAGGTAACAACACGAACACAAGTAGACTTTCTCATTGAAATTCGAACTAGAAGAGGGCGTAATTTTGAGCTGAACATCATGGAGGCGTACTAAACGTTTCATTTGTGGAAAGTGTAACAAAAGGTAGCATGGATTCCTGGAATTTAAGCGGCTAGTACGCAGGTGTTAAGTAGGCTTCAATTCATGCCATACATGTGGTCACAAAGCGTTGGTCATCTTTGACTGGTCAGAAGCCGAAAATCCTACTCAATTATCTTTTCTGTTCGGATTAACCAGAACCTTTTTCGTCTGGTGAACTGGTCCTTTGATTTTTCAGAACTCTGGGTTACCATTAAATATTTTTTTCATAATATCTTCCTCTTATGTTGGTTTCCTGCGTAGTACAGGTGTTTTATGACACCTCGGACAGAATTAAGCTCCATCTGTTCTCCTATTGTTTTCCAGTGCGCCAATATATGCTGCAACAGTGAAGCTTCACTTGCCTCATTTGTTCGCTATCTATTTTTTATTTCACTATGTGGGAACATTCAGTCGCACTTTCTCTATTTTGTTTGTGGGACAGTGGGATTTTTATTTCACCTTGGCCACCCTCTGATTGAACAGCAAAACCTCCACCCAAAAGTCCTCTGGTTTACACTGGATATAGTCTGTGCGGGTAGGACCATATGTAGTGCAGTGCAGTATATTTGAGGTAGCCCGTGGAAGTATGCATCTTCCTATACAGTGAGCTAGTCCGCAAACAAATGCACGTAATACATCAGTACAACTACTCTGCTTGCTTGCTAATCAAGATTTTACAGCAGCACGTAACACACAGCAGCACATCAAAATACCATTTTTATTGCACTTAAACGCATCACATTTGCCCAGAGTAAACGACTTCAATAGGAAAATCGACCTACAATTTGCTACCTCGTGACTCCGTACTCAGTAGTCGGGATTGTCAAATAAACGGTGGCACCAACATGCACATCTGCAGAGGAAAAAAGTGCACTGGATGTGATTTCGTTCCTCTTCAACCAAGGTAGTTACATTCAATCTGTCTGACATTTACAGTCTGGGGTATTGATCATATTGGGAGGACCCGACTTAACTAGATCGGACCTCTCAAGATGTAAGGATAGAGTAAACATTGTTTAGCCCTAAAACAAATGAAAGCTAACCTCAAACTTGACTGCAGACCTTGATGAACATCAAAACCCCTTATGTAATGCGTTGAAGTGTAGATCACGCAGCGACATTCAAAATGTTAACAGGTTGTGCCCATGCGTGTCATGTGATTTCGTCGATCAACCTATCCAATGTGGATGGAAATGAACGTGTAGAAACATAAGGTGAGAACAGTAGAAATAGTTTTGGACAGCAATGGGACATCCATATTTCCAGCGCTTTCATGTTGTGCTTCCACCTTCCACAATAGAAACATTCCTTTGAGTGTATCACACACTACGTCTGGTTGGACGTATTGGTTGATTTACTTCATTTGGTAAATACGTTCTGCTGAGCTTGTTTCATCTCAAGCCCAAAACTACGTACATTCATATAGGCTGAGCCGTGAACATCAAGTCCGTTTTCACATCTGTACTGTATACATGTGAATCCTAAACTTACCAAAGTTTCACCCACCAAGACCGAATCATAAAATTCCGTCGTCGGTTCCAGTTAATCATAAGTGGTAACTAATTGCCAAAGATTATAAATGTCTGATCAAATTGTGTTTGTTAAACACTGTAACAAACCTATCGAAAAGAACCAAACAACATCAACTCAGAATATGCCGAATGTTTTTCTCCTGGAGGCCAATAACAGAGACCACTTTGAGATTACTCAACTAAAGTGACAACTGAAACAACTGCGTTTTCATACGACTAACTTTACAACTAACTGTTGTAATTGTGCTCATATCCAGCTTGCTGACTCGTATGAGTGTTGAAACTTTTCTAATTTGTTCCAGATTTTTTCCGGGTATGTTATTGGTAGAAATGCAAACGCACACAACCACATTGCATGAAACGGACGCCGTTTTTCAGTTGAAGCAGTTAGGAGATCATTTTTCAATTACTGGCAAACCTTAGAGGTTCCGATTGAGATAGGTTGAACAGTACTCACAGTTGATCGCAGACGTCACATTCTCATGGATTTTCTAGATAACTGCTTTCGAAAAGAACCACCACACTGGAGTTTCACTATTGTTAGAGTTCGTCAGTAGCGCATGTCCTTGACACGGCACAGACAAGAACTGCAACCATGTTTCCAAGAGGCGACCGTGTTCACTACTGCACCAATGACCTCCAATTAGGCAGGATTGAATCATCATACGTAACGGCCCGCCCACATTCGCTTGCCAGTAACGTACATATTACCGGACCACACTGAGTAGCGACGCTGTAACTGTCCTGTTAACTCCAACCGAAGAGCCTACTACTAAGAGTCCCCCCCAAGCTGAAGTCACACAAATCAATAAAACAGATAAGTGGTACATTGATTTCTGGTAAGTAGTAGAGGATTTGATTGATACAAATGAAACATCATCCCAAACTGTTCGCAACAGCATTTCCGCAAATTTTCTAGTGGTCAGTTGTGGACAGCACGGTCACTTCGCGGAAGCCTGACTGGAGTTCTCTTTGCAGTCGCATCAAGGATGTGTGCTAATGACCAACTCTAACATCAACGAAACTCAACTATATGGTATTTCCTTTAAGAAATGGCCGACTGTGAAGTCTGTGGAAATTCAAAAACTTTCGTCAGGTGTGAGTGAAGCTTAACTCCTAATTTGTTTTACATTGAACAAATTCATTTTTCCTAGCACACTCCATAGACCAACCAACGTTTCCGATTCAACAGTAAGAACGAACAGACAAATTTTCATTAACAGACTGACACAAGTATGTCACATTGACTGCTGAACATTCCTACGTAAGTACGTATACTCTATGATTAAAATCTTGTCAGCAGCACTGAGATGGTTTAATTTCGGTTCGGTTATGGTTAATCACTACAACTGAATTAGCAAGTCTGCTGATTAAACAAACACTTCTTTGTGTCTGACAAGTAAATTCGTCACAATGATAGGCGCGGTTGTTTGTGGTGAATCGCGATTTTTGTTTACAGCACAGATGAAAATCTGAATCGATTGAATCAGGTGAGCACTGGACCATCAATGATAGTCAAATAACCGACAAAAATATGCTTTACTGATGAGTAGTCGGGGATTTGGTCAGGTTCAAATTGAACATCACTCACAATTGATCCAAGCAGCTGTCGCATTCTCATAGATTTTCCAGTCAGATCCTTTTGAGAAGAAGCACTAGACTCGAGTTTTGCTCTCATTACAGCTCGTCAGTAGTGCACATCATCGCCACTGCCTGGACTAGAACCACGAACACGCTATTCATGAGGCAATCGTGTTAACCACTACGCCATTGATCTCACGTTAAGCAGGATCGAATTATCATATGTGAACGCTCAACCACTTTCGCTTTGTTGGAATGAGTTCAGTCAGCAAAATGACAGCTACCGGAAGCTCAGTGTCCATTTAGACAGAGGAAAACTTGATGGAATACTTTCTAAAGGTTCGCAGCGATGTGTACTTTCTGAATGACGTGGTTAATTGGCGTGAGTGATAAATGACTTCGCACAAACCCTGATGCTTCAAGCGTACAACAGCTTTCAAAACTTGGCATACGAGAATGTTATCTTTTCGTTGCACTTGTCGTTGCTTCGATTCAACGCTCTGGCATCTACAGCTTTTGTAATCACTCTGCTTGATGTTACCAATAAATTAGACCGACCGATCGACTGAAGTCATTTGCTGTAATTATACTTACTGGAAACTAACCGGTTAACATGGGAATGGCTCAAAGTCGATACTGACCACTTAATCATATCAGATGTATAGGTATGTAAAACACGGTCAAAAGATATCAAGTAAGTTTGCCAAGTATTCTACATAGATTTCACGTATAATCCGAAACACTAATTTCGGTCCTGAAAGGTATTTGACACGACCAACTTACTAACTGGTTTGTATTTGTAGCTTTCATCCGGCGAATTCGAAATTTGAAACGAAACTAACTTCCATAGCAGCGGAATTCACAGCTCGTGCTGAATCTTCGGAACAGATTATTACGTTCTAGTAACATCACAGACGCATGAACAAACAAGTAATTAGCATTTGTACAAAAGATGACAAAATTATTTAGCGTTGCCCAATTTTAAGCAATATGTAGCTCAATACCTGGTCAATAGTAATCGTTTGTCGAACAGAACAAAATGGCAGTAGCAGACGAACTTCCACTTGCTTCGTTTTTATAGAAAATGCCGGACACGAAAGTGTTGACAGCTACATGATCTCCCTCTGTGGCATAATTCTGCAGAGGTTTAGCAAGTTCGGTGTAATGATTTGTTTCATTTAGACTAGAGACTGTAACGGGTTACAAATCAACCTGATCCACACTAGCATCAGATCCTTTTCCAACTATGTCGCAAAGCTTGATGTTCACGGACATACTTGACGAAGTACGAATCTTTGCAGATGTTTTATATATTGCAGAATACCCAGTCCAAAACCGTGGTTCCAATTTCACCATCCTAATGTAATTGTAACTGAGAACATTTTTGTACAAAAATTATGGTTCAGAAGAGAAAATTGATAGGTAGTAGTTCAGGCTTTCCAGTACCATTTATCATTGCCAATTTTTTACTCCAACAGCATAAAATGATAGCAACGGGTGCAACTTTAATACCTCTTCCGAATGACAGTTGTTCGATCGAAATCTTCTGTCCGTACTGTTGTTCTTCTAGTTGAAGCGTCTTTAGCTCAGAAGCAGATAGGATGCCACAGGACAGCGTAAAATCAATTTCAGTCTAACAGCTGATATAAATTAGTTTCGATAATTTTTCTCAACGCCAACCGTAAAGTACACTTAAGGGCCTGTTGTGCAGTACTGTTTATAGGCTACGCAAAGGTGTCAACCTTAACTATGATACAGTTTTGGTAATGGAGGATAATCTTGTCATACGATATGTGTCTCGCTATGGTGTTACTGCCTATCTTCCCCTTATCTTTCTACATAAAGTGGTTTCTGACCTTCTTGAACCAAGAGATGTACGTCCAGTCGTCAGGAAATGCTTAACAGTATATCGTATAATTTATTGTCTCTTGGAAGGCTAAAGTCCTCTTCATTCGAAATCGGTTTGTCAATCTCACACTGTGATCGCGTACAAATTGCAGGTGCACAATACGGTGTTAGACAGACCGGGCTTAATGGAGTGAAAATTAGTATACGCTTAGAACACTGGTAATGTGGCAAGGCAGTTGAAAGTTCTGCTGAGTATCTGACATACGTGGGACAAGCGCATCACTCTCAACACATCGAAACGACCTATATTAAATGTATGAATTTGTCGCGCATATTTTACACATGATTATGCATAATTCATGTTCTGTCCAGACCAGTTTACACGAACTGTAACCCACTTCATCTTAATGGTATTTGTCCGGTTGCTGGGATCGACTTGACTTGTCAGATTCGACTAGCAACCGACCGTACAAACCACGAAATCAGCCTGTCAACTCCACCAGTATAACCAACTATCGGAAACACGTTAGATTTTGACCGTAATTTATTAAAAAGCCATTATCAATAAGTAACGTGGGGGTTCATTCAATATAACCTGAATAACACGCACAAATGATCACAGCCGTCGTATTTCTATGGAAACCGCGGGCCATGCTTTCAACAGCTAGAAACTCCCACTACTTACCACTAATCAGAACACCGGTCAGCATATTTAAATATTCCAGTGATTTTAACTTGCAAAGAGATGTCCGATTCGTGGAGTTATTGGTCGAATTTCATAGGACAGTTCCTATGTTTCCTGATGTGAAAATCCTGCTAGCTCGGCATAGCTCACGAGCCGGAGTAGGTTAGTTTTCGCATAGAGTAAGTCAGTCTTTTCTAAAGGGAGATCAGTGGCATGATGATCAGAATGATCAATCCTTGAAAATGTGTCTTGACTGTGACAAGACTATATACTGTTGACGAGTTGTAACAAATGTGAAACCCTACTGCAGTTTCTCATTTTTAAAAGGATTGAATGAAAGTCCACGAAACTGTAACAGATGCGATCAGTTGCGAGTGATTTCGAGTCGGTAAATTTAGTACTGTAAACTGTGAAAAATGATTATAAAATGTTAGTCTGGTAGCAAAAGTAGGTCACGAGGTTTATTTGGTTGTTCTCAATATAAACTCCAGTAACATAATTCAAGTATGATTGGTCCAGCTATGATACATTTTTACAGAACGGAACAACTGTCAGTTCGAGGAACCGTTAGCCAGAGAATGTGACTCTAAATGTTCTGGCGACCTCCGTATAAATCATTGAAAGGTGCTGGGTTGAAGATGGCAAGTTTCAGTCTCCAGTGATTCAGGCCTTCGTGTCGATCCAATTTTTGATCACTGTTTTGTGTTTTCCACTCATTTTAGGTTTCTCAAATAAGGCCTGATCATTCAAGATTTGGGGTGACGTAAAAACTGCATGCCTGTTCAAGTGACCATAAATCGCTTGTGATATGGTGCTACTGTACTTGTTCGCCATTAGCAACACATGTCTGACAATTCTTGCACACGCGATGATTCTAGCAGGTATGAGCACATGTGAGCAAGCGGCGACTGTCAAGGATGGGCGACTGACAAATATCTTCAGCCTCAATGGGATGGATTTCACAATCACACAACAAAA
Source organism: Paragonimus heterotremus (assembly GCA_013368495.1). Taxonomy (NCBI): domain Eukaryota; kingdom Metazoa; phylum Platyhelminthes; class Trematoda; order Plagiorchiida; family Troglotrematidae; genus Paragonimus; species Paragonimus heterotremus. The sequence continues at coordinate 184,965 of LUCH01000154.1, forward strand.
CGGAAGGGACACCAAACCTTGAGTAAAAATGTGCCAGACATTCCTTTCCTACAGTTGACACCATCTCAGTCTAAATACTGATGCCATCACCTACGTGGCTACTCAAGTGGATAGAGTTACGTCGTCGTTATACCATGCTGGCAGCCCTGGCGGTCAAAAGTGCGGTGGTATGTCAAACTTGAACAAACAGTTTCAGAATTCTCGTGATAGTGGGTGAGTAGTTAAGAAACGTTATTGTCAGTTTGCTGAGTTGTCGCTTAAAATACTTTGTCCTACGTTTAATGAGGCCACAAAAGATATAAACTTACCGGCTCTATCGTATATCACCTGGCTAGCATTGAGGCTTTTCGTATCTTTGAGTTCGATGAACAGTAATAGCTAAATGTAATTACCTGGGCAAGCAAACGCAATTATCAGTGACATGCGCTCGGTTCACTAGATCTCTTCCACATCCCCGGAAAATTTATAAGAAGTCAATTATGTGAACACCCGTTTTCGATAATTCTCATCAGGCTTTTACAAGCGCATAGGTGCATACGATTTATGTATGAAAAATTGGAACAAGTCAAACGGGTCATTAAAGTAACAAACATGGTGCAGATCACAGTCTACCGCATGGAGTGGGAGTGTTGGTGAATATGTGCCAGTGTCACTCGTGCCTGCCGTGAGACATGTGTTCGCCGGCGTCAGGTGGTTCACGCTTGTTTGGGTACGGATAACTGGGATAATTGGCCAAGGGAGGTATAGGGATTACACGAAGTGTTTTTGGGCACAGAGACAAGGGTTGTAGGGTCCGATGGCAATAGCGTCGACCGTTGATAACAGTCGCAAGCTCGCAGCTCTGGAGTTGGCCTAACGGACCGCATAGCTGACTTGGAACGCTCCATTCGGTTATGTTTAGTGATCAGTGTCAATTAAATGAGAATTGATAGCATTGAAAATGGTATTTCTCATATTATTACGAAATCATTTCGTAAGGTGTGCGCGAATCCTTTCCAAAAGCTGCTTTGCGGTTCTCCCAAATTAACCAGTTCCATAAAAACAGATGAGAAAATAAACACAGAAGCACGAAGAAAACCAAGGCAAGCTCGCCTGGCGGTCTGGCCCCGGTACCGGGCAGGGGTTTAACGATAAGGTGACCCGTGCTGTAAGATAGGCACTCTCAACTGCATTACAAGCTCGGCGGGTGATAAGTTCACCGGAAGATCCATACTCGTATGATATAGTGATATAAACAGGCATTTTACCGTTCGACTCAACGACTTCACGTTTCACTTTTGATTGAAAGTTTTGTCCAGGAATCTTTGAGGATATCCATTTTGACCTAACAGACCCCGAAAATGATCGAGTTCATTTGGTATTGTGTAAGGCGTGCATTTCCTTTGGGTTGAGTTTTGTTGAACAGCGAGCCAACTTCCGCTTGTAATTCAGCAGAACAAATCTGAGAAGGTGCTTCCACTAGCCATCCCACGTTTTTCCTATGAACTGCCTATTGAACTGATCCATTAGTTTTACGAAGCACGATAACATCTAGAAATGTTAACCGGTTGTTCACCTCTAATTCGACACCGTCTGCGTAACGATTATCGACTACGTGACGTAATTCATTGGTTTCTGGTCTGGCCAAGAATATGTCTGCTGGCAAGGAAATTAACGGGGAGCCGATTAGTACGCCATCATATTGACTACAGAGCTTTCCATTGAAACGGAACTCAAAGTTTAAAGTGTAGAAGGATGACAGTTTTTTAGCTTGGCAATGGAAATGCCGACTTGGAATTGTCTGTTTTCAATGTAAGTGCACAGATACTCAATAGTTTCTTTTAACAGAAAGTTTGTGAATAAAGAGGCTACGTCGAACGAAACCATTTTGTGATTCTTCACATTCATTGAATCAACCGCGTTGACGAAATCAGAAGTGTCTTTTAAACTGAATGGGATCAGTTTCGATATGCCTAGTTTCAGTAGCTCTATTAATCACTGAGCTAAGGTATGATACGGTGAATTGTGTATTTAGAGAATCGGTCTTAAGGACACTCTATTTTTATAAAGTTTATAGACAACACAGAGAGGATAAATGACCGTCCCCTTTCGTCGGATGCGCTCAAAGGTGCGTTCGTCAATCGTATCTGAATGGGTTATATCACGGAGTAATTTGGATATTTTCTCCCCTATGACTGTTGTTTTATCCTTGTCAATTTCCGCCTTGTTAAACTCTGATCTTTCGAACAGTACAGATGATATTTTACCAGCATAATCGGTTTTATCCAACAGAACAATACTGGATCCTTTATCTTCATCTTCTGGGTTCGTAACTTCTTTATAGCGTCTAGGTGTCCCCGTTTTATTAGACTGCAATTCGGCACCTTGCTTTTCACGTAATCCAACAATCAAATTAATTCTCGTCTTTTCCAAACACCTTTGTAATTTGGATTGCAAATATGACTGAAATACATTCAACAAGTTTTCAGAATTGACTCGATGGCGTCCAAAAGCTGAGACGGATTACAGTTCAATTCGCTGACATTTGATAGACACCAATCTTTTTGCTCCTGGCTTGACGTTTAATGGACTTAATACTAAGGTGTATGTTACACCTACGTAGAACATACCAGGGAAACTTCGGAATTTCTTCTTCATTAATACACTCAGTGAGATATTTTACAACAACCGATGCTCCTACGATTCTACTGCAGAACTTCACAAACTCATTGTTTCATCAGTTTTGGGTTACTGGACTGTTTGAATCGTTTTAACATTTTCATAGAATTCATAAGTGCGTTATGTGAAGATGTGTTCTCGATCATTCTAATGGGGCTTTTATAGTTAAACAGGGTACAGACGTTTTATACATGAAAATCTGGAACAAGTCAAATGCGTAGTAAAAATGTGATAAACAGCTGTTTTCGATTATTCTTTCTTACGCCAGTATAACTAGACATGTTTCATCAACACGTGTCATGCTAAAAACAACACCCTTTGGTTTTGTGGCTCATCCCATCACACATCATATTGAAATCTATGCAACTGTATTGGCTTCAGAAAAAGTTGTTCGTTAAACCGTTACCTCTCGCCTGATGAGTATTTTCCGACGATAGTTATTCACTGACCCCAAATTAGGCACGACCGAACTATCATATGCGAACTCACAACCAGTTTAGCTTGTGCTGGTTATACTTCCTCATGACTGTTTGTAATGGTAGCTTGCACTGTCGTTACAACATCACGATGTCAGCTATATTGAAAGTTCGTTTCAATGTTGTGACGCGGCGTATTGTAGTTCGAAACAAAGAATTGTCACCAATAAGTGATAGATCAATGTATACATTCTTTATGCAAATCGTGTAAAACGTTTTACTGAAGTTTCTTATTGGATGCGCCCATCGTCTGATCTCAAGAGATATGCATTATGTTTCGAATTGGTTGTAAGTAAACAGATTTCGTCGGCCAACTACTCTTATGCGCAAATACGTCTGGTACATGCGTAAACAATGAACAGACAAATACTCATATTTTTCGTGGTTCCAAAGGTAGTGAATTGTGTGTAACAATTCAGGCTTCAAGTACTAGGTCGTCTTACAGATCTATGCGGCACACAAACTGTTTTCTCAAAAGTGTCATTCGTGAAAACATTACGCGTTCTACTTGACAGATTACGTGAGAGTTCACTTTCGAATGTTGGGAACCAAAGGAGCACCCTCTGAAAATTTAAGTAGCCTTTGGATAAACTCTTTCTGAAGCTGATGCTTCTAGATAAGGTCATTACTGGACTACCATAACATCCCTGCAAGATTATTCATGGTTGCCATCAGATTTTATCAACGACGTTCTTTTTCTGTTGACACAGGTAGTCACACAGATGCTTCAGTTTCCACACTTGCTGCATACTGATCGTTGCTCAGTTGACCAATGATGAATGTTTTCAGTTTATTTGAATTGAGAGCAGTTTACCCCCTCAGATAGGCTTGCCGCATACGATACTTCGGTCACGTCTAATATGAGATCAGTGGCGTCTTCATCAAAACAGTTTTATTATTATGGACGCATTTATGGATTTCACATCTCGGAAATGGAAAGGATGTGCGCTGATGACGAGCACTAACAAAACAAAATTCCCGCATTCTCTTTATTTGTCTATTTTATGGTCCACATCTAAACTCCTTCTTTTGATTGATCCCAATCTTGTGATCTCTTCTGCAGATCTCTGTATTTATTAGAATTCATTTCGAAAAGTCACTGTTTTGAAATATGTGATTATTTTTTAAATTAATGTTACCTAGTGATATTGCCGTCTCTCTAGCCATTTCACTGAATGAATCACCGTTTCGTAAGTCAACTGATCGGTAATACTGTTCTTAAAAGCTGCACCGTGATATTGGATTAACAGACACCACTTAGAACTACTTGTCAACTGTCATTAGTTACGGGCACATCGACTTGAGGACTTTAATCTGCTATAACTACCTGCACGCATATGCCCTTCACCTAGAAAGACAGGTTATATATGCAAGTTCAGAACACGTTCATCTGCCCTTTTACTCCAGAATGTACTGGGTATGAATCATACATGCGATATGAAGAAGAGAACTATTTGACCTGATTAGAGCCTATACTGGCTATACCCATAACAAACGCTATTGTCTGTCAACTGGGAACATAATAAGAACCCAGTGGTTACCTTCGAGAAACAGGCGTTGTTTTGAAATAGCAGAAACTGTTGTGACTCGCTGGCATAACGAAAAAGTGTGCACAAGAATGGAGCTCTTTCGTGCCCCTAAATTCCCGCTGCTACTCCTCAGTCTATCTTTGTCATTCCCTTGACAGTGGAATGAAACGGAATCTGTGAAGTATCAAGCACGTCTACTTTGTGTAAGTAAAGTCAAGCAGACATATCTTTGTTATGTGATCTGCACATGTAACTCGTGTTATTAGGGACGACCTTCATCTTCACAGCTAAAATGGGATCGAGCGTGCAGGTTTACGCAATCTTGTCTCAGGCAACGACTAGCTGGCTTACAAAATGTTTTCAATCTTGAACGTTGGGAAGTTAAGCAAATTTACATCTTAATCAGCCACAAAAACGTTCAAACAAGTTGGTCCTGAAGATTGTTCAGATCAGTGTGGCGTCTTCACGATGCATTATTCTCAACCATACCTGACACCAAAAACGCTATGCCGGGATAACGAGACGGACAGTGAGCTCCCGGTAATAAAGTTATTGCTATTATTATACTGTTATCCGTGTGTATTGTCCGTATATATTATGCATATGTACGGCTCATCAAAATCGAGCGGATCGTCATTGATTTTAGAATCCTTCGGTTTCATTAGGGATTGAGAGGAATAATTTATTTGTAAAAGCTCACAGGTTCATAAAATATGAATCAGTTTGGAATCATTATTCTTCAGCTGACCATTTATTTACTGGTTTTCTCTGTTAGAACGATTGAGGACAGAGGAAAAGTTGTAACTTCTGAAAGAGAACTAACAGAGCATTTAATCTTAGTGATCTCATGAGTTATATAAACTTTGATGTAAATTCTAACTTGGGAGAAACATTGGGAATGACTGCATACAACATATTCCAGTAGGCTAACATCCTGTAATGAAAATGGAGACAGTAACATGCATTTTCATCGGATAACTCCCCAGATGACCTTGATATGCAAAAATGAAGATGATTGTTGCGAGATCCTTGGATATAATAAAAGACAGCTGAGAATTAGGTTGTCTTAAATTCAGAGAGCAAATATTTTATCCACGTAATTACACTGTAATGATTGACCAAGTTAGAGACGCGAATATTCCCATGCTCAGTGAAATATCTCCCTGCTGTTGTGTGAATGTTAAGCAGACAGGATACGTTATACCTGAACGAAATACGTTCAAATGGAGGAACGGCAAGCAAACTTTTGGAACAGAAAACAGTAGCGTGACGGACAAAATCGGACAGGATTGTACACAACTGGAATCGTCATCACGTTTTGGATTAGAATTCCGGTTCACAAATGCCAGCAAACAGATAGCGTGGAAACGTGTGATATGGGTAAAAAAAGATAATGCTGTACTGGACGACTTTTCCATATGCAGGATTTCGTCCCGTAAGTTGCACTGAGTTATTAAAATTTGACCACGGACGATAATTAGGTCTTTGTCTTTGAGTTTATCGGTCAGTGTGAACTAATTATTCATGAGGATACATGTGACTTTTATAAAAGGACAGCTGACAAGGTTTTCAGAAGATTACACGTTTCTTCTGTTACGCTTTCAAAAACTCACCAGTCTGATGAAATATTTTCTAGGTCCGCTTCAATACAACCGGTTGATGCCGACGAGATTAGATTGCTCAATAATGACTTGATTTCAGCATAACGGCAAAAACTCAGAAAACTGAACATCGTTCAAAAAAGTGAACCTACTTTAAAAGCGCTGAGTTCAGAATCTACAGATTGGGCAATATTCGGAAGTACCAACAAAGGAAAAGGTATTGTTTTTTATCAAAGCAGAACATCCGAATACCATTAGATAGAACAAAAATCGATCTGTGGTTTCTCGGAAAAAGTGTTTGCTTTCACTTTAACCTTCTTTTGAGTTACATCATGATAATTTACTGTTGAATAATTTACGTGACCATGTAGGGGAATATGCTAACTTTTTCCCGATAATATGTTTGGTTGAAGATACTGATTTTTGTTTAGCGGGCTGATCGAAAGGTTTCTTTGAATGCGAAGGATTCGATTAAATGTGAGTTGTGTTTAATTTAAAATAATACCGGCTGGCTATTCTCATTAATCTTATCCACCGCGTGACCACTTGTTATATACTTAGCTTAAAATAGGATTGTTAGCTTTTTCCGTTAGGACGTAGTACTAGAGTAAGGTATGTTGACTGGAAGCGGCAACGTCGTTGCGTTCGAGAAGATTATTGAGCAAGAAAGATAGACTAAGGACGGTAAATGGACGATGTGCTGCAAAACACCAAAAAATTACTACAATGAGCGAGTTTATCAGCTGAAACAGCAAGTGGTAAATGATGTAATTGAGTACAATTTTCATGTGTGATTACCACCATCACCCAATCTTGTACTGAAATCGATAAACCAAATAAATATAATATTTCCTTCCAACTTTCTGAAATTACGTCATTTCTTGGGTGATAATGTGAATTGCTTATCAATAGTGTTTTTTAATTATTTTTTGTTGATATCGATCTGTCGTGTTGTACGGCAAAACATGTCTCCACTCAGGATTGCCGCTTTTTATGACTCGAGTTAGTCCACATAAGGTTATGATGAACACAACAAAACGCAGATGATTGAATTCGATGAGAGAGTTTGTATTTGGTTCTAGTGGAATAGTTTAGGACAAACGCTAATCATGGGATACGCCGTCAGAATAACTGGTTCGATTCCCGTCATGCTTATTGCCTAAGTTGGCTGACGTAAAGTCCCAGAACTCTTATAAACATTCACCAGCATAAACCTATCGACATAACTTCCATCACCTAGTAACCGGCATATAGATTTACTTTAAAATATCTTCAACACTATGAGTGGATCCGTTCGTTTCTGGAAGATTTAGTCGGAATATGAAGGTAACGACTTATTAGAATGTACATAAACTAATTAGGTTGGCCTTACTTCATCCCTTAGTTATAATGGAATTAGTCCACTTCGGGAATAAATTGAGCAGATGGTCATTTTGGCTGATTTCCCTTCGGAAACAAACATTCCAGAGGGATCTGCATCGTCCTTGTTTGACCTCGGGTAAATGAGATAGCCAAAATGGGAGTCGATGTAGCGAACTTCATGAAAAAAACTGATGACCCAATAGAAATCCACAACAACAAACTTGGTTCAGATTGATAGGAACAAGTCATCAAACAGACACATCTGGGGCAACCAGGAATTGAAAAAACTGAACTAATTTTTCTGTAATTAACTGTTTGCGGTGGCATACACTAGGGACTAGAGAGAGATAAATGTTTTATGTGAACGCGTGAGCAAAGCCTGATAAACACAACGCATCGAGGATCACCGAGTTATTCAGCTGTATTCAGACTCACTACACGCCTAGCTGGCGACAGTGATTTAACTCGTGCATAAGACAAATAATTCGTATAAGATCGGAGATGCTTGACGGAAGAGATCAGGTAAGATGTTAAATACTGGTCAACAAATTGTTTCATAAACTCACCCACAAAATACAGGTTAAATTCAATGAAGCGATTTACCGACAGAAAGACGGTGTCGCAATGGGATCACAGTTGGGACCAATGTTTGCCGATATTTTCATGACGAAATTGGAAAACGAACAACTGAGCTAGGCAGTGGGTCAATGCAATTTTTATATGATGTACGCTGACTACATCTTTTGTGTCCTCGATAATTGTGTAAATCCGACTAATAACGCAGCCACATTTAACTCCTCATGCCGAAATTTGAAATTTACGTTAGAGACATAAATGAATAACCAATTGGGCTTTTTGGATGTGCGTTTATGTCGCTGCAATGATAGCTCAGTTCAGCGCGCGATACACAGAAAGGATACATGGAATGGTCAGTATATTCGTTTCAATAGTTTTGTACTGTTCGCCTTAAAAAGAAATCTAAATAATTGTTTGAGTGGCAGAGCCATAAGGATTTGCACACATGACACAATTACTGAAGAATTGGCGTTCATATGTACGATATTCATGCAAAAATGATACCCGGAAAGATTCATAGACAGAGCAGTGCAACAGCAGGGTGACAGAGACCAGCTGCACCTAGTAGAAAAGATAACCGTATATATCGGATTACCTTTCAAGGGCGATACGTTAGCCGAAACTATTACGCGTAGGCTCACGAATACAATTAATGCGACATATCACGCCGCTAAGTTGCGTGTCCACTTCACATCGAATCCGGTTTTGTACCCATGCCTTAATGATAAAGTGCCTGTTTCTGCAGTCTCATTTTGTGTATACTCATTCACTTTTTCCTGTGGAACCAGTTTTGCTGGCCGCACCACCAGAGGCCTACCTGGACGGGTCCGGTAACACCACCCAGCTGGGTTCAACAGTGGGATAACGAAATCTGTCAACGGCGCCATACTATCGCACCTGGTGGATTCGAATCATTCTGTCAATGTGACGGATGCATTTCGCCTAACCTACCAAATAAGTCAACCAGTCAAGGGCGGTGAGGCATAGGATTTTGTCCACAACAGAAGCTATTGGAATTCGTCTATTTAACCCACCCCTGTGCGTCCAGAAACGTTTTGTTTAGACTTTGGGTCTACCTTGACTATCCCCCCATCCTGTTAGCCTGCCAAGAACCACTGTTCAAGTGGTTACTTGATGCAGTGTGACATTGAATTGACTGACCTGATTAACCACCCGTCCATGTTTACCCCCTTCATGATTCCTCTGTAAAATGTGATACAAATGTGATGTATTTAGTCTGATGATGAATCACTGAAAACGAGCCTGTTCGCTACACAGTATTTTTCATGACTACGCTGGGGATTTTTACGCGATCCAAACTGGTTTGTCTAGTCGCATGTGTTCTTCCTGCCTTCACGTGTACGACGTAAGAGTATCTGACTGTAACTACGTAAGGTATATTTGAGGCTACCCGTTTGAACTGGCCTAAACATATCCTTCTTTTACTCATAAGGACAAGACGTCTGAAGTTTCACATAAGACGGCCGAAAATGTTGTCATTTTGTCAGGCCCTGCAGTCAATGTCTTTGTGCGCTCACGTTGTTCCGCACCGGTCACTCACTGTTCTTGCTAATCTTCAAGTAATGGAGCAGAAATTGTTAGTGAAGTGGACGGGGTATTCCTCTTGAACTTGTGATGTTTACTATCAGTCTTTCTACGATAATAACACATTATACCATCTAGGTGTTTGTGAGGAAGCTGCAGATAAATTTCCTTCTGTTGCTTCTCATCCGTTGCTCTTAGAATTGAATGTTATTGTCTCTGTTGCGTGCGCTGTTAACAATTCGTATGATCTACTCTATTGGCGCACAATTTGCGTCTTCATATTTCAAACAACAACGTGTTACCGAAATATGAAGTTCCTGACTGCTAAACTGAGCAGAGTGGTTTGGTCTCACCTACTTGGATGGGGTCGTCCTGATCAATAAAATCGATGGTTAGAAAAGCAATCCAAGATGGTAGTATGTCGCAGTCAACGACGTATCTGCATCCGTAATATTTCTAGTTCTCTCACTATATTCTCTTTTAGTAAGGCTTTCTTCCGGAATATCCCACATCACAGCTGAGGTGATCAGCAGCCCGAACTACAGTAAATTCTGGTCAGCCTAATGGCTACCTTGATGATGATGATGTTCGCAAAAAGCCATCAAAAAAACGCCCGGTTAAGCTTCAGACATGAACAGTCAAACGCAAATCGCCAACATTGTGTCAAACATGAAGGGCCGAGGTTTTGCAGGCTGATACCAAGGTTGTCTGCTTCACAGTTTGTGGTTGAATATTTTATCCACACAATAGCAATAGTTTTGTGAAAAAATATTTTAAAAAGTCCAATTTTTCTATACTAAGGTAGCTGATGCAGCATGTGCTGTCCTTTCAGACGCGAAATTATTATTCGGCTGGTTTCAGTCGATGTCCAGATTTTTTGCAACTGGGTCTCTTCTAAATTGTCAAATCTATCAAACTACTTATCAGTAATTCAGTGTCAATGCTCATCAGTGACGTTGGTGGATTCCACCATGAACTGATCGAGAAATCCTGCTTGGACTTTCAATCGGATGCACAAACTAACAGATCTCATATGACGCATTTGGCTGGGTGGGTGACTAGGACCAAAGGTGGAATTTCCGAGCTTCCGGCATGGCTTTGTATCTCAGGTATTAGGGCATTTGCCGAGTTTTGGTATGGTGTTTCTGTCGCTGGTTCGTATCCAGTCGAAGTCCAGATTTTTCGCAATTGAGTGTCTTCTACATAATTTTCTTATTCATACGTTCAAACGCAACATGTCCAATTGTTCACTACAATCAGTAACATAGGCCTAGTTGAAAAGCATTGCTCATGGGGTTATCGGTTCAATGAAACTGAGTAATTCCATCAACTGTCCTCTCGAAACGATCAATCAAGCTGAACACTATTCACACAAGGTTAGAACTGTGTGTTTGAGTATAATGTCTGTGGCCGGGTTGCTGTCATTCTGGTGAACACGCTAGTTTCATAAGCATGAGTGACGGAGTGTACATTCCGGTCTGTTCCGCTCCTAGTCGAGCGAAACTCTGACCTAGTGCTCTCCAACGTAGTGGGCTAGTCGAAGGGCCTATCTGAATAAAAGTTCTGCAGTCAAATGTGAGTGGCGTTCACTTTTCAGATTAATCAGATTCCCGAACTTATATTAATGATTCCCCTTAAGGCAAGCCAGAACCTTCTGCATTAGTCAGACAAAATTTAAAACCAAAATCTGTGTAACTGAGTTGTGTAGAGTTATCCAACTGTCCTTTCACTTTCACATCTTGTTGTGCTCACATATTCAATATCCACAACGCATTCAAATAATCAGATGCTGCATTTGATAGCTCACACATTGCTATTTTTTGATTTGACAAATCAAATTCACATCTCTAAGTCCGACATAGACAAAATCCAAATGATTCCTAATTAAGAAGGTTGCTCAAAGAAAGTTTTGGATCACATAGCCACCGGACCGTACGAAAAGTTCAGTGGGCAACTGTTAATAACGTCAAGGTACAGAATAGCAAATTCCTCTGGGGCATAACAGGAAAACCTGAGCAGTCTACCTGGTTCGTTTCCACTTCTAAGAGTAGCCGTCCTTCGCGTTTCTGTGACCTTCCGAAAGTACATAAAACAAGAATGTCCATAAGACATCTTGGTAATTAGACCACTAGTCCAACTTACATACTGGCCAAGTTCATAAGCCATATAATCAAACCGTTGTAGAACAAGTTGGTAAACAACGTTAGGGATTCTTTTGAGTTTGTTGACAAGCTCGAAAACGTGGCATCATTATGCAGTGATGAAACTTTCCTAAGTTTCGATGTGACCTGTTTTTTCACCAGTCTACCAGTAAAACGTAGCATTGATGCTGTTACCGGGTTATTAGAAAGTGATGACTCTCTTGATGCACGTACTAATTTATCACCTCCTGAAAGTTTATCTGGTATAGAGTTTTGTCTGCACTCAACCTTGTTCACATTCAACACAAAAGTATGTAAGCAAACCGATGGGTTCCCCTGTTGCACCCACAGTAGCAATTATTTACCTCGGACACCTGGAAACACAAACAATGAGTGTGTTTATCTGCCCGCCAGGAAAGTGGGGCAGTATACAGATAGCACACCAAAGGACGGATCGATCACAACCAATTGCAACAGTTTGTTAACTTGAAACGTAACGGCATTGTATTCACGTTGGAAACTGAAACCGGGGAGCGCGCACCCAATTTTCTAGACTGCCTAGTCAAAGCTGGCAAGCAGCAGAGATTCCACGTTTCTATGTACCGTGAACCAACCAATTCTGGTCGGCATCTCAACTTCAACTAGTCGCATCCGATCCGTATGAAGAGAACAGGCGTCAAATCACTCGTCAGTAGAGCTAATAAGATCTGCATCACTGATCTCTTCAGAACAGCAGACATTTCTCACATTAGAGAAATGCTAGTCGCTAATCAATATTAAAACGCACTTATTGAAAACACAATTAAGCGCATGTCAACTAAGGAAGAGGTCAAAACAACCGTATCGTGAACTAACATCGGAAAAAAGTTTGCCCTATCATTTCTGAGTATGCCGTGCGAACCGTATTCCGGTTACGTAATGTCTTAGAACCACTGATGATGCATCCTAAAGATCCACTGCTATGGGAGATCAAACAGACTGTACATACGAAATCAAACGCGGTGATTGCAATGCCAACTACATTGGGGAGACAAGCAGACAACTAAAAGTACCATTTTCTGAACACAAGAGGCATACGAGGTTTCCTCCTAAGGACGCATGCCAACTTCAAAAGCTAGAGAAGAATTTGGTCATCGCACTACCAAAGAATCACAGCGTAGGTTTTTATCATGCTCGAGTGATTCACAAGGATCTGCTTTCTCATGCGGAGCGCTGCTGCACTGATACCCTCATCATTTACACACACCACGCTTGTGTTAACCTCAACGATAGTAAACCCCTGTGGGCAGTTTGGCATGGATGAATAAACAACATCAGAAACAGACGAATCTTATCTACATCAGTCTTACCCCCACATAATAGGCGAGCAATTCGACCAATCAGTTCAGATACAGTGCAGACTAACCTAACTACGGCAGACCTCACGTGACCTCTGTTCCTTTGTTGACGTGATTCCGGTTACAACACTCCTGAGGAAGGCCATCCGAAGTGGTTGAATTGTAGAGTAAGACAACTTATAAAGTTTTGTTGTTCACAGTCGATTTGCCAATAACTTGTTAAATCCGACACCCAAACTGTTTTAATAGCACTAGATTATTAATGTTCCATTAAACTTAATGATAAAACCATCCTACTTCGTTAGAATGTAAGGTTATCCCGTAGTGCTCTAAGTAAGCGGAAAATAATGTTACCGCGAATTTTTGTAACTTTGAAAAGTAGATCGTTACATTTCACGGGAGTATATTTTACAGTAAACATCATTTATCAGTGAACACATTGAGGAAGTATATTTGTTTTGTTGACCCTAACATGGGTTATGTTTCAGGTTTCAGCCATAAAATATTCTTGCTTGTTTGCAACACACGTTTGTATGATATGACGTATTGTGTACTAGGAGGTAACCTGTTAAAAACGTTCCGATTCTGTAAGTAAAACAAACTTTAAAGTAAAAAGATCTGCTGGTATCATTTGATCGTCATTTGCATCGTCATCTTGTTGTGTCATTTTGATGTCAGTGCAGTTTGCTGTTGTCAGCAGTTCAGCTTTTAGCATCTGACTCTTTTCTGCTTTCTGTTGGATGTCACTTGTTTTTGATGACCGATTTACTTACAAAAATACTGTTTTTTATGAGACCCTGGAGCAGCCGAGTTAAAAGTCCCTCAGCCAATTGGGATTGGGAAATCACATAAATACCGATTGCAAATGATAAGAAGCAGCGTACCCATGCGACTGGAGCAATTCATGTGCATTTTCCACAATCCTTAATCATTGTCCAGTGAAGCCCATTTTGGCTCTTTCTTTTCCTTCATGTCCATACCTTGAAGGTAACTTAATGGTTCTGATATCTATGAACTATTCCCAGACTTTTGGTATCCCTTATATTGCAAATATGTTTCTCTGTGTATAACAATGGACCTCACCGTTATGTGGCTAGGTGTAAGCACGTTTTACTTCCTGAGTTCCCCTCGGCATCTTACTGCATATTCTAAGAACATTTGTGCATTAGTTCTATTAGATCTACGCATCAGCGTTGCTTAAATGAAAAAAAACTGAACTGAACTAGTTGTGTGCGGCCTCTTGTACATTACCACAGGTTAGCACCGTCCACTGTCGATGGTTTAGGATTTTTGACCAACTTGTTCACACAAAGGCAATGTTCCCCTTGACTTTTGAATTCAACTGACGTCCTTTAGAACAACGTATGGTAGCGAAAAGTCGTCCAATAAAGCACAATCTCCATTGTCCAACTCGCGGGTTACCCCGCAGCGCATGCTTTTATGAATCGGAATCTCGGCCCACAACACACACCCGGTTTCTGCCCACATGTTGCATGCACTTCTACTCTGTTTATGTTTATGTTTCGCGCCTTCTATCGGGGGTTTTCTGCCTGTCATTCTTCGTCCGTTGGCCCGATCTCGTTGACCGATGACTAGTCCGCTCGCTTGTGTTATTTGCAGCCCATCTATTGTGGACTTTGACCCTATCATACGACCGTGTCGAAATAGTCCTCTTAGTGTCGGGGTAATCGCTCTCCCAATCTAGATGTCCATCCCATTTTGCCAGCTATGTCTCGCCCGTTGTTCCCACCCAGTAGATGGATCACTCATACGGTCGCCCATGCTTTCCTCGATCCGCTCTCTCTGGGTCTCCGCGTGGAGGTATTCCGCCGAGTATTAGAATACTCGCATCTCCGGTTTTATAATCCACTACAATATACTGTACATAGCAGTTGACTGCTGGAGTACTGAATGCGTGATTAACGGTGAGTAGTTGATGACAAACCCAGTTTTGTGATGCAATTTGATGTCGCTAGTTTAACAAAACTTACATGACGTATTAAGTTAAAATAAACATACGTATATGGGTTACATAACGTAAACATATGAAAAATGTATCAAATACTTTGCTCACTTACGTCACACTGCTCACCATACACCATCTTCTTAAGTATCATTGATGTCGCATCATACTATAAGACAACTCAACAACATTTATGCGGGTGTACCCTAGGTCCGTCAGGGTCTGTTTTCAGCTACTACTGCAATCAACAGACGTTGTTGGTCTGGAATTGTAAATGGGAAAAAGAATACGATCTAGAAAATGTTAAAGAAAAATGATCGATACAGAAACCTAACCACAAACTCTTAAAAACACGGTAGGCGTAATTCGACCTAGAACATGCAATAGATGTTTGACGATCGTTTTAGTGTCGGACGGATAATCTAACGGAAATATTGGAAATATTGCATACTTGTACGTCTTACAGTGATCACCTTACTTCATCGATACGACGGATTCAGGTTACGTTTTTGTTGATCGATTACACTCAGAATTCGTGTAAGTATTGTCATCAAATCAAACGACCCAATTGAAGACTCGACTCCAGTGTTTTCCCTCAACCCTAAGTTTGCACTTAGCAATAGATGAGTTGGTTAGTGAAGAACCCAAAATGCATAGGGCAGATCTCTTCTAATATGTTCTTAAGACATGGGAAACTGGCCAAATTCAAAACACACGTCCAAGTACAATTACTAGCCTTATGTATCCGTCCGTTTCACCGCTACTGGTTGTACCATCCATGAGATGAGAAATTCAATCATTTAACTTAGAATTTAGGTATACTAATGAAGTCAAACTTATCTCAAGGTCTCAGTGAGTGGACATCAAAACATTTGAAGTTCAAGCATACAGCTGGTTCTCTTGACCAATAAATCTCAAGTTTACGAAAGCCCAAGGTCATCCACACTACTGTTCTGCGGTTCATCCCACCAGTAGTGTTATCGGGCTACCTATCACCATAACAGTAATCAGTATAAAATGATTAGAGACGGTGCTTCTCTTTATGTTCAAGTTTACTGTACAGGTAACCACTCTCAAAACTATTCATGAAACAGACCCTTTTGTCGACAGCAAGCATTGGTAGCAGGAAGCTTTTTAGCTACAGAATATTATGTACAGATGCAATTAACAGTAGACATACAAGAAGGCACAGACGAGCGAGTAGGCGATCTAACTTCATATAAAATCGTCAGTCCTTTGAGGTAACCGTAGAACCATTGAAGTACGGGTTAACTGACTCTTTAAGTTTATAATCTATCCAACTATTCAGTATAACTGGCTAGGTTCCCACACAACTGAAGATCACTTATTAGAATATTTATGCACAAATATCCCTTCCGAAAACCATATTGATTGAGAGGTCGTAATGTAAAATGTGCCAGATAAATGTGTGACCATACACAATAGCCCGAGGGAGTTCAACCAGTGGGATGTGAACTCGCCTGAGCATACCAACCGTTGACTACATCCACGACATCTTTTCATTTTGTAACTGTCAGTGGCACACTTCATATCTTCAGGTACCCTTTAAATAAACTAGACTGACGTAGACTGTACTGGCAGAAACTTCCAGCAGATTTTCTGCAGTATAATGGCGTGAGTAGCACGAATATTTACTTGAATGATAAAGTACGTGATGCACTATAGGTCGTAGAAAGCTTGTGAATGATTATATCACGGTGTATAAAAAATTAAACTCACTAAACTTCATTCTAACGAAGTTAGAACGCAACTGTACATTGAACTGCGAATTACAGTATTTTGGATTTATATATACACACACCGTTTACTTATCACTGTGAAGCTTACGTTATCGTCGCTGCCCTCATTATACAATCTCAACCCCGGAAGAGTTTTTAAAAGAGTTGCTATTTTCCCTAAACATGAATCCAAACAGGAACAGATTGTAGATGTTGCCAGTAAGTACCTTTGCTGATGATGCCGGAAAGTAGATGTGAATGCAAAAGTTACTTACAAAAGAAAATAATGTCTAATTTTAGCAGAACCCTTGACAAACTGCTTGCCAACCGGGTAACCTGTCTGTGATAGAATAAGTAATTTGTCTCGGCTGTACGGATTCTGAAAATGATCTCAGAAGAAAACCTAAAACATCCCGTGCGTGCAGTTCATGTGTTTTAGCTGCTGTCGTAACTCACGTTCTCATCGGAATAGGAAATACGAGAAGTTTCTGCAAACGGATGTTGCACGAATTGCACAATATTCACCGTTGATGGGTACGGAACACCCTGCAAACTATGTTAGACTGACTCCGTATCTGAAAGAAACATTGATTCAACATCATAATGGTCCTGTTGGTGAACCTTCAGTGCATAACCTGAAATGGTTATCTCGTCAAAAGATATCCTTATAAGGATACAGGCGGTGGTCAAAGAAATGGTCCTTAATTTATTTTACCTGTGCAGTGTGTATCAATTACGGCAGCTGTACATTATGAGAAATCTTTAGGAAAAATTGAAGCTTCTTGTCAAGGCTAGGAAATATTGACAGATTCGTTCACGCAACAATCTTAGACTGTGAACGCAATAAAGGTTACTGTTGTGGGATATCAAAACTTAAAACGCCCGAGAAAAACTGTAAGAACAGGAAACATTGTAGGCGAACAGGATCTTAGTGATTCATAAAAACCACAAATGTAATAGCGCATCTTAGTTTTTACAGTAAACAGTGGGGAGAAAAATAATGAGTGAGTTAGGATAGATCAATAAGTTTAGGAAGTAATCAGCTTCACGAATAATTGTTTTTGGGCCCATGAGGCTCTTTTGAGTAAATTGATTGCAGCTACTTCAGAAAACCGCAACAGCCTCGAATTGGAAGGACATAGTGAGATTCAGAGTGCACAAACTGATTCAATGGCATAGATAGTTGACCGGGTGTGTCTAGAGGCTGCAGAAACTGGCCATTTACATGTCTAAGCAATAGTAGTGTCCTCAGGTAACACGGAGTTCTATTCTAGTTTAAGCAGAAGATGTTTTGGTCTGATAATCAAACATCTGTCGGTTTTACTTATGCAAACGTGTTCTTGCTTAAAAACTATTTACCACACAGCGTGATATGGCACACAAGTGCGAATTTCCTTTGACCAAAAACACTTAAAGTTGCTGGGCCCGAATGAGAACAGCAAGTTCGTCTTTGTTAACCGTTTATTCATGTTTTCTAATCATCGTGTTACTCGGTTAACACTTCAACGACCGTTTCTTCACGCAGCGTTAACCTGTTGGCATGACCGTTTGGATTTATTTTTTGCTCTCCTTTTAACCCGTTATGTCGATCATTAGATTGGAACACAGACAGTTTCCTTTACAAATTTCTTTTATTCGTGCGAATATCGTGTACACTAGAGTGTGTTCGTGTTGAACGACTGTGAAACTAGTTATGTTTGAATATTGCCCGAACTGTGTGGATTTCTTTTATCATCTTGTACGATATATCGTGTGATATATACAAATATATCGTACGAGATTATTCTCCTCAGATTTCAACGTTAACTTCAGATTGAAATGATAACCAGTATATTTGTTGCTTTAAGTTATCTATTGTCTGTTTGGAACGACTGAATATTAGTTTCAATGACCCAGCGTTGGAAGTATAAGGCCTGTTGTAATGCGGCTGCTACTTCCTCAGTCGTTAACTTGAAAATCCTGTTACGATAAAACCGATTGGACTTTCCATGATTACTCCATCTATCTGGCGGTAGTAGCGATCCAGAAATCGGATGCTGACACTTGTATTGAACGACCTTGAAGTTTGTCCCAGAATATCGTTCCAGAGAAATGAATTAACACGGTTTGTTTAAACGGGATGATAAGTGTAATCAGTTGTCCATGGAGAACACGAATTCATTAGAAATACTGACAGTGCCATAATCACTGATCAGCTCAAAATTCTCGTGTTTCTTCTCAAAAGAGGCTGTCCGATAAGACCATAGGAATGCGATAGCTACGCTCAGTGGTGAATGACCTTCGATTTTGTAAAACACAACTCTCATAGTGCTCACCAGCCATTACGAGAAGCCTGCTTTTATTCCGTTTTACAAATCTGTTTAGTGCTCGTGGTACAACCAATTAACGGGACATCACAACATTCACACTAATTTTGTGATGCAGTTTCTCTTGTATATCTTGAAAGTATCGTGAGATGAGTACAATATTATTTTTTTTATCTGTTGTATATCAGTTTCGTTTCCGATGGAATAGTTCAGAAACTTGTGGCAGACACGTAAGCTATCAATAACATAAATGTCTGATCAAGTTTTATGAGAATGATTGATCATAGTGGCTATCAAACGGACTGCGGATAGTTGTTGTTGTCATGCTGGGTGGCGTCATCGGGTAAATCGAATCCATAGCCTGAGTAAATGCGAAAATGACATAACAGAGGTTAGCTTGCTACAGGAAAAGTGACACAGTAACTAACGAAGGTGACCACTATTGTTTGCTTGACGGACAAACGTTCAATCTGCCATTCAAATACATGCATAGAGATTGCGTGTTCTACTTCACACGATGCGCAGTTTCAGTGAGACTGAGTTAAATGAGAACGCATACTACCAAGTTACCTATGGTCATTAGGAAACAGTGTTCAATGCACACTGTTTTCATCAACAACGCACGTGAGTACACTCTGCTACAAACGCAAGCCTTATTTCTTACAGTGACTGCGTGATGTTCATGTTCTGCAAATCACAAGGTTTCCAATGATATGTTACTATTTTTCATCATTTTAACCAACTAAAGATCCAAAGCACAAAATCGAAGGTTTTGTTTTTTAACCGTTTTGTCAAATTAATTCTATATGGTATGCTGTTACTTCCTTTCGGGATTATTCAAACAGCTGTAACTATGTACCAAACTGACATTTTTCGCAACAGTTTTTAGCATAAATTTTGAGCGATGCTTTCACTTCCGATAAAGTGCTCACTTCGTGACTTTACAACAGTGCACAATGTGGTCCTCGGTGCTGGGGGCTAAACGACAGATCATTCGTTGCAAGTGATTCCTGTCTAGTACGATTTGTATGTACGTGTACTGACTATTGGCACAGGGGGCGGAGATTATGTATGATGTTTTGTTATGTTGGTTGCTTGATAATTTAAACAATGGACAGATCGATTAGTCGACTGAATCGAAACCGTTATCTGTATTGACTTAAGAACTCCTTACAATTATTAAAAAACTTGATGAACGTCCGTTAAGATTTACCTCTGTTTTTTTATGCAAACAGTGTGAAAGTAATAATATGAGTCCTTATTTTCAGTGGCTTTTTGTAAGGTATTGGTACAATATATGCTATGAACCAAACGATCAGTCACTATTTTACAGAACGTTCTACCACTGCAAATCACAATTGTGCGTAAACATCTGTTCATTTGTAATAGATCAGTGAAGAGTGCAAACGGAGCCAACCAGGCCAAAAAAGTAGACCACTCTCGCGTGCGGAATCTCGCAGGAAGTTGGTATCACATACTTTTTTCAGTCAACTTCCAAACCCTAACACCTGGTTAAGCACACTCATCACAAATTAACAATGTAAATTTGTAGACCCTACATTCAGAATGTCCTGAGGTTGTCATCAGAAATTAATCTTAAGATCGATTTTTGAATGGTATTTCATCAATTATGTCTAACCTCTACACCGCTACTAAGTAAGGACAAAACTGTTCTGGATATTGTATTACATAGATAATGAGTCCCAATCGAGGTCCAATCTATCGCAGTTTCCTCGGCGGTTAGTTTGACTCATCAAAACATTGGAATTTGCATCGAATTCAGATGTGCCAATTCGATCACGTCTAATATTATAAGCTAAGAACGTGAATGGCGGAAGTTTTGTTCTTAAGGGAAATATACACCGGGAGTGTATGCTTTAGTACCAATATAAACAATAACATAACAATAAATCATGGACATCACAGTTGTCAATGCTATGCTTATGTACGGAAGACACCACTTCATGCCAGAATGCACTCTAACGTTCTTGCAGTTTTCCACAGTTACTTCACTACTCAACTACGTGTTTAATCCCACTACTGAAGAGTAGTGTCATGTGGTGTCAACTTTACACTTGAGGCTGAGAAACATGGATAAATGTTCTTCTTGGATTTAGCACTGAATCGTCATACGGAGGGTTCATTTCAGAGAGACATTTACAGAAATGGAGTCTGGAATGGCCAGTATGCTCTTTTTTTAATCTACTAACCCCCCGGGTGGATATGAAACCTCGTTCGTAGTTTGACACACAAGATTATGAAAATGTATGCGGATGACAATAATGAAGCCGTTACGGCATCTTTACGATGGACATTCGGAGAGAACATCTATCCGCAAAACTTTATTCCTAGGCACATGTAACTGACAACACCTCCAGTAAAACTCCAATCTGTAGAATGGAATTTGGTTTATATAACGCTAGATTATAAAGACTAGGCGTTGGCTGAACTGGTGATTCATAAAATGAATAACGTCATTAAGTGTCTTACAGTGAAGCTTGGTTGCAATCCTCGTTCAGATCTAACCGGGTAGTTTAAGTACAAATGAAAGTTATGTTGCCTAAATGTGTTATCTCAGTTTACGCGTATTCTTTCACCTGCTCCGGTGGAGTAGGTTGCATCGGTCTCACAGCCAGACGCTTTTCTGAGAGGATACATGAACAACGCCTCTTTTAACTGACTGCGGATCAGATGAAGCCAATTTCGAGTACACTTCTGGCGCACCTCGTTGACTGAGGAAACCACGTCTCACCAGAAATTGCTATCCATGCGATTGACCACCCCCAGCAGTCATTCCAGATGAATCAAAGTTCGAATTCTGGCCACCGTGGAAGCGATTTGAATTCGGTTGTGCAGCCCACAGTCATGTATTCTGAAGAGATTTGCTCGAGCCTTAAAGCTAACATGGTCCCGTTACCGAACTGAGACCTCCGGAACCCCATTTTTTACTTGCTTGTCCTAACATTTACAACCCTGTCACGTTATCATGTGACCAATTGCTGTTGATTTTGCTGATTCGACAACCATGATGATACAAAATGTGATATAACTGGCCCACTAATGAATAATCAAAAACACACTGTTCGCCAAACCAGCTATACTTCTGAACCTGATTGTTGGTCAAGTGTAAACGAACAGCAGGTCAAAATTACGCCTTGTATTCTTGACCTTTAACCTATCACTGTTTGAGTTGTATAATCGCTTATGGTTATCTTGCTTTATAGATCAATATTATTTACAGCTGATTCCTCTAATCTGGTTAAGCTTCTGTCATGCGGTGAACGTTAACATCAAATCATATTACCAGTTGTTTGTATGTTGTTCTGAAGTTGTGTAGTTCACACATTTCAGTATGCAGGTAACTGAAGAGACTGATATAGGTTCGAGCGCAGCATCTTTCTGTCTCAGTGAGTTCTATGGTTACAGTCTCTGAAGAATGTGTTTGAGGTCCTCATTATAGACGTTCGACCAGCGCTTTCGAAAGTCAACTGACAACGTCATCGAGATGGAATTTGGTTTATGCTGTAGACGTCGACTAAGTGATTTGTGCAAGCTAAACGGCTTGTTCGATAATGCGTCTCCAACTTATCTTATGAGTAACAAATCATTACAACAGCTTATTCTCATGACTGAACATGTGATATCGAGTGTCAAACAATATTTGCTGGCCTTTCGCACATCACTCTTCCTCAAGGCTGACTTAATGAGAAAATCCTGATTGATGGGAATCATTAGGACAATTACTGTATCTTAGATACGGTCGAGTTGCCAGAGCATTATTTACACGAGACTATACTGAAATATTCACCGATGGTCCATCTACTCTGCACGTTGCCAGCATGTATGCAAACTAGTACGCGTATGTGTTTTTGCCTTTATGTTAGAAACAGACTTATCTTATTGGATGAGTTATAGACGTACAGATGAAATGAAGGATTACGAATGTTGGGGAGCGAGCACAAGACGACTGATAGATAAGTATATGCAACCATAAATGCTTTAACCACAATGAAGCAGCAGCATAAGGCGAGAGAGAGACGTTTGATTCCATGTCACCTTCTCTTGTGGTTGGACAGCATAGCAGGGTGTTTCAGTACAAGTCGTTCCTTACCACAAAGTAGTTTCGTCTGAGGAAAAATCTTTTTATTTAAGAACACTCCAGTTCAATAGAATATCTTCTTGAGAGACTGGTAGTAGTAATTACACTCAATTTGGCTGTTCATTTTCTTGAAAAATTTCATAGAAAATAGTTTAAACTGTGGAACGCCATAAGGGTTATCCTTCGAATTAGGAATAAAATTCCTAATGTCAGATGGAAAGGATACTCATGTTGTTCGTAGCTCGGGTTGAGGATTTAGGTATTTTCGAACATTCCAGCACCTAAAGTTCTATTCTTTAATTTAAAAAATCTGACTTTGCAACACACACAGTTTCCAAAGTAACTAGACGCGCTGCTTCAAAACCGATCGTACCAATTTTCATTGTATTCGTGCGTCTGCACCGTATTTCAGTTTATTTTCTTACGTAGCTCTTGTCTAGTATGATCTCAGATATGCTTAGCTGTTCAAGTAATCTTATGAAATAAAATCGGATTACTGTTGAACCAGAAAACCCATCGTGATGTTTTCCTGTTTAACATGCTGTACTACATTTTGTTGTCAACATACTGAAGGTATGAAGTATTTCTATATCCTATTTTATCAACTGCATTCACTCCTTGAATAATTTCTTTCTGTTCACAGAGCAATGAGAAGTGGGGGCTGTTCGAATACAAGAAGCTTTGCGTCATAAGGAAATAGAAGGGAACTTTATAGACTTGACGGCTACCAGTCGTTCCAACAAAAATGGAAATTACTGGTGGTGTATTTACAGAAAGTTTGTAAAAAATATATTTGCTGTTTAACTGTCGCATGTAGGCATACTCGCAGTTACAATAATCATCTTCCAACTTGAGGTTATCTGACTCACAAATGTATACTGACGTATTCTCAGGTAACCGCCGTTAACTTACACTGTTTCAGGTGAACTGGTGGAGAAAAACTGTGAACGTTTGAAAACACCGACGAACACTACAATCCTTCCATTTCATTAGACTGTAAATGAATGACAGAGTATCATTTTCAGTATTGCGATTCACACGTTTGTATAAAGCTGGAGCGGTGTCACAGTAAGGATTTGTTTTAGCATTTTTGCCCCCACTGGTTTGATAGACTTCAATAAAACCACTATTATACTACTGATGTGAAAAAGAATAATCGCAACACCTGATGGTCACACGGTTATCTCTGATTCGCTTGACTTGTTCCTATGCCGTTTTGTCCCTCACGTAATTAGAAGTATGCTAGAACATTCTGATAACACTAAAAACCTTTCCCGAAAGGTTGATCAAACAGGGAGACTAAGTCGAACGTGAAACGCTCCGGAAAAAAAGTTCATTGTGAGTGAATAATTAAGAACAAGTTAGCATCCAGAGTAAACCAAAATGCCACATGAACGTGGACGATAAAACTCATCCTAATGAGCTTTCCATTCAGATGGGACCAATCAGCTGGCTTACTCAATCACCATCACAGTGAACCAAGTGTTTCTTGGTGCAGATATGTGCACTATCTTTACATATCGAATAGATAAATCTCCCTTCACCCCCAGTGTTTGTTCGTGCACGCGTTCACATTCTGTCGCAAGCAGACTACGCTGGGCGTAAATCTGAAACCAGTGAACTTACAATTTCTGTTCAACGGCTTCCCGTTCGCAATGCTTCGCCACGTTAAACTTAAACAGCCTTCTTACAGTTACCTTCACATTTTCTTCCGTCTGCTCAACGTCTTCCCCGTCGAATACTTCCATCTTACACTAAGTTCATGTTTACTCTCAACGCAATTTTTGTGGCCTTCAACATGGTTGTCTGTTGTTTGCTTATTCTCTAATTTCATCTATTCTATATATAACAGTGAAGAACCATCACCTGTCATCGCTCAGAATGGAGAATGCGATTAACAAGCTTCCGAAGTCAATAACCGGATGAACTTGATACATAATATCGTATGAATGCTTCGTTTACTAGTATCTACAGTGCTAGGAAAAACCGGTAGAATCGATCAAACAACCATCTCTATCAGCAACCAACCTCAACTACAATAGTTCCCCCTACTGAATAACCTCGTCTGAGCAGGTGAGAGACTCACTTGTGTACAGCGTGATAACATAAAAGTCCCCAGTTGAAGTGTAATCAAAATCGAGTATATTTGAATAAAACTATGAGGAGAAGACAATCAGGTTAACGTGCGTATAGTGTCTGACCTGTAAAGGTTATGTGATACTGATCGCCCATGTCAACAAAATGTCCACAAAATGTACAATAATGTAAAAAATTAAATTTTACTGAAGTTTAACCTGTCTTGTATCTCTGTTTACCTGTCACGTTAACCATCTGAACTTATTTTGAAGAACTGACGAAGTTGTTTTGGTGGCACATATGAAAGCTTCCTTCAACCACCGACTAGATGTAGACGATAAATAGAAACCTGAATTGGACAATAGGTTGTCATACCGCTTTAAGTAGCTGTTTCTTCAGACAGATCCTTGGACGTCAAACGATCCGATAAGAATCTTATGTGACGTGAATTAATGATGTGGCCAGGTTGTCTTCCAAAAGCTACCTTTTCTTGAAACTAAAGCTATGGAACACATCTTAAACTAGTTGGGAGTTGCGTTAACCCACCCGCTAATGAGTGACGCTCAGTGAGGACGAAACGTCGCTTCATCCATTGCAAGGCATTTGTCGACGACAGATCCCAGCATTAATATCAATCTTCGTTCAAGGTCTTGGTGAAGGCTCACATCTAATAAATTCTTAATTATGTGGAAGCACTGTTGATCAGTCGTCGGTAGCGGATTCTGTGTGCACAGAAACAACTATCTGTCAACGTTTGCTTGCCTTGGGTTTAGCCATGAGCACCACTGGCCATCCAATTCCATCTGTACTTTGGACGGTTTCATTTCATTTTTGTTGTTTCTTTTTCATGCTAGTCACACGTTTGTAACTGATGAGAGTGTACAAGATGAATTTATATCATAATCTGTGTATCCTGAATATTTCATTCAAAAAACACTCCGTTAACTAGACTTATTGAAGGTTTGCATGTTGTTTATGTAATTACATATATATATTTGAGACGTCGCAATGTATATCTATATATATATATATATACTACAGTGGAAATATTTGCTAAAGCTACTTCGAAAACATTTCAATTCCGATTCGTCTTGACATGTTGATTTCGAGTTTCGGTATTCATCAAAATAGAGTAACAGAAACGTTCTCCAATTGAAGGAAAAGGATTTGGACACAGACAAATGGGTGTAGAACTGCCCTCCGGGTATACGTGATCTTGTACGCAATGGCTAAAAGACTTGACACCTGAAGTGAGCAACTTAGACACGTACAGAATAGTATTTGATCATTAAGAATATCAACGACAGTTCAAATGATACACCATAAAAAGCAGAAAAATAGGAAGTGGACTTCAGCATTTCTAAGAATAAACAAACTAAAACATTCAGTTGAAC
>LUCH01000154.1:220077-261726 GCA_013368495.1 Paragonimus heterotremus
CACTTGAGAAGGTGCTCTTTGGTCTGTCGGTTTGTCCTCCCTATGTAGTTCATACTGCAACTACAAGAATATTTGTGTTAACAACGAGAGCTGACAGGCGCAGGCTGTTTGTTCGTAACTGAGGAGACTGGTAAGGCCCTGATTCGATGTATTATGCATAGTTTTACAGCGTTATAGGTTTTAGATACAGCAGTTGTTAGACATCTTTTTATCATCGTTGACCGGCCGTCGCCTAGAAACGGGGGTTCAGGGTACACCATCTTCTTTGGTACTGTTGTTCCCTGTAACACTGGGTAGCAACATTGTTGCACTTTTTGATCAATTGTAAAGAGTACTTGTTGACCCGCAACGTATCTGTGAATGTACTCAACTCCTGTGTTAGATTGCCTTCTGCGCACAGCCTCCGCGTCTTTCGTGAGGTCTTGTCCACTTCTATGCAGTAATGTCTTGATGATTTCCTAGGCAGTAGAACGTTTTCCTGAAAATCCATCATACTCGATATGATCTCCAGCAGTGAGTAGCTCCAGTATATGCTACCTGATTAGATCTAGTAAATGCCACCCTTGGCAAGTAATTTAATTGATCAAAACTGCGTAGTTAACTGAGGGTCTGTCAAAATGGATTAAAAACAATACTTCGTCAGTGGTTGAATGAAATTTGCAGATATTCGGTGTAAAATCGGATCTTCGCATTCAAAAGTAATCATTTTCAAAAAAGACTGTTCAATTTAAACTAAACAAAACTTCGTACCATCGATGTACACTTGAAGATAATGACAGTCAGTTTAAATAACATCGTAAATTCCAACCAAAATTGAAAGTTCTAATTGTGGATATATCTACTAAAACCAATAAGTATTAGTTGTATGCTTATTGATGCGAACGGATAATCTGAACACGATTATACACAAAAGTGACTAAGCGTTTGCATACAGTAAATTAGCCACGCCAAGCAGGAGATTAGTGACGCAGTGGTCGATAGCCTTTTCTCAACAAGGCGTGACAGGCTTTCACATCTCGGTTATGCAAACGAAATTCGCTATTGATGATTCTTAACATGGGCGAAACTCGAGCCTTGTGAGTCTTTGAAATTGGCTAGTCGGAAAGAATGCTGAAAGTCTGGGGAACTGCGATCAAATGTTCATAGCGTTCACCATAAATTAATCACGTCTGCAGATACGACGTAGTAACAGCTTCTCTGTCATCAAATGGAGCATACATAAGTGCACGGCTTTTAAGCCCGTCCAAGTTGAGTTCATGAATGCAATTATAGAGTTTGTAGTATGAACCAAAATCGGACAGTTCGTAACGTATCATATCTCACAAATGATTTAGTTGGCGTAGGAATCAACATAGTTTAGCAAAAAATCGTTGACCACTCGTGACAAACAAATCACTGTATCACTGGGCAGTTTGTGGTCTGGTTTTTGACACTTATTATGGTGCCATAGTAAGTGAAAAATATATTAGATCATTGATTCTGGCGTGTATCTGAATTTATACACATATGTATTTAATCTGAATGTCGAGTCTTTGGGACTATGTTGTCCTTAGTGAAGTATATCTGTACAGTATGTAATACTTTCTTACAATTACCTCATCTTAGAAATCTGTATGCTTTTAAATACAATTTGCGTAAACAGCAGAAAGATTACCTAAACCGTCATAATGCATTGAGTTAAATGATCCATTTTTGCCACAAGACATGTGAAGCGTCAACGAGGTAATGTATCAGGCGGATATCGTGATGACTTTATCGATCACCTTAGTGCAGATTTTAAATGAATGATCTGTCAGGTCAACATGATGGCAGCGTGGCATGAGTCATCTGTTTCCTTCATGTATGAGCGATTGAGATTTTTGCTGCCAGCACGATTCTATAATTTGTACCACAATTTTCAAGCAGTTTGAACCAGGAGATCTGAATATCAGAATCAATTTGCAGCTCAACACTTTCATCCAGCAGCAAAATTTAGTTACATTTTATACAGATCAACCGGCTAAGGTACGACCGACTACTGTGACGTTTTTTAAATGGTCATGTGAAAAACCAATCCACCAATTGTCACCTCCAAAAATGGAATCGCTAATTAGTTGCTTCGCTTTTGGTGACCCGCAATAGCCGATCATGAATTCTCCGACCCAACAGATCTATATAAATTTGTGAGTTCCTTTGTAGTGGATTGATTCTACTTTTAGAAGTATTTAGAACGCAGATGGATAACCAATTTGAAATAAACTTTCAAACGGAACAGAACCAACAGAAGCGAGGGAGATTTGAGCCAGATATCGATCAACTTCTTGAAGATATTATTCGACCATACGGGCTCTGGCAGTGGATGGTCACATTGTTACTAATGCTCAGTTCCACCTCAATCGCTACATTCCCGGTTTACGCCAATGCCGCATCACCACATCGTTGTCGAATGGAGCCATATATTGAGCTGTTCATTACTCAGAACAACTTATCCTTCTCGCATGTGGCCTCGCGTATCGGTCCGTGGAAGGGAATACCGACCAACAGAACTTGGATAGAGTCTAAACATTTCGGCTGTTTCCGTTATAAGTCGAACTGGTCAGCAGACAACAGTACGGCAATTCTGGATGTGAACACTTCTTGGAAGGTGGTCGATCTTGAGGTGGAACGTTGTCCCTTGGGCTTTGTACACGACAGGAGTAGTCTCCACTATCCTGGAACTGTGGTGACCGAATTTGCAACCGTATGCGAACGAGACTGGCTTGTTCCAACCGGAACAACATTATTTCTCTTTGGTTTTGCCCTGGGCTTGCTAACCAGTGGTTGGATTGGTGACCGCTTAGGTCGGAAGAAAACGGTGATTGTGTTCTCCCTGCTTGAATTACTCTCTGGTGTGTGGGCAACGTTATCCCCAAATGTTGTCAGCTACATCTTAGCAAGAGCTTTCATGGGAATTGGTAACTTGGGCAAAGCCAACGCTGCCAACGTTTTGATCCTTGAATTAACCACTGCCAAATATCGATCAATGATGAGTGCCTCTTTTTCCTTGGGCACCAACTTCTTGTTTCGGAGTCTACTTTCTCTCTGGGCATTCTGTATTCCTAGCTGGAGATGGCTGCACTTAACAACGCTTAGTCCGCATCTGTTTACCCTGTTTTATGTGTCATTTTTACCAGAATCTCCCAGATGGCTAGCTTCACAGAATAGGTTTGTAGAAGCTCTAGAAGTTTTGAAAAAGGGTTACGTGATCAATCATCTACGCTGCCCCAAAACCGGGTTGCAAACACTGGGCGAGATACAGAAAATGATAACGGATAATCCTTCCACAGCTGGCAGCAGTTGCGTTGAATCACGACAATCTATGCAATCATCATCAGCAAGGCAGTGCCTAAGAGGTCTATTGAAATCATTTTCCACACCGTATTTAACAAAAACAACCCTGTGTTGCATAATTGTTTATGCAGGAACAAGTACCTCATTCTTCGGACTGTTGTATTATGCTCGAATTTTGTATGGTTCTATATATTTGAACGGCTTTTTAAATTCGACTACAGCATTTCCTGCAGCAGTTTTAACCACACTAGTATACCGTTATTCACGATACCGCAGACGTCCACTCGCCGGTCTAATCGGACTGGCAACGATTATTTTGACAACTGGTTCATTATACACTATTGTATATCGACCACTGGATGATATAGTCCTCACTGTTTGTTCCAATCTTGCGCTGTTGCTTCATACCAGCATGTTAGGTATGTATGCAGTTTATATACCAGAATTGTTCCCTTCTGAGGCACGAATACAAGGTGTTGGTGTGGCTAACGGAATCGGACGCTTGATCAGCATGAGCAGCACGTTTGTGAACGAACTGGACAAAGTGACTGCCCATGGTGTACCCTTACTCGTCTATTCCGTTCTACTATTGATTTCATTGGTGATGTTAACATTGTTACCTGAGAGAAGCAGAGAGTGCCCGGCTGATCTTGACAAGTCACGAAGTTCAAGAGAGAGTGGAGCGGAGCAGACGTAATGCCTACGGGACATCACACGTGGTTGTATACCATTCATACGGTGAATAGCCGGGGATGTTTACATTTCACCAATATGTACCTGACAGTTGACGTAAGTTATTCCGGTTGTTTTAATCGTGTTTGCAAAATACATTTCTGCGTGTGCTCTGTTCACTTATGTAGAGGTTTTTGTGGGTAAAAGATTACAATGAAAATGTCTTAAGCACGCGCTGCACAATGATAACTGTACACATTTCATTAGTTTTAGCATATTGCTTCGTGTCAATCGTACTACAAATAAACCTACTGCTAGACTTTCGTTGCGTTGATGCTGATTGAGTAATGCATGTCCACGATCACTCTAACCACAACGACTACACTTTGAACTGTATGTAGACATGTGGAGTACTGAGAACATATTGAAACCCAAACGGACAATTATTGCTGTTCGTTTATCAACGTTTTATTTTCAACTAGATTTGGTCATGTGAGAGGAGATGGTTGTGATTTTTAATATACGAGCGGAAAATCTCATTTCCGTCCTGTTCCCTCAATTTTGTTTCACGCGCCCAGCCTGTTGATTTTGCTAGGAGCTAGATTCATATATTGCTTTTCTTTTAACAACACGACGCCAAATCCTCAAGATAAGAATCAAATTCAGGTTTAAGACACGTACGGTGACCACGTGACGTCTTGACTCAGGTGTAGTATATCAGTATGCTTGGCTTGGTTTGCTATTACTAAACATACAGCTGGGTACATCGCAGCTAATATCTCCAATTCGATCTGCTTCATTCTAATAGAAAATGGCTCACAATTTTCTCATTTAGCTGTACTGAAAACCTTCGTTCAGTTGCTAAGTTATTTGACTGCGTCATCTCAGTAGGCACAGTTATGTTGTGCAGGTTTTCCGTCATGAGCAATAAGATGCTATTTTCATTAAATGTGACGCATATAGTAGAAAATGTCTGTCAGCTCTGTCCGAAATCTCAGCCACTTGATAACAGACCCGTAGACTTAGGGTGTTTTATCGGTCGATCATTGTTTGGGCCCTGCTAGGTACGACTGTACAGTACAGTACAGCAATGTGCTAGGTCAAGCTGGCAGTTCGAAGCACAGTCAACAGGGTTAAAGAGAACACCGACAAGTATCATGCGGTGGGCCTCACTCCGACTCAAGTTTGATTTTGCATGATCTTTTATGAATCTCGTAAGTAAGCACAGTTCGTTACTACAGCGAATTTATGGAGATGTGACATTTATCAACGCTACCGTAGGTTTCCGCTGAACGAGCGGTAATACCGACCCTTTATTTCATTCGCAATTATGCACCATTCATATCCCCTCCAGAAGTTTCTCATTTCTTGGTGCGGACCGTACTTACATGCTTATATAGACTAGAAGGCAATTCATATGCTCCATCTTTCGGAAAGCACCCTTGGCCTGTCGTCTGCCATCAACACATGCGGCTGGAGAATTCACAACTGAGTCACTTAGTTTTCATTCTAACGTATAGACAAAAACCAACTCAGTGAGAATCGGAACATTCTGACAATAAGTGCGTGGTCAAGTTTATTTCGTCCATCAGTGGATTACCAGTCGATCAACCTGGAAGAAAGACCTCTTCATGTATTACTACACATTGTATGTTTCTAGCCACAATCATGAACGAGGCCAACGAACCACCGTTCTGGGATTCGACATGCCAAATTTAGAAACGCCTCTGAATAATGTCAGATTCTTCAAGGTGTAGACTAATTACACCACCAATTCTTCTCAGAACGTTTTTAGTCACCTTTCAAATCGTCAAATCAGGACATTAGTTTGTTTTTATCGCCTTGTTGGTGAACATTACGCATTTGTTTGCAAATATATACTAAGTAAAAGAAATATTCAAAGGAAGTCATTCGTTTAACTCTACAAAATATCGCGGTTTATAAAAAGTCTTGCCGATTAAAAAAACAAAAAACTGTAATTGGCTGAAGTACATACGTGGATCTAAAACGCAGTGTAGTTGTGGATATGTACAAATACATTTCGGATGACTGGAATTCAGTGAATGATTGTTGTTGCACAAACTGTGGAGGTAAGTCTCTCGTATGCTTTACAGTGTTGACCGACCATGGATTCGACGAAACTTTGAAGAGGAATACCACCTCTTGAATCTTGAAAAGAGCTTAAGATCTTTGGCTAGAAATTTGGGGAAAATGATCGGGAAACGAACTAGCCAAAGCAGGGAGCACACGCATACATTTACGGAACAGAAGACCGCATGGGGTGGAAAATAACTGTAGACATGAAACGTAAAATATATCCTTTCATCTTAATAAAAAAACGTTACCGACATGAACAAACCACTTCAAAGGGTGGCTTAGTGTAACATACAAACATTTAGTGGTCTTAGACCTAGGAATAAACTCAGTTCTAAGTTCTAAGTCATCAAAATGACCCAGGTAGTGCGCTCCATCGGGACTTAAGAATAATTTTCAGTACATTTGAACAAACTTAGTGACAGAAGGAATGTATTAAATTCTTTAGCCAAATTGAGAGAATCATTCCGTAGGACGAGAGAAGTCGGTACGTCCGAATGTCGGATGCCAAATATAACATTAGCTGCATAATTTAACAGAAATGAATGTTTGAGAATAGTTGTTTCTCCTCTAAAGGAAGAAACGAAAAAGGAGATATAGTTGTGATCTGAAAGAAACGCTCTTTTTCGAAAAGTAGAAAAGATGCTCGATTATTCAAGCACGTAAACCAGGAACGAGTCAATGAATAATTACTTACAAGCAGTAGAAGATTTTGGTTTTCATATAAATTGAACATCACACACAGTTGATCGCAGCTGGCTTTATCCAATAAACTTTTCAATCGCTTCTTTCGAAAAGAAGAACTAGCCTCGAGTTTCGCTCTCATTTGAGCTCATCATGAGTGCATACCCTTGCAGCTGACAGCTGCGATCTATTGTGGGCGATGTTAACTTTATATAAATATTTATTTGAAAATATGGTAAGAAAGAGTTGAGTATTGCACACATGTAGTCGATTAAAAATCAAAATATTAACAGTAATAATTTCGGAGAATTTGCTGTGATCGGAGAATAAATCAGACTTCATTAAATCTGGTGTTCAAGAGAGAGACTGAGTGAGCACGATTGGGCAATGTGTTAATACCTGACCGGAACCGAATATACACAAGCTGATTTACATAAGTGTTGTTACTATAAAACATCAGACGTTCGGAAAAAGCTTACCAAAAAACCTTTACTGTCTCTGATTTGTGCGCAGTCAGCGAGTATCTGTCTGATAAACTTTGTGAATGTGCTTCTAAACGACAGCCCAAATTTCCGTGAGTTCTTTGATTACAGTTGGCAGTATCCGACCCGTACCTTGTCAGTCTTAGGTTGCATTGTTCCTTTACGTATAGTTGTGTATTTAATCGGGAGGGAGATGTGAGTTAAAGGAAGTGATTCACGTACAGAAGACGAAGTAACGTAAAATGTACTATCGAACTTACGGTTTAATCAATCAATACCACAAAATGTTTTCTTACATGAAGTGGCTGACCTCATTTAGCTATTTCATTAATTTTCCTATTTAGCAGCAAGTTTTGTATTTGAGAATGTTTATTGAAAGTTGTGGCTGTTCCAATATTGTCGTCTCATGACAACCCGATTAATGTGTACTTGATGACCACCGGATGTATTCACGATTTGAGTAAACAGTTTTGCTTCGAAATCTGTATACTGAATGCTGTCCTAAATAGGGAGGCGTAAGCTGAGTAAGAATGATGAATATTTCTTGAGAATAACGTTTCACAAATTTACGCATAAGTAACACATCAAACACACTAATCGAGGAAGACCAGAGAACGCTCTGAAGAGAAAGACAAACATTCCAAGGATTAATGTAACAAACGTTAGATAAAACACTTTTAAACAATGTTCATTTTACTTGGATGACTTGATCATAGATGGATGTTTTTTTTCCAGCAATATTTACACAATTTATCTATGGTGGACGAAGAAAGGACTATAATTTGATCGATTTGCTGTGCGTCGTCACTTGTTTGATGTGGTTAAAAATGCATTATAAATTGCTCTCACTCAGATGCTTCGGAGTATCAAGTTAGATGCAAAATTGCTTACCGTCTCTATTTATGACGGTAAAGTTGTCGTACTGTCCCAGTTAGACAATAACAAAACAGCGTGCTTCATAGTTTATGTAACCGAAAGCCTTAACAAAAGTAAAGAGAATTACTGTGTCGCTAACGAGAACACTGTTGCTATGCTATATTTTATTGAACATTTACTCATTATCTTCTCCCAATAAAAAGCCAGATGTAGCTACAAGGTGCGTTGTCTGTAGTAGTTGTGCATAATTCCTATAACTCCAGTGATTTCTCTTACTATCAGTGTAAACTTAAGCCAGATTGTCTTATCTGAATCGATGTCAGGAAACGTTTAAGGGTACCTATGTGGGGGACTGACATGTGTAGATCCGGACAAATTGGAATTAGCTGTTGGACAAGCTTACTAATTACGTTTCCAACGAACTTACGCAGTGATAGCTGTCTGTTTTCACAAGGCAGGTGCCACATAAAGGTACAGTTGTGAGCGGTTACAGAGCGGGCTGTCAAAGCACCCCAATAAGATTATGTAACCTGATACTAATAAAGGGATTGAGAATAAAACAACGTTACGATCAAGTTGTAATAATCTACGATTCAACCACCTCTGGTGGCCTTCAACAAGAGTGGAGACTGATATTGTTGGGTCATTGTCAGAGAACAGCTGGGCAAACAGTTGCCTCCCAGTAATGGTTGGCCACATGATCGTACATTGCAAAGCTGTGCCAGTGTCAAGAATAGACAGTGTAAAAATTGCCAAATTCATATATCGTCACTTCGTACCTTCTGCAGAATTATTCTGAGTCAGATGAGTTGTAATCGAGATTCAAACTTTGAAAGTACGTCAATAGACAAACTGCTAGACGAAAGATGTGAACAGAAAGAGACAGGGTGCTCAACACCCACTGAATAATGTCACACGGTAAAGTATATCCAGGGGACATTTGTAATTTCCGAACACACTAGATCACAGAAAAGAGACGTGTATCAGTTCATGTTTGCTCACTGTGTTAGTATCCAGTTTGATGCGACACAGACACCCATTGTTTGGAAATTGCCGTCCGATTTACATGTTCACAATCAACCCACCTGATTACTGTACCTAACTGTTTTGTAATACCATTTGAGTTAATGGACAGGTGTGAAATGAGTTAGTGTGGAAGGACACAGTCCACCTCGGGTTGTCGATTTTCATTCATTTGATCGTTTTTACGCAATTAACTGATGTGTCATCTACTGGCATTGGTGTTGTAATTGAGAATGATGAGAATAACACAACGTTATGAGCAAATTGTAATACTCTACGTTTCAACCACCTCGGGTGGCCTTCCTCAGGAGTGTTGTAATCGAAATCACATTAACAAAAGAACAGAGGTCACATGGGATTTGCCGTAGTTAGATCATTCTGCGCTGCATCTGAACTGATTAGCCTAATCCTTTGCCTACTAAGTGGGGGTGAGACAGATGTAGATAAGACGTGTCTGTGTCTGGTGTAGTTTGTTAATGTGACTTCCATTACAACACTCCTGAGGAAGGCCATCCGAGGTAGTTGAAACGTACAGTAACGTTGTGTTATTCTCAATTCATTTATCAATAACATGTTAAACACGATGCTTAAAATGTTTGACTACATTCGTACTAAATTTGGTGCGGATATCCTACATATGGAACTTAACTGATGTGGCGGCGTCAAGGCAGGATGTGTTGTTCAGCAAGTAGTGCAACACCAACTAGTCATTCCTCTTGATGCGTCGTATGAAAGTATGTAACAATACTAGAATAGTTATGACATTGTTCGTGATCATGAGTCATGCTAAAAACTAACAATATGACTAGTTGGTAACAAGGACGTTAACGCTGTTGACCGAGCTGAAACCGCTGAGTATGTCAGGCGCTGATTGTCAAATAATGCATTGGAGGTTGAATATCCGCACCCTGTCGGTCTTGATCGATTAAACGCAGTCCGTTTCACAGCTCACGTTAGTATATTAAATGTAGACCGGAGGACTATCGGTGTCGGGACGTGTTAAAGAGGTAATAGAACTCAGTGAGTACTTGAATGGTTCGACAAATGATCAAAGAAGGTGTAGTAATAGGTTTTTCATGATGGTTTGGTTGACGGAACACTGAACTGTCAATTTCGGGGGTAGCCATTCGGAATCCTGCAAGTCCCTATATGAGGCACTTGCATAACAAGGTACAGCTTTATTTTTGTCCCAGACAACATGAAAACTGATCACCTGACATACTTTTCTTGTTTTCTACACCAGACATGCAAATAGCATGTTGTCTCACTGATTGTGTAAAGTTGCCACCAGTTCTCTGAAATCTTGTGTTGTGAGAAATTCCTGGGTTATACTGCAAGTGCTACTAATCCACCTAATATTTAAACAACTACGTCGAGATGACTGTAACCTCTGATATATTACAAATTGAGATCAGTACTAATATGAGCTTCAATTCCAGCTACGCAAATGGACTATCTATCCGGCTATGCAAAACACTTGGGGACACATACGTGCAGACTGTTGCAGCTCATTTCGTCAAAAATACTGAGGAGTCATTGTTAGTCTTTCATAATCAAGTCCATGAAAAACATATCTATCACGACTGCTATCTCCAATTTTACGATTCAAAAAATAAGTTTCACTTCAAAGATGCTCAGAAAGTAGTAACACCTGATACTGAGATGTGACTAAATGCCATAAATTTGGCCACATTATGAATGCGTCAATAGTGAAAGTTCTGGGATTTAAGTTAATT
This sequence comes from Paragonimus heterotremus, assembly GCA_013368495.1. Classification (NCBI taxonomy): domain Eukaryota; kingdom Metazoa; phylum Platyhelminthes; class Trematoda; order Plagiorchiida; family Troglotrematidae; genus Paragonimus; species Paragonimus heterotremus. The sequence continues at coordinate 230,954 of LUCH01000154.1, forward strand.
CAAAATCGGAAACTACGCACACTAGGTAGCAGCCTTCCGATTCAGACAACGCTTTTGACTGGTCCGTTTTAAAAGAAAGCACTAGACTCGAATTTCGCTCTTCTTAAAGCTCATCAGTAGTGCATGTCTTTGTCCGGATCGGAGTTTACACTCTGACGTTTTTGTTTGTGAAACTAGTAGCCTAACTCCCTGGACTTCTACTACTGATTCAAATCATACTCAATTGGTCCAATAAAGTCAGTAACTTGAACCTTGCAGAGAAGTCCTGATCACAGAGGACTCGATTGGATAGAACATCGTAATTCTGTTAATTTTGCTTCCGAAATGATCGGGTAAGCTGAACATTATTCATATGAACTTTTGGTTGAGCGTTTGGATCTGATTATTCGGTCATGCCTATTGTGAGGTTGCTGGCGTTGTAGTTAATACGCTAGTCTCATAAGCACGAGGGTATGACTATGAACTCCGATTCAAACAACGATATGCACTGTGACTGCGCCTTCGACAAAATCAGGTTGGATGAAAGTATGAGTTGTTTTGCAGTAGTCAAGTCTGACAAATTGGACAAGCGATTAATTATCCAGGCATAAGTAGTAACAACCAGGTCGTACATCAACGAGTAATCTTGGACCTTGTATAACGTGTACAGTGTAATGAGTATCTCGATATTAGCACTATCTGATACTCATCAGGAACATGTATTCAGGGTTTACTACAATTGTCAATGCAATATGTCAGAAATATGCCAGACATTTTATATACTCTTCGTGCAAACACTCGCTGTCCACGGACTTAAACGTATTGACAAATTTACCGAAGTTCTTTGTGGAAACCCCTTCTGAGACAGATGATGAATATTTGTTTATTCAACTCTTTCATTCATTTAGTCTGCTTGTAATCAGGTTTCATGAACGGTCTTGATCTATTGCTCATTCCTCCACAAGTCAAAAAAATAGGCGGTGAAGCTAGTACATAGAATATCTTAAAACTGTTCAGTCAGTTTCTCATCTCACATGATTACCAGCTGACTGTGACTCACATCTGAAAATGTTCTCTGATGGACATATTTTCCATAGATCGGCATATCCTCTTTCACAACTGAGATACATCCAGGTTAAATGTTCACCTATCCACCAACCGGATCCATATCGATTTCCGTGACCTGGCTTGACGTTAATTGAAAGCTCACTCAGGAAGCAAAAGTTTTATTCCTGTTTGAAAATAATTTTAAAAAACTATCAACAACCAACGAAGTAACTCAGTAGAGAAAGAATATGACTTATACCATACAACGACTAAACGTTACTGATATAAAAAAGCGAAGAAGCAGCACACGCGGAAAATTATGGGGAAAGCGTGTATGTGAGCACTGCGTGACAGACGATATTTTTGCTCGCAAGGATTGGCTGCTTATGTTTAATTAGAAAGACACTACTAACAGACATGTTTCTGCCACAGTCTTCAGGATGGTAAATCACAAAAAGTCCAAGTGAAATCTTTTTTGAAGCCTCATCACCAGGTAAGTCTGACACTGGAACCGATATTTAAATATTGAAAGTCACTTATCCAAAGAGTATCTCTTGATGTGACAGACATTCAGGAAAGTCCACAGGTCTATTCATTTGAAAGGTTTATATGCACGATGCACATATCAGAATGACTCGGAGAGCAGAACTGTTAGCTGGCTTGCTAGTTTGTGACGAACCGCTCAGGAACGCAGCCCAATAGTTCCAGATACCTCTGCTGAATTTCTCGGGAACTGTCCCATCAGTAGTGTCGAGCACTAGACTAGGTCTTGTTACAGCTCACGTACAATATGTTTCCTCGTCTCGATAAGGAATTGGATAACAGTTTACATATATGTGATGAAAATGTTTTGACCGGGAAACAATCACATTTAGCTCGGCCATATTTTTATTTTTGAGTAAAGGGCAAATGACTCATGTGCAATCCCCAGGTTACAATGGTGTCCCCAAATGAGGCACAGTGACCGTAACCAATAACCGTTTACAATAAATTGTTTGACCAAATTGAAGTCTCCAATTTTGGTAAACTTGCTGAACATCTGGTTGTGAAGTAGCAGGTGTGAACTCCAGTTGAAGACAAAAAAACATCTTGACTTCAAAAAATTCTCATAAAACCGGTCAATCTTGAATTTACCCCCAACTGCACAACTGGACGCACTTGAACTCTGTTACTGTACAAATTATTTCCTAATAGTCAGGAAGTTTTCTAATATAAATATTTGTGTTTGTTTCGTCCCACCTTAGTGCAAGTTGGTTGAGTCCCTTCGGAAAACAGAATAATTTTATTCTTTGTTTATTGACAATAATAATAATTTTGTTTTCATCTGCTGTGAAAACCTCCAACACCCTTATGGGAATTGTGAGGACATTTTCTTGCCTAGAGCTATCACGGTTCGTTCAACAGCGCTTGGAATGAAAATATTTTGGCATTAACATTAGGTTCAGGAAACTCAAGAGGTTAGGAATAAACAGAACTCAATGAGGCAAATGGGTGCAGTTTGAACAGACGTACAAATGTTTGTCAATTTTCGTGACCGTTTAATTTCGGCATTTTCTGTAGACGTTGGCGAAGCAATCAAAATATAGAACACAAAAAACTGTTTCTAAATTGTGAACAACTTTAGGAATAAACAATTAAACACCCATGATATAAAACATAATGGGATTTCACGGACATCGATGCCATTTCTGTTGTGATCGTCTACATCGGCATCATTAATAACAGTGCCACAATCGTTTTCATCAACGCTATTTGACTACCAAAACCTAATGCGAAATTCCTAAGTCGGTGATCAAGAAGAGGACACAGGTGAGACTCAACAAAAAAACAGTCAGCGTCGTAATCTTGCAACTTCAACTTGTAAACGTAGGAGACATCTTCTCTTTTCTAATCTTCATTGCCTCACTTCATCAGTCGATTTTACCTTAAACGAAACTCAGTCAAACATTGATAACAACATCTATACCTTCATCAGAGAAGAAATCTGCCTTGCGTTATGCTGAAACTTGAACTCGGTCCGCAGGCGTAAATCTGGCAAAATTATAGTTCAGACATTAATTGACAAACAGTGACCTGATGCACATACATTTACGTCAAGTAAGTGACGATCAGAACCAAAACGACCTGTTAGAGTGTCCCACTTCTGTGCATACAATTTAAAAGGAAACATCAGAAAAATGTTAATTCTACAGAAAAATAGCAGTCTCACGAATGAGCTATGTCAACTGAATAGGTAACTTGTTTAAATGTGAAGTTTAACAACAGATGGGGTGCCAGTTTGAAAAGACGGTTCCCCAGTTAAATCATGTTCCATCACTAGTTGCTTCAGCCATTTATGGTTGTGGATGAAGGTTTAAACGAACATTTTCATACCGCTACAATAATACGAGTTTGTAGAGTTAGACCGAGCTGTCGACTGGACTTATTACAGAGAATCTGCCGAATCAGCTGGCGATGACTTGATCGATCCATCACGTCACACTCGTCCAATGGTTTGACCGTGCAGACTGGCCACTGATTAGGAGGATTTGTGACTACAGTAGACGTAGCACCCGAACAGGCAACTCTTGATGACATAATACCAGATGGGGCAGTCCGATTTCGACAGCTCCGGCAGTACAGGGTGTTTCTTCTAGATAATCCTTGATGGGTCATCTGAAACCAGAGAGACCACTCAGAAGACCTAAGTAGTTGGGGTTATTAAAAGATTTTGCTTAAAACGGCTTTGACGAATTTTCCTGCCTGCAAGACAGACTATGTGGTTTGTGTTCTAAGTTCTGACTTGCTCATCAGCTGCCTCAGCCGCCAGCCCAATAGCAGTGATGACTTCGTAGGACCAACAAATCTAGTCTAAGAGCTCGAATTTCCCGGTGAAATTATACGGGGAAGCAATAAGTGATATTTCTACATCCTTAATATGTGATGTATATTTATTATATACATAAAGTAAAACGGAACTTAAATCTTTCGAGCAAACCACTAGTTCTCTATCCTATCAACCCGACGACTAACCAAGAGTTCTGTACTACTATTACTGTGATTATTATTAGCGGTAGCATTGTGATGAATTTTATCTAAGCTATGCAGCGGTTTGTCAGGGAAACATCTGGTACACTCAGAGTGTGTTGAATTGAAGCCAAATGAAGAAAAGCGCAACCCCGCTTTCGCAACGTTTCTCTCAGCCTTACTTCATTCTCAGAATTCGACTGAATTTGACAAAAAGTGAACTCGCAATAACCTGTTTCACTGGTGGAACAGACATCCAAGGGTTGAGTATTGACATCATTTTTACTGGTTACAGAAAGTCCGCAATGTCTATGTTTAGCTCACCGTGTCTAACAATATTTACATGCTACGCAAACAACCACGCTTTATACACAATTTCTTGGATAAACTGAACGTCTTCACTATTCTGGTTTGAGCAAATTCTGTGAAACTTTCCAAGTATTTTATTGCTTCCTAATCAAAACACTACACTGGTTATTGACCACTCATTTACGGCGCACTCATGAATGGCTCTCGTGGGTCCAATTGTGTTACACTCGAAATCATCGCTGATTAAACTATGTCTGATTTAGTGGTTTTTCCATTTGAAAATACTATCAGGTAATGTTAACTAACGAAATCGTTCTAAGTATTAGAATGTGAACAAAACTGCCTGAGTTAGCAAAGGGGAAAATTCTCCCGATTAGCTTGTTCATTCAAATCGACGCGCAAAGGTGAACATAACAGCTGAATTTAACGGTAAAAATTATAAAATATTTTTAATTACTCCAATGACAACACGTTTTTATTGTATTACGTACGTCATCTTTTGTTGGTTATAAACAGCCACTGTCTGTGTATACTGGATTGAGTGAAAAAACGTAATGACTGGGAGCTAGGGGAGTTGTAAGGCTTGAACGGATTGTTTCTGTTGTGCGATTTTGTCAAATAGATATGAGTATATTGATAAGAGTAAACAGATTTTCTTAGGCTGAACCTAATTTTAAAGAACATAGGACGAGAAAAACGAGATTACGTTGCTCAGGAGCTGCTCAAAACGAGTATAAAAAAGGACACCATTACAAAAGATTAGTATGGCGCAGTAAACCTTAGCGACTTTCTTGTCCGTCTGTTGTATGATTCGTAAATAAAACACAACTCAGGATGAATCTAGAAAATGCGATTCCCCTACCGCACCGTCACACAAGGTTAGTTGTCCAGCTTGGTAAGATTCGATGATAGCTGTTTTCGTACGATCTGTGAGATAGCTTTAATTTTGATGGCACTGTGAGAGCTGTCGTGTTCACAAAATAATGGGTGTGTTCGTTTGACGTGTCTCGCCATTCGAGATTATGGAACTGCGAGGAACGAGTGGTTTTATTTGTGTGCACCCTTATAAACCAGATATACAGCTGTGACTTCCAACTAGAGTCACCAAAGAAAGTCGCATACATTCCATGTTTAACGTATAGCTCAAAAAAGCTTAGGAACGTTTGCACTAATCGAACTCGTGGGGCTGATGGCAGATAATGAGCTGGCCCGAACCCAATACTAGTCTCGACGCAGTAGAAATAGAGGATCGGGAGCCGAGGATACACTGACTATTACATTCTGAGCTACAAGCGCTTTTATAGACAAGGATCCGTAACGTAATTAGTTAGGCGATTTAAAACTGTGCTACACCAACCAAATTATATTTTTTAGCCATGTGAATCGCGGAAGGTTCTCCTAATTGAAAGTCGATGGACCAACAGCATTGGGGCAATTAAGACACTCGTGGTTACTTGTAGTCGAACCGTTACTATTGCTGGACCCGACGTTATGACATGCAAACCGTCATCCTGAAAGCTAGTTACTCTCACAGTTTATTTCCTTTCAATCAAAACGGCACTGGATACACACTCTAACGTCACGCGTTAAGAAAATCATCTCGCATGACACTAGCTAAATTTCACAATCTATGTCGTTTCGGTTGCTTTCCAAGGATGGTCGCATTGGTAACTGTAGTTATTACAAACGATCGTCCGATTACAAGTTGGTTTCAGCTTTGGATTAGTCTGGTTTGGGATCATCTCGATATAAGGTGTAGGGAACCCTTGGTGTACATTGCTAACTACTTCAAAATTAGTGATTCTATGATTACTGAGGTCGGGTGTAACACCGATGCAAAGACTACTAATCAGAGTATGTTCTGCTTCAGACGGCAGGTGAGAAGTCATCTAGAGTCCAAAACACACATTTTTCTGCCAAGTTGGCATCTATGACTACATCATGTTAACCAGTTGTTGGAGAACTTAGCTGCACGTTCACCTTATTGAAGTTAAAACCTGGATCTATAAGACAACACTCATTCTTAAGTAGGACTTTTGAAGACCAACAGAAGTCAACTTATGCATAACATCATTCTGATACTTGCTGTTCCTCACTGTGGAGACTGGAGGAGGATGAACTCCAAAATCAGAAAGAATGTCGTCGATAATCGAAAATATACCACGCTATACAAAGAAGTTAAGAAGAGCTTAGTCAGGTACTGCGGACACTTTTAGGTTATAATCAACGTTAAGAGGTAGAAGATCACCTTTCATATACTTACAATCCTTACAAACCTAGTTCTTCATCGTTAGCCTATTCACTAGAAACTTTAGTAGTATCCATAATAGTCAACGTTGTTGATTTGCCAGTTTCTAGCAACATATGCTATTTGTTACTAGTGGAAGTACCATAAGTATGAGATGAATTGAAAGATCTGAATGTACAGAAGACTTTCTTTGAACATTTTATTATAAAAAGTATGCCGTCAGCTAATTTGTTCTTATGTTTTCAACTGAAAATCAGAATGACAGGCAATTTAGGCCCACTCACAATCCAGACACCAGCTTCACCGAGAAAGCTTTCAGTAAGTAGGAAGTAAACATCAGTTACTGATTGCTCTGAATAGAACGATGTTTATACAATAAGAAGATGTGAGTTTGTGATCACGACCTCATAATTTAAACTTTCATTGCATGCAACAGCAACGTTCAACACGACCAACAAATCTAGTCACCCATGACCTCCCACAAGTCAGAAGTGATCATTTGTTGAAAGGCCCGCATTTTCCACACTCGTGGACTCAACACTTCCCGACATTCTCGGTTTACTATCGTTCCAAAGTGCATTTGCAAATGTCCCTTAACGTTTTTTTCACCAGATTTACTAACTTGAACATAACACTGATGGAAAGGATGTTAGTCGTAAATATTTTTCCCAGTTATATGGCTCTTCAGTAAGCACTCTCTAGGTCAAAAGATGTGATGCGTTCTCAAACACCCGAACAATTTCTGATCTAAGTGTATTGACCATCAAATGGCCTAGTAGGGTTCGTATTCGTCCCTTATAATCGTTGCACTTGCACACTCCCCCACTCTCCGTATAGCCACCGAGTTTGATGTCACACTTGTAACTGGATGAACAGTACAGCGTTGGCTGTTTGCCACAGGTACGTATCCTCTAATGGTTTTCAACGAACGTCGTTCAGAAGAGCAACGGGGTGTAAGTCAACACCCCAGTTGAATACTTCGGGAATAATAATACCTGAACATCGAGATCGATGCGAGTGTATTTGCATCCGCTAGCCATGTTTGATGTAGGAGTATTAAAAATGTTACGTTGTAGCTAATGCCCACTTCCACTGGTCGTGAGACACAACAAAACATTAACGTCTCCATATACTGTTGAAAAAAACAATACCGTCCCAGTTTGTTGAATTACTGGGCACCTGGCTGAAAGTCTTTTGCTCAATTCAGACAACTATATGTTGAACTGGCTGCATATATTGAGTGTATGACGACGGCTGTACACATATCAAGAAGTTGATAACCATCACCCTTGTTTCCTTTTGTTCCTCATTTCGTAGTACGCCTTCTTCATACATTCGAAATCCTCTTGGTATTAATGGCAAGCCTACTCCGTAGATACTGATCCGGACGTTCAAATTACATGTGCGGCGATTAGTTTTTTCGACGAAAGTTAACTTCGGCTTGTTGAATAGTTAATCAGTCCTTACTTCTTATCGGTGAATGCTTGGTTACCTATAGTTTTGGTTCACTTACAGTTCACTGCATAGCCATAACGTGTCCCGTTGTATTTGGCTGTGCTGATGTAAATCGGACTTTATAAATCTGGTAGATTCACTGTCAAAGTTTTTGCTCTTTTCCAATGAAAAACTCGCTTCTAAGGCCCCCTATTCCGATTTGAAATCAGTCATCCAACAACGTAATAATGTACTGGGCTCTCGCTACATTAGTAACGTGACTATTCGAGATCTAATGTGTTGATAGATATTGCAGGTAGAATAGGCGTAGCTCAACTAGTCCTCATATGTTCGGGATAACTAATGACCCCGTTCTGATTGGACAAAATTATCGGCACCGCGAATGATCTGTTCGGCTTCGTTGGTCAAAGTAGCCAATACAAACAGCGTTAATTAAGATTGGCATTTTTCTAGGTTAGTCGAGCTGCCCACGATCTAGTAGTCAGATCTATGGTGTCAGAGAGGGAGTTCTAACACAAAAAAGTTAACTGATGTAATATGGGATGTGTTTGCATTTGAAAGGAAACCGTTAAGTGAGATAACCTAGCACAACTGGCTTGCTGCAGAATGGGCAATTTGTCGACGTCATTTTGTCCAGACAGTGAGACTTACAATGGTCAGACTACGTTGTATCCGGATTTCTAAGAGGTCTCTGAGTAGTTTAAATCGGAAGTTTTGAAAGCCCTTGCATTCTGCAGTGCTGTACTCCAGTTGGTTATGTATGCGCACTGTCTGATAAGAAAACTGTCGCAAACAAGAGAGCCGGCCGACAGCAGCTTCGGACACATTTCACATACAAAGGCGTTTTCTTGTCCAATGTGGACTCAAATTACCTTCCTCCCTAGCACGATGGTTTCATGAGGAATTTCACCACGTTTTGTCACTTTAAACACACGTCTGCTGCTTTACGGCCAGTCACAAACATGCACATCCGCGGCACCGTATCACTGGTCAGCCGTTAAAACAGATCAGGCGCGTAAACATTAAGGAATCGTTAATATTATCTCAGGTTGTACGAACTATGGTTAGTTGATTACTGTCACGTCAGTCTTTTCTTGAAGATGTTTGGGTAAAAAACTGAGGGGGAGGGGAGGAATAGTCTATATCTGTAGTGGTTAATTTGCTCAAAGCAAAATAGAAAGATTATTTGAAAACGGTATACATGAGCGTAACACTCACGGGTTTCTCCAAGATTTAAGAATTCCGACAGTTTAGCATCCTGTTTCATCCAGTCGGAGCAAACTTGTGGTTCAATGTTTCCAACTGACACATTCATATATGTGCAAGATTACTGTGATATACTTCGTCTCATTTATGATTCTAGTCTGTACTGAAAGTGCTTTTGTTACGTTCCAGCCGTATGATTCCTGTACATTGCCAGAATCGTTCTTTTTCGGACAACTTTGCTTGTCTTGTTTACCAGCCCTCACCTGCAGTTGCCGTGAAACATCTACAGGACGTAACTGAACATGCGAGGGCCCCGTGTTCAGTGTAGGCAGTGACGAGACAACAAGCGGCGTCTCAGTGTCCAAACAAAAATCTTACATGTTCCAGCAGAAAGTACCGTATTATAACAAGTTATCTGTGTGGGTGACGGTCAGTTTATTCACAACGTCAATAAAATAATATCACTGCGCCATTGAACTCACGTTAGGCACGACCGAATTATCATATGTGAACACTCAACCACTTTCGCTTGTGAGTAATGATCAGGTTGCCCGATCGCCTCGAAATGTAGACACAGTTACTGTCTGTTAACTCCAATCGATGACCCCTCGACTAGGACTTCTCTCCAAGTTGAAATCACAGAAATCATTGACTTGTTGAGCGATATTTGAATACTGGTGAGTAGTAGGGGATTTGGTTTATTTCAGGTTGAACATCACCCACAGTTGATCGCAGCTGTCGCATTCCCATGGACTTTCCAGTCGGCCCCTTTCGGAAAGAAGCACTAGACTCGACTGGAAAGTCTATGGAAATGCGACAGCTGCGATCAATTGTGGGTGATGTTCAGCTTGGAAATAATACCAGTCGAGCATCGCAAACTGACTCTTGGTTGGTAGACGCACCCAGGTTCTTGGCATTAGAACTGCTTACCACAGCCACTTATGTGCCATCCAAGCATTCTTTTGTTCAGCATTTTTCTGTCATACTGTAAACGTTTATAACCAAATGTTCTATGCAAAAGCCTGATGAAAATAGACGCATTGTTTGCATCTATCACTCTCTATTTGTTTGCCGTCTTGATGAAAACTTTATCACTTCTGCCTCACACGCCATTAACCTATTACATTACTTGCATAAGCGGTTGCCCCTTCTCGGTGAACAGATACGATACAATTTCACACACTGCTGAAAACAAGTGGACATACTTGACAGAAGAGCGGGCAAAGTTTATACGTAACATGAAACAGTATTAAAAAACAATTCTGTATCTGTACGTAATTCTAAGTATTTCTTGCTACAAAACCACATGGATAACATCACAGCAAAACAGGATATATTGAGGGACAGAGGCTAACATACATGAAACCAGCGATGTCTAGTTTGCCCGCCAAAATAACAACTCCAGATTCATTACGAATCACACTTGTAAAAAACATTAATTATGCAGATGGAGTTGAAACAGACAAAACGTTTTTAGTTATTTTTTCTCCTTCATGAACAAAACTCAGGTTAACAGTCAAAAGTGTTCGTTATCAATTACTCAATAACAGCAATTATTTTCCAGAAATATTATGATTATGCAAGTTTCTTCCGAAGTATAATTTGTAATTATCTGAAAATTGTCGAATGATAGAGGAAATCTACGTAAAGATTGTTTTCTAAAATTAACTGAATACGTATGATGTGTAATGAAGCTTTGTATTTGCCTTCAACGTTCCAATTTTCACAAACTCACATTAAATTTTACTTCTTACGTCAGGATTTCGAAGGTAATCAAACTGAGTTGAAGAACGGAATTTAAACAGCCGTGTTAACTGTACATCAGATTGAATTTGTGCGGTGCAGAAGTAACTTTCCCTATCCATTAAATTAAATGTGTTGATTATCCCAGTTTACTTGTGTGTGTGTGTGTGTGTGTATGTGTGTGATCACTTACTTGGTAATGACCTAGGTTTTGTCAATGCTTGTCACGTATGTCATTGTAACATGACTGAAACAAGGACAAAATCAGGTCGGTGAGGTGACTGGAATGATCGCATCATAGTTTGAATATTTTAGAATTGTGAACTTCGTTTCCTAGTCAGAAATCGCTAACTGGTAAGAGATAGTACAAACAGTCCAAAGGAAAACGGTTTGCCACGGAAGTGTTTTACTTCCGAAGGATACATAACTTGAGCACATCAATTTATTTTTCCGGGTTGCATTGAAGAAAACTGGCTGAATTTAGTTCATAATGATTCCTGATATCCACCCTTGAACCGACATTCCACGATCGGTTTCGTCACTGTTTGGACTAATCAGATGGAGATAACCTAAACAGGGGACCGAACCAGTAACCCATGGCGCTATGAACTAAAACTCATCTCTTCGGCCGCCAGTTCTGTGAGAACCACTTGTGACGGGTGAGACTTTTACCTAATTGAATTAAAACCTTTCACTTAATATCACCAAAGGCCGATTCAAGATGGTCTAGCTGGTGTTTCGACTCAAGAAATACTCGTCTAAATGTTCCGTCTACCTCTTGGTTGATAATGATGCCTGGAATATATCAAAGCATATATGAGAGAGTTCATGTGCACGTATACAACAAACTCGATATTGAAGAGGTGGAATCTTGTGGACCGGAAAAATGTTCAGTCCATGACAGAAACGGGCAACTCTGACAAGGATTCAATAATAATGAAGTCAGTAGACGTGACAAACAATTGTTTTGGATAATTCATCATCATATCAATACAATTATATAGATTCAGCAAAAACAAAAACAGTGCGTACACAAGACAAAGAGGTTTAGTAAAATGTTATTGGATCAAGCAGAACGTTTCAAGATATCCAAGCCTGCATAGGTCAGTCACTCAGGGAGCAAATCACCAGTGTTAATGATTGGTGGCTTGGAGTTCCACCCATCGTTACGTCACAAAGTTATCGGTTGGAGTTTGGATGGGCATACAGACTGATGGTGTGACCTTTGGCCACGGCAACTGCATGGCCTGCACGAATTTTTTGTGTGAACACAAAATCGGATTTCGTAATCGAATGGCGATCGATTCAGCAGTAGCCAACATTCGTTGTCTGACCAATTTTGGGTGGTTTGTCGGGACTTTGTAGACAACACGGAACGCCTGAGTGGGGTCAACCCGGTGATCAGTGTCTGCCAAGTGTGCGACGACTGCGATGTTGATGGATTTGGTTGAACCTGTTTCGAGCCACGCTGGATGGTGTTCTTTGATCCGTTTTGACAAACGCCTCGTCGTGCGACCTACATATTCTGCTGTACAACAGCAGGAAAATGAGTATAACACCACGGATTGGTCGAGGACAGGGAGTTTGTCTTTCAAGCTCAAAGTCAGCAAGGGGGATGTGATGAACCAACTGCGCAGCGTTGCCGCCGAAAATGTGCGCCTAAGAGTCTGATAAAGTCGACAATTTAGTGTCTCTGTTGCAATATCATTCTTAAAAGAAGACGAATGAAAATAGCCTTCTTTTCTACCGTGGTAATCTGACTCCGTGGTTCAGACGCGATCATGTTCCGGGTTATGAAACGATCCGGGTAGCCATTTTCTCACAACACGTTGGCGACTGTCTCCAGTTCCCAGTCTATTGTGTTTGCAGAGCAAATTTTCATTGCTCTACTAGTCAGGCAGCGAACGAGGTTTCGTTTTTGCTTCAAAGGCACGAAACTATTGAAATTGGTACATTGCCCAGTCCAGTTCGCTTTGCGATAAACGGAGCGTTGTAAACTACCATCTAGGCGCCTAGTCAGATTCACGTCTAGAAAACGAAACGAGTTTTCTGACTCCGTTTCAGAAGTAAACGTGATGGTAGGGTGCGCCTGGTTGAATGAGTGGACGACACCAGGTAAGTCATGCTCGGACTTTAGTAGAACGAAGATATTGTCTACGTATCGTCGATAGAAGCACAAATTACTGATGGACTGGCTCAGTTGTTGACGTTCAAGCTTGCCCATGAAAATATCCGCTAGCAGTGGGCCCAATGGGGACCCCATTGCTACCCCATCAGTCTGACGACAGAGTTCGTTGTTAAATTGAAAGTGAACGTTGTGAGTACATCGTAGAAGCAGTTCTTTCAACAAGGGTGTCGGCATGTTGAACTGAGTGTTCGACTGGTCGATATATTCACAAATGAAATTGACAGTCTCAAGCAGAGGGACATTTGTGAATAGCGAGCAGACGTCTAGCGAACACTTGTACTGACTAGGCGTAATGACTTCCTCTACGTCATTAACAAAATCGAACGTGTCTCGTAGGCTGTGTGGGCAAAGTTTCCGGCGAATAGGTTCAAGTTGTTCTGCTAACCACTTCGCTGTTGAGTGGTACGGGGAAGTGCACATATCAAGAATAGGTCTTAATGGATGATTTGGTTTATGGATCTTGGGTAGACCGTATAGACGAGGGATGACAGAGCCAGTCGCCTTGAGTCGTTCGAATTGTGTGTCTGTAATTACTTCTTGCTGCAAAAGTGTACGCACTGTTTTTGTTTTTGCTAAATCTCTATAATTGTATTGATCTGATGATGAATTATCGAAAACAATTGTTCGTCACGTCTACCGTTCTATGATTCAATGGAAATTTTCGCGAAAGATGTCAGAAGACATACATTACACGCTACTTATGTTAAAACGTGACAAGATAACTAAATGGAGTGTTTCTTTGGTCGTTTGCATGCAGATTGCATCACTGTTGATCTTGTCACTAACTACTACATTCTCTGTTGGCGTAGATGAATGGAAAGATTGTTTACAGCATATTGATGCTCTTTGCTTGCTAACCCATCACGCTGAAAGCACATGAGCTCACTACCATTCAAAAACATTAGCGCAACCTATACAGTACAATGCAACGTTTGAATAAACGGGTGAAACTAATGTTTCTACTTCGTAGGACGTGTTCCACATTTTCCACTGCCTAAGACGATCATCAGCATACCATAATTTCTTTTATCTCTACTATATTTGTATGTTCAAGTTCAGAATGTATTTGAACGATTACTTTCCACTATGCTGATGAGGTTCGTTTGAACTATGCAAATCCGTACAGTGGAAGAAACCAGTTAATTTAAAATGTTATTACTGAGCTGCAGAGTACGTCGTCCTCCAGGATTTTGAAGGCGAACTTTTCGAGATACCGGATGTGACTGTTAGTTTCATTATAAAGGCTGGCTTCCTTTGTTTGATGTTCGCCCATACTGGTCTATGAAGCATAATGTATCATGAATCAGCCGGCTCTCTCGATGCGTTTTTTCGTCTTCTTGCGATGCATTTCAAGCCATTATCTCATCCTGTTGAGTTTTTTTAAGTGCAGTGATACTGCTTAAACTTACTCACTTCAGCTTCCTTCTTCTTGGCACTTGACAGCATGGGATGAATGTCCCCACAAAAACTTTCCACTTATTCTCATTCACTACACTTTATGCATAATTAATTTTTTTGTGTGCAACTCAATATGCTTAAATCACCGTTTTACGAAAACGTGCAGTGTCTTATACATCACCTACACATCCTGATCTCTTTTGTGGGTAACCGGATACACAAGCCAGTGAACGTTTATGGATGTCATAATTCGTGTAAGTGTAAGTCACACTAGAACCTCCGGTAAAGAATGAGGACAAATTTTTTAAACACTCGTAAGACAACGTGCTAAGTGTATGCCTACAAATAATTATTACTGATAAATAATCGAAGAGTCCGTTTGCACAAAATAAACACCACTCACTACAACTGTGGTTTACAGGTAAACCTTTTCGAGAGAGATGCACTAGGTTTCAAAGCAGGCCCTGTTAGAGACCGTTATTATATGCATTCTTGTCACGGCCGATCCGTGTTCTCGTGAGGTAACTACGTTTCCTGTTCGATTTTGAAAGAGATTACAACAGTGCTATGGAATATTTCTTTGTCCCGCTTACCTTCATCTAAACCTTCAATAAAACACTGCAATTGGAAACTATGCTGCAACAAATCATGGAGCAATAAAACCAAAAAGGGCATATTAAGCGTTTGGGTACTCTCGTGGACGATCGATCTGGAAATCAGAATCCGGTCATGGTAAACAAAAGTGGAAGTGAAATTATGTGGAACACACGAAAGTCACATAAGGATAGTTTGTATACACAAGGTTAGCAACCGCTTCTTTATTCGAACGAAGTTTGGAATTCAAGTCCCGAGAGTGGTAAGGTTATATAAGTTACTCACGAGTTTTAACGAAGACCAAAGTTCAGCGTAACGTGTGCTTTTGAAATTGTATAAAGTTCCATTTTCCTTACCGATTCACCTCTTTTTAAACTTCGCTACTATGCATCTGATGATAGCCGCATTTTCAGTAGATCCTAAGAACATCATCGGGGTTACAAATAACCTATTTGAAAAATAAGATAACGGATACTTGTTCACGTTAATCTCGTTAGCAGATAAATAGAATTGTTAGAGTAGAAACACGGGCCGATTGTCGAACGAATTTAATTATTTAAAACTGCTTGAAAAGATGTCCTTGTCCAGGAGTAGTTCCGGCAAGCTCTCAGTGCTGGTTCATTTTGGATAACGAGTGTTGAAGAGTGAGCGGTAGGAATCAAGAAGATTCAGGTGCTTTAGATAGCATATTGTAGTAACGCAGCACGATCCAACCATTATCACATCAGCTGTTACAATATTTTTGCTCTACAATATCCAGGTCTGCTGCTGGTCCCTCTGTATATGAACCTAACTGACTGACTACAATTCGTGGTGGATTCCATGTCGATTAGACGTTCGTCGATGGGTTAACGAGATTATCTTCTAAGTCCAAAAAACGTCAGAAATGACGATCGGAAGGACTGGAATTTGTAAGCTACTTTTCAACAACATTACAATAAAAGTATTATCTCACCTTGAATGTGAGTCAACGGGATACACAAATTATCCAGCAAAGGACTTCAAAATGGAGCAACTAAGCATGTGTTCACAAACACCCACTAGTCAACGGGAAGTGATCTCACTGAAATAACCGGTTACAGATGAAGATGATAACGTGTAAAACAATACCAAAAAAACAATTTTAACAGATAAGCAATGATAGTTGGAAAGAAGAAGACAGCAAACAGTTTACGAGGAATTATGATACAAAATTAGTCATTATCGTTTACTGCACACAGCAAAGACAAATAAAGGCAGATTTCGGATTGGCTTTCTACAAACAAACAAAAACATGCCTCAAAGAATTCATCGCTCCGCATCATACCAAATAAAAGACGACAAACGTAGCAGATGAACTTCAATAGATCCAACAAGCAATTCCCCACACTTAGATGCCATGATGGTTGCCAACCCATTCGTTCACTAGGCAGTCTCATGGAGAATCTACTGTGTTATATAAAACATAATCCGTTGAACCAGGAAACAACTACATATATTGAAAGTGGACACGATCGGAGGTAGCTTGGGTATACTGATGAACCGAAACAGCAAAATAGTAGGCCGGAAAATTCTCTGCAGATTGCTGCAGTGCTCACGACTAAGAATGTGCTAATCTACAGCAGATGCATTGGCTTACCAAGTGTGACAGCGAATATCCTTGTGTTGCAGGCCGAGACATCATAAAGTGTCAACTCATGCACTTTTTGTTTACAAAATTATTTGTGAACATTGACAGGTACAATGACTGGTGTACATTTATAATTTATTGCTATGAATGTGGATTGCATTATTGTTGTGCCGTGACACAAAAATAATGCTAACTGATTCTTAGAACCATCTAAGTTCAGTGAGCTTAATGAGTAGCACAAATATGTTACACATTTCAGGCATGTAATGGGTTGATTATTGGGCCCGTTGCAATATAAATATATTCATGTCGCTTTAGTTGAAATTTTTTCGTCGTCTTCAATAACTTGTTTTGTCTCAGTTTCACCATGTGTATCGGTTACCAGATGAACCTTGACCACTATGCAATTGGCAGTGACTCCGGTGCCGACATTGTATCATTTAGTTTGCAACACATTCATGACCAGGAGGTAAATATGTGTAGTTAGCAACTTTTTTGTTCTGAAACCATCAGTTACAGAACTCAAATAATCTGAAATTCTGTTCACGTAATTATTTGCTCTACCGACTGGCCCCCAAAATTCGATCAAGGCGGTATTCTAGGCTGTTCATAATAAAAGTGATCAAACTCTTCACGTTTGCAGTGGCGTTAGATACTCTACGACCATGATGGGAGAGTTGAACCGACAAATTAGTCTCTGATTAACTGTATCAACTCAATAAAGTTCTCTGTATGAGTAAATCAGTTTGCGTTCCTCAATCAATCCTTCTCCTAAGTCACAACCCTCACTATTCTTGCCAACGCAGCTTCTCCGAATTACACCATGCAATAACGTCTGTAACAAACCAGTTATATTTACTTTACTGTATGCCCGTCCACAAGATATACTCCGGCTTAATGTTTGCTGCTAATTCCTGGATCTTTCAGCTTCGCCAGAATAAGGAAAACCCTTTGTCAAAAACGGTAGTTATTTTAAAGATAACGAGATGAGATGCCAACGTTAAGCCATCAGGTAAACAGGATTGTTTTAGTTTCAGATTTGGTTTCTTAATCTGTAAACTTCAGGTCGGGCACGGTACAGTGTGCTGCACAGTTGGATGTCCTCACAGTCAACCACAGATTCATCCTTTGATCGGCTGCTAATATCATCATCGCGAGTATAGTTCCGTAACTTATGTTAGCTCAACGGATTCGGAATCACTTAACGGTGTTCGATGATTTGCAAACAATGTGCTGTTTGCTGATGCCATGTAATCCTTAATCTCTAGTGTTACTGCCCAGTTAATGTGTTTGCCTCATAACATACGTAGTCAGCTGAGTTCTTTTTTCATTGTTCGGAGGACAAAACGTAACAAAACACTCCAGGGGATGAAGAGTACACTCGACCCAATATACGCTTGGAAAAAATGCTCAACACCATTAGGTCAGGAAAAGCTTTATCGTTCTGATTTTGAAACGTGGCAGTAACACATGAATTATCACCCTGGTGTGCAATCGAATGAGAGATTTTATGGAAAAAAACGTTTACTGCTTCAGAACCGTTCATGTAACCATGGTAACAGAGGTCGCTCAATGGATTGTGTATTTTTACGACTAGTTGCTATGCGTACAACCGATGATATGGCACTGTTGTTTTTCGCCGACAGTCAGCGTTTACAATTGTCACTTTCAAGCCGTCAGACTGCTGTTATTCGAGACAGCAAGTGTAAAACGGCTGAGAATCAACCAACGGTCCTCAGGCTTCCACTGTTCATGCCAACTAAACCGAACTTCCTTTGCATGTAGACAGTTATGATGATCATTTTTGTTGAGTAGTTCCACTCTGTGTAAAAGTTCACCTTGACCTATTTCAAAAGTAGCTGGCTATTACCATAAAATTTAACTTGTTTCAATCAAACAAAAATTTCCAGTGTAATCATACGAAATACAATTTGGCCAAAACAAATTCGTTTTCAGGGATTCACCATTAAAATTTATATCACTATTACACGAGGAGTCATTTAGGCATAAACGGAGAACGGATAATCGGGGGCAATAAAGCATAAGATTCTCTCCACAGATGAATCTACTGGAATTCGTCAGTACAGTCTATCCCTGTTTGCCGGGAATTGTTCTATGCAGGATTGGAAACTGTCTTGATCAACCAACCACATTATAACCCTGACAAGACTCAATGTTCAAGTGGGTATTTAATTACAATATGACACTGATCTGTGTGGCCTCATTGACTATCCGTTCTTTATTTATCAGTAAACGGTTTTTATAACATTGTGATTCAAATATGACGTATTTAGCTTGTTCGCTATACTATATCTAACGATGCCGAGATCTATTGAATTTTGTCGACATACATACCCTGTAAGTGAATTCAAGAGAACAATCAGGTTACAGTTTCCGGATGCTCTAAATAAATACGGAACAGCTTTCAGCTACTGTTGTGCATTCTGAACAACATGACTTTTTGACATTAAGAACAAGTATCATGCTGGACTGATCCAATCATTCTGCTCTTTCCGGTATTATTATCAATGGTGTAAGTATGAAACATTGCACATAAAAATGTTCACTTACAATCACAGAGTCTCAAACTTCTAGTCTTCTTTACTCGGAAAGCCATTCCAACCATAGTGATGATGTCATAATTAAATGTTTTTGAATGGAGTATGGCAGTCGATAGACAAAAATCAACAAATGTCCCCTAACCTTGGACATTTGTTCAATGCTGTTGCACTTAATTACAGTTAGTCACTTATGAGAACACGAGATGTTACATTTTATTTATAAATTATAAGTATCTCTGTAGTACCCACAGCAGATAAAAATGCACAATAAGTTTAAGTGAAAATTATAACTGTTTCCAACTTTTATTATCTGATCTCAGTATCTGGTTGCGCAATCGTGATCTCCACGTTCATAAAGAATTTGTGCGGACACTCAAATTTGCCTGATTTATAACTCGCAAATTTGAACATGCACTGATTAACTGCAATTGGTGCGAAATCTTTCCACTGAACGAGTTCCTTGTTCAACGGGATAAATATTCTTATAGTTCCGAGCATTAGTCATCATTATTCATTAGTAATCACTAGCCAAAAGTCAATTTGGTTGGCAATCTGCACGAAAAATTTCAGTCCTTTTTAATGTGACGCAGTGACCAACACAGTTATCTCATGAGAACATGGGCTCGTTATAACAAAGTCACATACTACTAAGAAGCTCCAAAAATGATTCTTTTATACTGCTCATTTTCGAAAAAAGGTTAATGAAAAGTCCAAGTGAATGCGATATCTGCATACAAACATGAGTGGTGTTCAGTTGTCTGTTGTTTTTTAATTGACCTGGTGACCCGAACTCAGATTACAGACGTTGCTTTTACTGCTTATTCATGCCATTAATAATCTTGTTTACTCAAACTGTATGCTTATATATACATATATATACTCAGAGAAAACAAAGTTCAAACCTACTTAAATAAAAGTGTTTTAAGAATTTTTGGCCACAGATGGATAACCTGACCCAGCCATGTATACAATGTGTGATATAATCTTCAAGTAATCGCTCATTTGTGCCCATTATCTTGGTCAACTTTGAAACTGTACTATTCGTTTCGTGCATGATATTGTAAAACCTTGAGGCGAAATAATTAATTACTAAAACCAATACTTTTGGATTCAGTCAAATCAGTGGAATTTTTTCGGGCTAGCGGAAGCTTACGATGTTTGTCTACATCTGACCCTCTGTTATGTGGTGGAAAAAAACAACGTAGATTGAAGGAGATACAAACAGGAGGGAAGAAGCTGACAAAGAGTTTCGTCTCACAGATGGTGAGGGTTAGGTCTTTAATTCGAAGAGCAGCCAACAGGCAGTAGTTACACTCATGCCACAAGTACGTAACATAAAACATGTACGGGAGTGTCATTAGAAACACAAGGCCAAGGACGGTCAACTTGACTGCAGCAATGTCATCACGTGATCCGTGGAGCATGAATACCCGATGATGACCTAGACAGATGTCTCTGGCTGGCGACATCCGGTTCGGAATGTCCTGTCACAATTACTAAAGCCAAAAGACGCCTGCGTTCAACCAACGCCGTAAGTGGATTTCACCTCATCTCATGTGGTTCCACTCACTTTCGGTGTAAACCGAAAGGAA
This sequence comes from Paragonimus heterotremus, assembly GCA_013368495.1. Lineage (NCBI taxonomy): Eukaryota > Metazoa > Platyhelminthes > Trematoda > Plagiorchiida > Troglotrematidae > Paragonimus > Paragonimus heterotremus. The sequence goes on from LUCH01000154.1 coordinate 251,889, forward strand.
TAGAATCGTTTGGTGCATAAACGAGGTCTTTGTGTTCAGCTGGCCAATGCTGGTTAGTTAATTCTTAGGCCAGCTCCAAAACGAAACCCCTATCTTTCGAAAATTAAACAGACAGACTCCAATAGTAAGATGTAAACTGGAGGGGAAAATAGTGGAAAGGAAATGCATGAGGTACTTCAGCACCTGTTACTTCAGTACATGTTAATGCATTCTAGAGGAGATGTGGTAGAGAGCCAAAATTCCTCGTTTGACTGGAGGAAGACAGAAAAAACACTCACTACACCAACAAAGGTAAAGAAGGGGAAAGACAGGAGGTTGCAAACACCCAAGTTTCTGAAAATGGGAGTAGGTGATTTGCTAAACGACGGTGGTTTTGGGTTGATGTGAACAAGAAAAAATGAGCATAACTGATATAATCTACTTAGCCCTAACATACTTGTTGTCTTTTGGCCGACGGTGTACTATGAACATGCCGATGACCAACTTATCCCACAGGGCCAGTTCATTCGCGGTCGCACACACCGCAACGCCATATAATCATGTCACCACGACCTATGGCACAAAGAGTTCTTTTGCGCACCCCACGTCTCCGTAAACGGCCACGCAGTAATTGTATGATGAAGGTTCGGACGCCCGTCCGGATTGTATTTTACTAGACCGTCCGGTTCGACGTTATGTTTTCCGAGCAACTAAAACCAATGTAACAACACGGAAGACTTACCTAGATAACACCTTGATGTCTCCGTTTTTGTCAGCTAATATTTCTGTCTTGTAGTACGGTCATCGCCCTTTCTACAGATGCGACGTAGCCAGCGTACCTGATTGAGCGTCAGCATGACTTCGATCCCGTCTTAGGCCGCTCGCCGCAATACCTTAGTGTTCGAAACATAAACACACATGCTTGTCCACAAGGCGGATGAGCCAATAGGCCAGCCAGTCAATATCCAAGCTGAGACAGACACAAGTCCGGCCCAGTTAAGATACAACAGTTATCAGCGCTGAGACATGAATCCGCTTATGATTAAGCTACTTATAGTAAATAAACAGAAGTGTGGCCAGGACATAACAATCAAGCCTGAGACTTGCTAGAATAGGAGTTTGACGCCCTGGATCGCTTCAAAATTGTCCTGGTGGCTAGACCCATTGACAAACCTGACTAGCAGCTGAATTTAGGCATCAAGTGTTCACTTAAATCTATCTGGTACTAAGGCTGTCACAACAGTTTCAAACGGGGTGTTATAAATTGAACATACCATAGCAATGAAAGAAGGTTGTTTGCATTTTCGACGAGTTCTGCAATGTTGCAGATTCACCCGCGTGACCTAGGAAACAACTTGTACTAAGTGTAAGAATGCGCGAATGATACAACATTCGATAGGTCGTTTATGATATGTCAATAATACATGGTTTAAACAGTCTTTCAATATGAGAAAACGGAGGCATATGACAAGCTCTGTTGTACTACACCGCCTCTCTCCTTCGCCCAGATGAATGACTATCATAACAAATGGACGACAAGCTTGAACAGCTGACTCAGTATGGCGGCTTGCCAGTGAGGTGAACAACGAAGGAAAGATCTATAACTGGAAGGTCATACGACCGTGTTAGTTGTGAGTCCATGGTCGACACTGATGGCAGCAGTGATAATAGTTACGACGGTTAATAAAATACAAAATTTCAACTTTTTCGCTAATAAAAATGGTATTTATCGAAGATTAAAAATTAGTCAACATTCTGCTATTGAAAGATGGCGGTTTTCGGCACTTCTGTAGGATGTAAAGGTAAGCCATAATAGTACACTTCTGTCGGATAACTGAGGTATTCAAAACAGATTTGTGTTGGCCAATCCAAAAAGGTAAAAACATCATCTAGGGAGGCTGGTTATATTTGTCGAAAAGTTCTCTTGTTGGAACATAAAGTTTTCACCGTGCGTTTCAGAAACAAATGACAAAATGTCCTGACCCAGTTACGATGGTATACAGAAGTAACTTCTTTACACCGTCCAATATGAATAAAAACAAAAATTTCCTCCTCATACCATCTACCAGCCCTCTTGTATTTACCGAAAATGAAATATCCATGGTTTATTCTTACATTGTACACGTTAGACACCCACGAGCTTGTTTTCATCCAACGATCGACTAACTAACTTGGTATTCTGACCACTATAACCATTATTGTGTTCACGTGTCAGTATGCACAGGCAGACGCTTCAGTCTCCAATAAGCCGGGTATGGTACATTATTGAGTTACTAGTTAATTCGCCATAGAGAAGCTTTTGGTTTATGTCCCAATTTCACTTACGGATACCTTCGAACCAGAACTAACTAGTCTTTTTTTGTATTGCCTAGAAAAAAGTTTCCAGCTTCTCTGATCGTTTGACTGCGTACCACAAAAAAGGATTTGTCTAAAGTCTGACAATGTGGTGTAAATCTGTCTCCCACTCCTTTCTTACTCGGTAGGCCAAACCCAGCGTGAAACCACCAGTTTTAGCGAGGAGAGAGGTTATTGACCTTGAGTACAAATCACTTAATGAACCCTACTCATCCTATCCAGATTAAAATAAGATACGCTCAACATCGGTCACGCGGAGAAAAAACATCATCATAGAGAGAAATGACAAAGTAGTAAAGTTCCAGTGAACAGTTTAAACATGGGTAACGCCAAATAGCCCAACAATTATCTTTCAACCGTCTTTGTGTTTTATGGCTTCTGGCGGTCCGGTTTTGCCACTAATTATTAAAAGCTAAACATCAAATATTGCATTTTGTGTGTCATCATAGTTCCGGAAATAACGAATTCAATAAGCGAAAAAAATAACCGAAAACCGTTGGCGGTAAAACATATCTGATTATTATGTACTCTGTTCACAAAGCTCTAGTTGGACTTCAAAATATCGGCGTCCTATATTCGGGACATTGGAGTAACGGTCAGTGAGAAGCCGGAAACCGAGGTCAAAAAATATCCGATGTGTGCGGTGACCGTTGTCACTAACATTTCTTTGCGTTAGTTAGAATTACAGCAGCATAATAAGTGGAAATTAATATGATGTGGTGATGTTATTGGGAAATGGAAATCCCAGTCGTAAACATTTGGTCGGCCTGAAGATGGACAAAATTAATGTCAATCTAACTCAGTTGAACTGGTCCAACGACCAAATCGCTACGCAGATTGAGGAATGACGAACAGCTAGTTTTGGAATCCTGTAAACCAGTTATACTTGTATCTGTCCGACTGTACGATATAAGTCATTATCCATATGTGTGATTGATTCATCATACCAGTTTTGACCGTATCTTTTTGAACGCGGGCTAGTTGTGTGGTACTAACTGATTAGATCTAAAAAAATAGGGAGATGATTGAAAGCGACCGCATCTTGAGTGTTCTCGCACCCAGCCCTATTCTCAGTTATACATTAACGGAAATTATTAGTTCCGTTAATCAAGCTGAACTTCGAAAGATGAGAACAAACGTTGTTAGTCCCGAGAGTGTGACTGATTGAGTTACTAGCCATGTGTGGAGAGAGGAGAACAGGGTTTTTGTCAGCATAAACACCACCAGTATCAGTAATTTTCATAAGTTGTCAGCACACTAACTGAGGGAACCGTGATGATGAAACGGTCGCTACAAAGGGTCTAGTGCACGATACAAAATGTCCGTTGAACTACTAATGTACATTATGTTTTTATCCTAAACAGCTCTCAGTGACTTGCTTAATTACTCGGCATCGAACTATGTATTCAGTTTGTGATTTAACGATGAACTAAGCTGCAATTGGATTGCCATATTATGGGGGAAACGGAACATCACTTTGTCATCCTTCAGATTGGTTGCGACACAAATTTGTCAGTCCGTCAATGAAAGACCACGCTCATGAGTTACAGATTAAGGTGAAAATAACTGTATCCAACAACATCCCGTTTTGTTGCATTATATAAAACCGTGCGGCGCTACTATGCTGTACGGAAGGCAGCGCTTATTTTTTTAAAAAGTAACAGAGCAAACAGTGTGTGATAATTACAAAAGATTACAACTTACGCTAAACGGTCATTAGTAAAGACCAAAGGAGACCTAACCCAGACAACAGCACCCCTCCTGGATCCGAGATAAAAAAAAAACATTTTGCCATCACAGTGGTAATATTTAAATTAAGCAAGGTCCAACATACATCTCCTCTTCTCTGTTGTAGTCACAATTTGTATGAATGTCAAGTATACTGATCAAACTGTAAAGTGCAATAGACAGGATACATGCTTTTACGAGCCTCACGTGTTATAGTTTATCATATACAACTCAAATAAACACGGAGTAAGCTTACGTTTGCTTCAGTATGATATTCCGCATAGTAGACTAGTCATTCAACAATCACTGGCATCAGAGCCATGTCACTAGAAACATATACAAGGTCATGTAACGCCGAGGTGACACCATTTTACTAAAAAAAGAGGGTTTTTAAGACAGTGTCATTCATTTGCAACCTAAAACTACTGTCGGTTGCACAGTGTTACAATTTCCACTCTAATCATCCTGTCAACTGGTTTTCAACTGCCTTTCATTGGGCCTTTGGCTGATGAGGTCGGTTCATCTAAGTTGTGAGTATTCTTGTGATCAGGTATACGTGTAACCTGTCTCAATGTCAGTTCCCTTGGCACCTCAGCTCGACTGTCCCCTCATATATCATAAAACCCTGAACAGATGTGGTCACCTATTCTACTTGAATACGTACAGATTTCGTACAGGACTATCCATGAACACCAGTAGAATTATCGAGTCACATGTGATTCACAGGATTCTGGCGATCAGCGTGACGCAAATAGAGAACTGACACCACTGATTACGTAACTGACATAACGCACTGTGACCAACAAGCCAACAAAACGTAAAACTTGGCAATCTATCCTTGATGGAATAATTTTCATAATGCCAGGCCCAAGGAAACGCTCAGTACTCGACTATCCAAATGGTTATGGAGCTTCATCCAAACTCCTATCAAATATCCTGTGGACGCATCAGTGTACTTGAAGGTGTGAAACCGTAGTCGAACGCAGGAAGGTTTTTCGACAATGCAAGAATGTACCTGGCTTCGTCGATAAGTCTGATGTGCATCCCACATATAATTATCATGAAAATAGTGTGCATATGGTCAATTTACAAGTGAAAACGTTTCACAACACGGAACATTCGGGTTAGAAAGCTACGGGTTGTACGGTGTTTGAACTTCATTTCCAGAATGCGAAATATGCGAAAAAAAGATTAGCGGAAACAGCAATGACAAACAATGGGCCAACTTCTCTATGTTGCCGTTCTGCATCAGTTGGGCACGCCTTTGACTAAACTGTAATAGGTTTGAATTCATAATATTCAACATTTACTTCAGTCATTGTTAATTCTCTGTTATAACTGTGCGGCTGTACATGTGACAATCTCAAAATTCCCACGGCTTCCCTAGGGATCGAGTTAGAGATTGTGTGACCGCTAATCCAAAGCTCTCATTCCCTGAGGAAGTAGCCAAACGATGGTTAAATATAATACGGTGTTTTCTTGACAGAAAACTGCTGTTCAACAAGGGGTTAGACAAATGAAGGGTGACCGGAGATTTCTATTGTGCGAAAATAAGATTCAACGAATATTTGTTTTCAGAATGAACTGATATACACTAAACTTTTCTGAAACTCATGTAGATAGAAACGACATGCGTCAACCTCATTCAATTTACACTTTTGTCACCGGCGATAAAAATTAAATAACACTGATAAACCTAGTGGTTCAGTCAATAAAAATCAACCTTGTTCCAGGTTTCATTTGTTTCCCTATAGTTTCAACGTGGAGCGTCCTTTGGCCAGTTCGTTCATAAATATGAACATCCATTTTTAAGCCCTCACTCAAATGTTGTTCGATTGGAAGCTAATCGCAAAAGTAGCCCCACTGTAGTTCTTTGATAAAATTTCTCTTCGTCTATTTTATTCCGTTTGCGTGGCGTTGTTGATCTGCTTAGGTAGAAAGTGGCAAACTTTAATGTTTTCTGGCACTTTCACGTGTTTAGTCAGATTTACCAGAAGGCTGCAGTCTTCCTAGCTCGTAACCAGACATGGTGAAAAACAAATTAAACTGAGTTTCCAGTTAGTTCAGAACTCATTAAGTCCCAAGTTCAATAGGCGATTGCATGTATTTGCCCTTCAACGCAACTGATGTCTATGCGACCAGCCGACGTCATGCTAATGCTGTGACTTATAAACATGATTTCGATCTGGCTGTTTATAATTTGCCCCTCGATTGGTGCACTTATGCGTGTAATTCATTTTCTGTTGAGTTGCTAATCCAAAAGTCACCACCAGTTTTTTTATCGTCTTGTTAATAAGACAGACAATGTGATTAGACGGATTAACCGTGTAATTCTGTTGATTTATGTATGCTCCTTGCTCATTCACACTCACGTAATCCACATTACAAACGTTTAAACAGTAGTGCTATTTGTAATATGGGATAGATGTGGAGTAGAACGATAATAGGTGTCTGCTGGTGTGAAACATTCTCCGAGGCAGCATCACATGCACAGAGCTCGCAACTAAAGTTTTACATCAAAATGAAGTCCGACAATTCGAAAGTCTTCTGTTCTATACTCGTGAACAAACAGAATAGGGGGGATGGTAAATATATCGATAATTATGGATTACAATCACACAGGGGAAGCCACTTCCATTTAATTTACATGTAATTATGATTGACGTTTAACAGACGCTGTGATCTAACCTGGGACAATCATGATTCTCTAATGCAGATATCTTAAATTTCTATGCATATCTCTTCATATTATGTATTAATGTATTCTGTTCATTGACAATGAAACTAAAAGTGTGTCAAATTGGCTTCGGTTAGGTAAATCCAGAGAGCGCTTTAATGTGTCTAATCAAACGTAGTTGACTAGATTAAATACACCAAGTGTGTACGTTTAAATGCAATTGAACAACACGAAACAAGAATATTTACTGGTAGGTTCAAGCATTGCACAACAGGCAAACAAATTGTAAAATATATAGCTACGTAGTATAAACGTTTATCTTGCATGGGACGTTTCCACTGAGCTAATATCTGGTCAGATACTAGGAACAAGATATAATCCATTAGAACTAAGCATTAGAAAAGTTAACCGCAAAGCGGACGTAATCAATTCAGGGACAAGATGGACGGAAATGAGTTGGGCGGAAACAGTGAAAGGCAAGCATTGCACATCAGAACAGTAAGGAAATTAGAGTTGTCAAGGTAACCGCAAAGCCAGAACGATTCTTAAAACCTACCAATGGGACTTGCACCATTTAAATGGTTGGCCACTTGTTGACCGGAGAATGTACTCCCTGATGAGGCCCAGGAAAGGCTTCATAGATTATGATATAGGTTATTATTATATTATTATCATATTATCATATGAAATTAGTACTATTATGATGGGGTGATTAAAGCTACTGATCGACCGTAAGGAAAATGTCGCTCGTTGCTAATTTCACATTAACAAATGATTAGTTAGTTACTTCCTGACTAGTTCTCCTCCGTTTAATTAAGTTCATGAAAATTTCACTGTTGTATAACTTTTAAATGTGTTCACTGACCTAACAGTTAGCGAAATTATCATAAATTAAACATTACCAACTGATCATAACCATCAAGTCCTCATAGAATTGTTAACAAACCACATTTGAAGAGAACATTTAGGCTCGAGTTCTGCTTTTGTTAGAGCCCTTCATTAGATCATTTTCTCGCCAAGCTCAAATGTGAATAGTTTGTACTCATCAAAATCCTTTACAACTCACCGGCGACCAAAGATTGTCCAACAAGTCTGATTTGCGTTATTTCATCCGAAAGAAGAGTCCTAATTCTGAGGCCATCGATTAAAGTAAACAGAACAACTAACGTTTCACCTTTTGAGATGATCAGGCGACCTGGGCACCATTCACAAGCGGATATAGCTGTGGTTTTGTATACGAAAATCCGATCACGACTAAGGTGAAGTCAGTGACGCAGTGCTCAAAATAGTTGCTCCATGAAAGCATGGCAACAGTTAGAATCCCTGCCGTGACAACACTGATGAGCCCTAACATAAACGAATATTTGATCTGTACTTCGTTTCAAAAGTGGTATACCAAAATATCTGTGGAACTTCAGGAGCTGCAGACAAACGTCAGTGATGACCAACTGTTATCAACAAAAATCCCGTACCACTCTTGAGCACACGATTGTACGTTAGTTTTCAGTGAAAACTATTGGGACTACATGATATATAGATGATGCTATTATCTACTGAACGAAATGAAGTCTGCATCTAAATGACCACAACCAGCATGGGTCAATTGCATCAGTCGTTATCTCTAGTGTACATAATGCTAGCTTCCAGCGGCCCATTGATGGTCAACTCAGTAGAATGTCACGCCAACATGCGATCGACGAGGATCACTTAAATAATGATCCGTTACTTAAATGTGACGTGAAATCGACGAAATTGCTGTGGTTCCCCTACACTGTATTGGTTGCCTTGTCATGTGTACTCACTAAGTCTGACAATTTATCAACAGAACTCAGACTTGCTGTGTGCAGGAAACACGTTTGTCGCCCTTTTTTAATCACTAACTGATCGTGTGAGATTGTGGAAAAGTATATCACAATATCTAAGTTTTTAGTTGAATGTTGAATTTGGTTAGTGAGTGGAAAAGATCGAAATCTTCATCAACGTTCTGGTGAAACATTTACCTGCTCCAACAAGAAGGTTGAGTTGGCGTAGCCTATTTGACCTAAAAGCTAGAAGTGAACTGATTACTTTATTAGGTAATTCCTTGGTTAAGCCACAACGAGTTAAAATCCAAAAGAGTTACCGGTTTCGCAACGTTTCGACTCTCTCGGAGAGCCTTTATCAAGCGATTTAAATCAGAAAATTTACAATATACAAGCTTCAAATTAGGCAGTCATCAACTAGCACATATTTGTGTGCTTCACCTGCCGTGTGTAGACAGGCTACTAGTAGGATGTAAGGGTTCACGGTTCACCAGAGGTCACCATGTGAAGATCCCCAGGTACGAATAAGCACTGAGAGTTAATGTGTGCTTGTGTGTGTGTGAGTCTGTGTGTGTTTAATCTGCATGCGTGTAGACTGTCTGGGATAGGGGGTGGGTGACAGGTCTGCCGCCAGCCATTCCTACGTGGTGTCACTGCTGCTGACCCAGTAAATCGCGCCAAACAGCTGATAATTCCAAGCCATCAGATCGATTCACAGAAAGGTTTCTGCCAGTAAGCATTCGTTGTGGTTACGGAAACCACATTTAAGCACAGTTGGATGATCGAAGTCAACTTGATGTTGGTTGAGAATTGTGTGTGCTGCAATGGCCGAATCATGTTCTAATTTCAAAAGTTGCTGAGGGTCGGTCGGAGGTTTCTTACTGCATCTTACGTGTTCTTTGGTGCGTATTTCCAGCTGCCGGGCGGTTTGTCCGATGTATGAAGCTTGACAATCTCTACACGTAATTTGATACACGCAGTCTGATTTCTCTAGAACCGTTCATCTGTCCTTTGAGTGAATCAACTTATTCCTCAATGTGTTAGTGGCTTTAAATGTCACTCTGATATTGTACTGATTAAGAACCCGTCTAAGGTCTTCTGATGTATTCCTTCTGTACGGAATACCGACAGTTGACAGCCAATTTCCAGGTTTGTTGGCCTTGTGACAAGGCCGCCCTCGAATTGGACGTAAAATTTTGTCACAGTAACCATTGACTTTCAGTGTCGATTTGACAATCTTATATTCTTTCGATCGTTCATCCTCAGAACTAGTTAATAACAGGGCTCCGCGAAACAA
>LUCH01000154.1:264228-284992 GCA_013368495.1 Paragonimus heterotremus
CATTGGAACCACAATTCCCAGGCTGTACGGATTGCCAAAAATTCACAAAACGGGTATATCTGTTTGTCCTATTATAGACATGTGCAACTCACCATACCACTCGCTGGCTAAATGTTTATCGCACTTCCTTGAACCTGTCAGACAGAAGTTATCAAAACGTAGCGTACGAGACTCCTTTGAATTCATTAACACAATCAACGGGTTAAACCTAACCGGACAACAAACGTTTTCTCCGGACGTATCCTTCTTATTTACAAATGTTCCACTGATGGAGACGATAGACTGTTTGTTTGATTATATTGTGATCAACAACATAGATGTCCATATACCCTCACTAGAACTAAAACAGTTATTGTACTCCTGTACTCATAACATACAATTTAGATTCAATGGAGTACTTTATCGACAAACAGATTGCGTGACGATGGGATCCCCATTGGGACTGTTGTTTGCAGACGTCTTCATGGGGAAGCTTGTGAATGATCAGTTAGAAGAAGCCATTCGTGGAGTTATTGTAAGTAAGCGATATGTGGATAATATCATCTGTGTAGTTAGCGAAAGTGTTAACCCAGCAAATATCTTAAACATTTTCAACTCGACCCACGTGAACGCGACGTCTACACTAGAAGCTGAATGTAACGATCAACTAGCCTTCTTGGACATACTCATCCGGTGACGTGCTGATGGATCGGTTCAACGCGAAATCTACAGGAAAGAGACTTGGAATGGGCAATATATTCATTTCAAAAGTTTTGTCCCTCTTAGGCAAACAAGGAATCCCATAAACCGTTAGACAAATACAGCCATGAGAATATGTACACAGGATATAGTCTCCGATGAACTATCGTTTTTACGCGCACTGTTCTTACAAAATGGCTATTCAGAGCGTGCTCCAGACAAGGCTATGCAGCGTCGTCAGAAACAGGATAAGATAAACTTAGCGGCAAAGGAAACAGTATTTACCTCATTACCATTCAAAGGGGATATGTTCGCGGAAACAATCACTAGGAGACTTAACATTATCATCAACAGAACATTCTATGCTACAAAATTACGTGTCTGCTTCAGGTCTTCTCTAGCTTTCTGTTTACGATTAAAGGATAAGGTGCCCATTTCTGCGACTTCTTTTTGTGTACTCATTTACTTGTTCGTGTGGAACTAGTTACGTGGGTCGCACGACCATGCGCTTATCTGAACGTATCCGTGAGCATCATCTAGCCAGGATCAGTAGCTGAGTCACCAAGATAATTACCAGCGCAATTGTTGCACACCCCGTTGATAGACATCATACTGTCAATCTGGACTCCTCTTTTCGTCCGATTTACCGAGTCAACGCCAGTCATTCAAAATCTGTCAGATGCCGAATTTTAGCCACAGCTGTAGCGATGAGAATTCGATTGAAAAACCCACCCTTGTGCGCACAAAAAGCGCCTTGTTCAGGCGTTGAAGTTGCCATGGCCAACGACGCACACCATGACCGACCAAACTGGCATAGGTCCAGCGGCGTCATAATGGTGACCTAATCGTACCACAACGTTGTTTCCGTGTGTGCTGATGACGTGTCTGACCTCGCCTAAACCAGACACTTGTTTTTGTTTGTTTCGCCCTGACAACTCTGTTTAATATAAATTTTTATGTAATTAGCCTGAAGATGAATAACCGAAAACAAGCTTATTCGCTACACTATTGTTTTTTGATGACTACTCTGGAGATTTTCGAGGATTTTTTTTTAATTCGATAGATTTTATTCAAAATGTCTATCTCCGACATACATGAACATTTCTTCTTGGCACTTCTTGATGTTTGATGTTATCTATTGCATATCAAACTTTTTCATTACATGCCTGTTTGTCCATTGTATCGACGTAATATTATCCCGCACTATACTCTTCATCCTGTAGATTGCCTTGTTTTTGCCAGAGAAAGCCAAAAAATACTTCAAAACATCATTTAGCTTTGATGGTTGATAAAACATCCATGTCACCCTAACCACGTTACAGACGAAAAAATGTTACTTGGTAGACAGCGATTCGTGTATCGGACTGCCGCAGTTGTTATACTGTGGTGTTGACGTGGACAGAATAAAAAACAGCTTGAGTTGATTTGTCCTACAAAAAACCTGCGATATTTTTTCCAAAAAATATGTGAATATAGTATTTGTTTTCATAGGGAGTAAAACACATAATGACTACTTATCGTGCAATTCTTCAACCCATAGACTACTACAAACGCAAACCATAAAGACGCTCGAAAATCTCGAAGGGGACTATAAAATTCAGTTCATTCAGTCAACTAGAAACGAGTCAACAGTTTATCCAAAAAGCTGTGAGTGAACACACTAGCATGCCGTGTTTGCCATTCAATTGCTTTTGTGCTTTCACATAGTATTTCCAAGTATGTTGACGATGTCCAATTAGGGGCTTGCGAACGATTCGACACATCGAGTGAGAGTTGTTGAAACCGGTCGGTAAAATGCGGATACATAGTAGGAAATCATGATACTCATTTAGGAGTAAATCGATCGATTTCTATTCACGGAAGTTGACTTTCAGCATGAACACGTAAAACACTGAAGACTGGTAAGTTAAGAGAATTTCACACAACAGAGGGATCGATTTTGATATTTCCACGAATCAAATGCTATTATTTCAAAAGTCTATGTGACACAATCAGTATATTCATAGTGAAAAAAATAAAATGAAACTTAGTGAATGATCACAATTATGCTTTACTGTGAAGAGTAATTGTTAGAGATTTCTAGACAATTCCAGAATCAATCGGTGCGCGTTAGACCTCGTTCGTGAACTTCAGCCGAGCCTTACATCCTATCGTTAATCTGTCTGTCTGCCTGATGAATAATGCTCATTTGTTGATCGGAGCGAGATATATCGAACAAATAGTTTTCTTCATAATTAAATATCATTGTCGTTTTATCCCCCAACACATTCATTGATGTCATTTGCATTGTTTCAATAATGCCACGCCGAATGAAGCTGACGCAACATGGGCAGGGGGCAAACCAGCCCAATCACATTCGGGAGCGACCGACGTGGAGATGTTGAGCTGACGAAATAGGACAGAAACAGTCACGCACAATTTTACACTGTAACTCTCATCATGTAGTGCAGGTAATCAACCTAGTCTATTCAAGTTTATTCAATTGTTTTGTGGAATTCATGAGGTGTGTAATTAGAAGCAAACCTTTGTTGATTAAGTGAATCTATCGAAGAATCGTTTGGGCCAACCCAGTATTTTTTTAAATTACTGTGACTTTGAAGTCTACGTGACTGCAGCAGATAGCAAAGAATGCTCTACGTGTGACATATAATAACTAATTAGAACTACTACTGTCAGTCGAATCCCGCGTGCAATAACGTTAAACTAGGCAAAATATTGTATAACTTAAAGTGGTCGTTAGGATGATGCCTTATTAAATAATCACATTCAGTGTGATTTTGATCACAACACTTTCCGAGGACTATCTGAGATGATTGAAACGTAGAGTATTACAACTTGCCCATGACGTTGTGTTATTGTTAATCCACTTATCAATAAGAGTTTAAACACAACGCCCAAACTGTTTGACGCCATACGTAATAAATTCTGTACAGATGTCTTACATACTAGAACTTATTTGATTATGCGGGTGGTGATCTTGCGAAAACGCTACAGAAATCGTTACTCTTGACGAGGAGCTTTGATGATTGTCTAACATAAGGATCGTCACAAACCAGTTGTTGTGTTTTGTTCACAGCCAACACCTACCAATAAGATCAAACATCCATACATGTGTGTCATCTATTCAGAACTGTGTTATTATAAAAGTGGTTAATATGTGAAATGAGCTACACACAATGCTTAAATCAGTCTTATGGAAAATCGATATAGTATCTTCACGAGGGAAATGTAAGGAAATAGAGAAAACTTTTGAAGAACATATGAGGTAAGAACTGTTTTATTTTAGGGATGGTGGAATTCCGACACTAGATTATTCATATTCCAGCAATTGTCATGAAGTGTAGAATTAGATTGTGAATGAAAACGGAAACCAAGTATCTCACCAAGTTCCATGAACGTTCACTTATATTGTGTTTGGTGGAAGTAGTCTTATTTTCATTTTTCAATGAACTAAAACATTTATTCATCACATATTAAAACATATTACGTCATATATCTGGCTTGATCTACTTGAACATTGATACTAAATATAGAAACAGAATTTCCACAATACTAGTGATTTTGTGGCTAGATCGCTCACAGTAATGGTAAAGGACGTATACGTGGTCCATATTGGGGAGCACAAGGTGCATATTATATCTATCTGTGATAAAACGGCTGAGTTAAGAATGAACAACTGTTGGAAATATCACAACACTTGGATACTATAGCAACTGTTTCGATTGCATGCATGCTAAGCACGAACCATTAAAATACCGTACAATGGTGATGTACAACACAGGGATCATGTGGTCATGATAATACATGCAATCCAAATGTTATTCAAACAATGTAAGTTACGATGTATTTGTTTATGATTCTATTATTTCTCACTAACCTAAAACAAGCCATGATATTCCTGTAAATTCATATGCTGATGGTGTCATCACACTTCTCAGTTTTATTACCAATCAAGAAAACTTGATTCTGTCAGATAAATCAACAAACGTAGTAGAATGGTTTGAAGATCGTCAGCTGATGCAGACCACAGCAAAAATCTTTCTAGACACGGTTTAACTCATTTTTTGAGAATAAATGGCTGATAGATGCTCTCAACTGTTCAATTTCCATATCCGCCTGATCACCAAAAACTAATCCACTGGATGAACCGGTCAAATATCTCGGATTGTTAATTCAGTGATCTGTCTTGGCCACAATGTGTCTCTTTAAACTTTTGATTCTTATATGCTTTCTCCGTAACTGAAGCATTCAGTCGTGAGAAACTGTTTATAATTCCACCCACTGACTACATAGTTTTATAACATTTTAACAACTATGATAAATTTACCAACAGTCGTCCTTATCACTCATCCCGTACCTCCACAAAATGTTCAACAACTTCGTAGCCCATAGTGGAACATTTCGGTTACACTCAATTTCACTCACGGATTTCTATCTACCCTTCCTCGTAGGTTAGTTTTACAATAAATGCAAGCGAATACAGATATAAGAAACGATTAATAATCGATGATTTACCCAGTTACATACGTGTTTGTTTCTATTACAATATGAACTTGTAGTTTTTTTTACTCTGACGCTGCTGCATGTTTTCGATAATCACCATTTTTACCGACTGCGTGTCCACTCATCTGCATTGAATAAAATAAGCTGTAGTTCACCATTACCATGTCAACAAGAAGTCGAATTTTAGTCTCACTGTTTGCTGGCTCTCAACGAAAGTTGACTACTGTGGTCTTGTCACGTCGTACAAATGTATCAGTAAGTGTTTCAGTCACAGATCACTATACCGGTACAATTCAGGTTTGACTAACTCGCTCATTCACATGGCATGCAGCATAGCGTGTCTATTTTATAAATATAGTTAACGATCTGAAGACTTTCTACGGTTCTTCCGGAGTGCGGTCACTTTTGCACTATCTTTCGTAGGTCGCTTTCTTCCTCAAGTTTCCTATATGTACTTTTTATAGCACAATACCGCATTGTTTCTCAGATCGATCAGATCGATCATACGTCATAACCTGTGATTCAGCTGCATGCTAATTTCAATTCGAGAACAGAAATTCTACAATCGTGAATCCAGGCACATTCCGCGGCCTGTTATGGATAGGTGACCTACCCACTCTATTGTGGTACACTACTATAGTAAGTAAACACGAGGGAACAGATTAAAGTAACAACTGGACTGATGTCCTGAATTCAAACTGATTATCTCCATATCGTTATCGTATGTAATGCAACTGAGGTAATGTAATCTATTAGTACATTGTATTAACCGGTTTATACACATGACTGACAAGGACAGTTCAACAACTTTGTAACGAAAACAGTCAATAAGTGAACCGCAAACTTCCATTTTCAGGGATTACCCCGCATCCAACTCCACACAATTTAACTTCTCTCAACACTATCTTGTCGCTTTGGTCATTACTACTGTGTAAGAATCCGGTCTTTCCGAATGTATATCAGATGTAACTATCTTTACCGATCCCTCTCCGAAGGGCCAAAATAGTTATTATCTTCGGTCAACCTGATTTCTGTCCAATCATTTCTTTTCTTTTCAAATTTACGTGAATAAATTACAGTGGCATGAAACGAAAAACACACTCGGCAAGATATTTAGCGAACCATATCTTCATTCATTCACGACACTTCCATTCAGTTGAATTTAGACGAAAAATCGTGCATTTTTCCGAGCTCATGGAGCACGTATTCGATTTTTTTTAACTCTCAAATAAAAGCACGAAAGGCTTTTATTGAGCCAACTACGTGCATTTTTTGTTTTGTGAAATCTTCAGTTGGAGAAAAACACCCTTGTGAAGACAGAACTTTTGAAGAATAGAGGAAGAATTGATTTGTTCTAACCACTCTGTTTCACACTTCACAACAAAGTGAGTTGGCAGGAGAAAAAAAGACGCTTCGAGTGCAGGCTAACGAGCAAACATGGTTATGAATGACTGAGAATTTAGAAGAACAGAAGCCTACTGACTACACACAATGTCATGTGATTAAAAAAGTCGCCACTAAGCTAACGAAAAACAACGTTGGTACATAGGTTTGAATATTGCTGACAGAAAATGTGTTTTGAAATATTAAAGTCAATTGACTGTTCTATGCACTTCGGAGTATAGGATTTTAGTTAATACTCACTTATCTACACGGTTCAAATAAAGAGTAAACCACAAGGTAAATAATTTAATGTTCTATGTTTAAAGTAATAACATTCTTTGCAGTGTTACGGATTCAGTCGCCCGATAAGCTCCCAAATTTAATGTAGGGCTCATTTGTGATTCCGGTCAGGTAAGGTAACACGTGCAGACGAGTATTTTTGCATATGAATGTACGAAAACTTAAAATCTAGTTTCATTTCAAAGACAGAAGAAAAATCAGAATATATCTACCAACTCACACGATGATTATTAACTTAAAGGATTTTAGATTACTGATGAATAGTTGGGGATCTGGTTTATTTCAAGTTGAACATCACCCACAATTGATTACAGTTGTCGCATTCCCATAGACCTTCCAGTTGGCTCCTTTCAAACAGCACAAGCACTAAACTCGAGTTTAACTCTCATTAGAGCTCGTCAGTAGTGCATATCATCGTCACTGCTGGGACTTGAACCACGGACATGCTGTTCATGGGTAGGCAACCGTGTTTACCACTCCACATCAATAAAGTTTTCATGGAATTGACTATACTTCTTTTTACACGCTTTGGTTGGAAAACTTCATTATGCATCTTCACTTGAATTGACGATCTGTTAACATCTATGCATTTACTCACTAGTTGTACTATTTTCCCAAGGTTCTACTCACCCTTCAAAAAGAATTCGAGCTAAAAGAGACGTTAATTTTGTAGTCCGATATAACTCCATCAAGAGTAAACTTTTGCTTAATGTTATCGTCGAATATCACTTGAAAAGAATCAATAATTTGGCTGACTAAATCGTTTAAGCTAGTAGTTATTGTCTGATCATTACTCACAAGCGAAAGTGGTTGAGCGTTCACATATGATAATTCGGTCGTGCCTAACGTGAGGTCACTGGCGCAGTGGTAAACACGGTTGCCTACATGTCCGTGGTTCAAGTCCCGGCGGTGACGATGATATGCACTATTGACGAGTTCTAATGAGAGCGAAACTCGAGTTTAGTGCTTCTGCTGCTTGAAAGGGGCCAACTGGAAGGTTTATGGGAATGCGACAGCTGTGATCGATTGTGAGTTATGTTTAACTTGAAAGTTTAAGCGACGCTGAACAGCAGTAAAAGTTCATCAGTACACGTTGCAAGATGTTACCACTTCGTTTAATCTCATCAGTCCCAAATGCAAAACGTGCAAGTTATATATGACAGACAAACAGAGATAGGCAGGGTATGATCACGCATGCAATCACATCACATTTTGTGTCATCAACACCACAGCAACTCCATGGGGTGCTTCACCCACTTTTGCACACAAAGCGCCGGGTTGTGGGTTCTGGTCAAAATAGGTCAATCTGTTGACCTATTATCATTAGGTGCCTGACAAACGATGATACGGTGTTTCGAGCAACGGATTCATCAGCTTAAAATTATTGTCATGACTTATTTTAACTGGATCGGGACGAGTTCTTCCATTCAAAGAGATAGCTATCGGTCTGTTTTGCTTATGTAGACCTCATTTTGAATGCATCTGCACTGGTAGACAAAGTGAGAGACAGAATAGTTGGACACACTGGACTCACGACTGTGTACAAATGGTCCTTCGGTGATTGGAACCAGTAGTAATCGGCCTGCCACGTACATACTGGATAGGGCAGACTTCAGTCTATCCCTGACGTCGTTTGCCAGATGATTCCTTGGAGTTACAAAAATAGAAATATATTCTTCTGTGTTGTTCGAACTGGTATACTGCAATTGTTCATTTTGCTCTGATTTTCTGTGAACATTTCAAAGCATCCACTTATCCGTAATGTTCATCTTAACATTTCTTAGTCTGTCTGCAGCTCGTCCATGAAGTAGGGTCTTGGCTGAACAATGCTGTTGGGTTATCGGGGTAAAGCTGTAGAACTGACGATACATTCCACCCCACATTGCCTTACGACTGACTGATTGCTATAATGTTTCATCTCCACGCCTGGTGATGAGTTCGACTCCCGTCTGATTCAGTTTCGTGAGATAAGGATGGGTTCAGATGAGTAGAGTTAAGAAGGTTATAAACGAATCAAAATTATCGGTATGTGTGAAAATCAAAACGTTACCAACGCACCGTTTGTACACTAAGGCTTTGGCAATATTACATGAGACATGCTGTTGTATCATTCCCAAGAAACTGTCGGCTAATGGGCCTAAAGGACTACCCATATCCACTTCGTCTGTTTTTCTATAAGTAAATTCCTCGAACTTAAACCTGATGTTTTCTGTACACAGTGAGGTGAAATCTTTGAGATATTCAAGTGGAATACGCATATCGCAGGAATGGTTAGAGACGAAATCACAAAAATGCCTGTCCACCCTCTGTCTATCTCCGTACGTCAGTCATACATGGGTTATATCTTTTACGTTTGAAACTAATGAGAGTAAGCGAAATAACACTTAGCAACATATCTTATTTCTGCACTGATGAATTTGTTAAAGGGAACCCAGTGTTCCACCTTTGAAAGGCTTATGTTATGTTCTGAACGCGGATAGACAAGCTTCATTTATATATTTGCAGAAAATTCTACCCACATCTGATGTATAAATATGTGTATGTATAAATGTATATCTTAATGCCTTGTAATCAGGAATAAAAATCACAGTTTTTTGAAATCTCGAGATCGATTTTTTGTTGATCAACGGACCGAGGAATTTGAATGTTGTGAATCACCCACTATTGTGTGAATATTTTTCGCGAAGTCATGTCCATCAACTCGCCGGTAAGCAGTTGCTATCCCACTAGACAAGATAATTCTTCGAGAAAACGGACGTTATGAACACGTTTTTATAACTTTTCATTATAGCATCGTATTACTAAAATAATACAGACTAGTCAGAAAGGAATCAAACTGGTTTTCCTTGGAGTAGGAAACTGAGGATAGTTCAGTATGACTACAAAACGCTGGCTAACGTGAGAGAACACTGTGGTGGCGCTCTCTCAAAATGGTTCCTAGAAAGTCTTTATCAGATATCTTAAACCACGAAAATGTAACCATAGTCACCAGAATCCGCAACCAAGCACATACTGTCCGTAATTTTCCTCAGCTATTTCATATGTATTCTTCGGTAAAAGAAACTACCCCAACGAAATATTTTTAGCTTGCAACATAGCAATAAAGGAACCACAGTCCAGAGGAGGTTAACTAGGAATACAAAACTCAGGAAATGTAACTCACATATCTTCCTAAACCTCGATGATCGTTACTCCTTAGTTTAACGTACTGAAAAACCATTCTTCCATCTGTGCAAAAGCTGTGCGTTTGATTATCCTGTAAAAACCTGTAATATCACGTTGTGATTATGGTAAATGAAAAACAACCATTTTGACATTGCCAATGTTCACTGGAACCCACTGGTTTCTGTAAAACCTGTTGTCCTGTTTGTAGCTTAATTACGGCTGTAAATCACAAGTGAGTGCACAACATGAGTGGGTTTACCGACATCCTTCTTCTCTCACCGTCGGTTAACTATGAAGTCAGCTATAAAGAAATTTGAATCACGAAAGCAGAAGCACGATCCTCTCTCCCTTGTGCGCCTGCGCTTTCATATGACAGTTCATCACACGTAGTCTATTTATTATACTACAAGGATTACGTTACTATCTTCTGGGCTTATGGGACAAAAGAAACTGGAATGTTTTTTTGTTAATTGTTCATTAACAAAAAGGTTTTGTAAACTGCTCAATATCGGTGTCACCGCAATGAAACTTAGGATAATTTGCTTGCCATCTAATGATGCAAGGACATTTTTTTTAGTTTACTGAAAGAAGGTTTACCAACAGAGAAAAGTCAGCTGGCAGCCTAGCGACGGATCCCGCACATTCGCGTCAATAACTTTTTGCGACCTTCATAAGACTCTATTTATATGCCATCCCTTGCTCGTTGTTAGTTGAAAATATTTGAGAACAACAAATTATCGATAACATGACAGCTCGAGCTGATTATTGGTTATATGACAAAAAATCTATTTCCTTCAAACAGTAAGTTGGAAACAAATAATAACCGTAGCTTCCGTTAAACCGAATCGGATGTTCGTGATAGATAAACTGTTGTTTTGGGCCATGTAAACTTTGATAGATTTTCGTGAAGAAAAACAAGATGTTGAAAATGAGTATCATTTTTTTGACAACTACAAAAAGTGACGTCGGAAAAAAAAACATAATTTTGTTTTCGATAGTTTGCTGTTGATCGGCGATTATTTGAGGAGAGTGAATGTATGACGTGCGATATTCAAAAAAGCGTGGAACATTGTTGACGTAATCAACACGGTAAACAATCAGAAAGGCTAAGTGAGAGCAACTGATATCTTGGAAAAGTGTGCTTATTCTCAGGAATTAATCAAAAGCTTGTTCATTAGGACCATTAAGGTAGTACAACGCTTTAGTTTTGGTGGTTTCACAGGAAAGACAAACAGTAAGTACACAGAGACCCGGTTATCCTGGTTTTGGGTGCAATGAACATACATATTTCCTTAACCTTGGTTGTATGCGTAGTGAGTCGACCAGGGCCGTTTCAAGCGTCTTCTTTCTGATCATCTTAGAATATCTCGAATTTGTTTTAACAATATATATATATACTAGTAATACTAGACAAAGTCATCTTGTATACGTTTTTCACCCCACAATTTTCTTGAGGAACCGGGCATTATTCAAAAATATGTTTCCCCTCTCATATTTCTGATTAATACAACGTTACAAATGTAAACAAATATAGATAACTAAATAGAAAACGACTCGCAATTGCTCACAACTTGACTATACAGCTCAATTTCCACAGCGAAGTCTTTTTCAAACCAAAGTGACCTTCGCAACAACCAATCTGGATATGAAATCTGCTGTGAAATGTTAATAGTACACGGTTAACATTAACTTGATATCTCATCAACTATTAACAACAAAATCAATGAAATGAGAAGGTCTACAACGCACAAATTAACATGTTGTAAATTGAAACAAAACAGAAATGTTCAGAATATGATTCGCCGCAATCAGTTAGGGAATTTTTAATTTGGTTATGTGACTTGAAACAGTAAAATTCTGATATGATTGTGTTCTCGGATCTATTTTTAATAAGCGGTTAGCATTGTCAACTTTGTTGGGAGTAAGCTTGAGAAACTATGCTGGTATTCAATAATTCTACTCTTATCTTCACTACTCAGTAACTTACTCCGTTCGTTTTGGCACTGGTCACTCGGTTAAACCAGAGATTTCCTTGTAAACGACTGTTAACCCATGCAGGCCTAACAGAGAAACATATGCATCATTGTGGAAATAACACACCCCTACAAAAGCCGGGCGTAGGCTTATACAACGTTATGAGATACAATGGAGATTGAGTGTATCGACAATCGACTGCAAATATCATAATCCGTTGGAAAATATTTCAAAATGAACACAACTCACACTCAACCACAGCTTTTTCCACCTGTTGCAGTTGAGCTGAGTATCGATGACTGCAGCGACCACTTAGTGTGCAGAAAGATATGTAGCAGACTATCTTATTTAATTGCTCATGTCTCAGAATATATGCAAAAAAACTGAAGGAGTGGGCGCTATGTTCCCTTAGTTGGAAGTTGCCAGATTTCAGTGCTATTCTACAAATTGATATAAAGCTTATTCGGTTACAAATAGTCCTCAAAAGTTTGCACACACTTGGTTAGCAACTAGCAAACCTCGTCCTGTTAGTCAGAAAAGGACTAGAAAAGAGTAATCCTCTCAATCCCGAGTTTCGGATAGACGGCCTACTGTGTTGACATAACGTTTTACCAATCATGGCATGTATGTGTCTAGTAGGCGCTGGTTACTGTTGAACCGGTTGAAATATTCAAAAGTCTTATTGAGCAGACCATATCCAAGAACACGTGGGAAAATGATCTTTTCACGCTTCCGTAGATTGTCGGGTGCGCAGGTCCGTTTGTGTCTATTTTCTTTTTGTTGTCGTCTGTTTGGTTATGCATTTGACGATTGTATAAGCAAGTCGTTTCAACTTGTTAACAATTGTATGTTGGCGGTTTTCTTCTCCTTTAGTCTTGTCTCGTTTCCCACAGACCGTCCAACAAACTCTGCTATCACAGCAACCCAGATGAAGGAACGCACAAGCAGTTACTCTCCCTATCTCTCTGCTGTACAAAGATATGAGTATATGCACTCAGCTGTAGACCACAAATGCCATAAATTATTGATCATCTTTGTGCATGTGCGTAACTTTCCTAATTTTAGTTTGCATGTCTAAATAAAGAAATCTGCTCCACGTATTCGTGAAGTGACCATGAAATGTTTTGTGGTAAAGTAGTTTCAAATAATCTACCTGTCCTAAAAATCGCTTGACGTATTTACTACGGCATTTCTTGAACCACAACTTGATCACTGCATATGGAATGTTGTCATTTTAGGCTACTATGATGATTTTTGGAATATATCTGCATATAATTGCTAGTCGTGTTTAGTGGTGACCTTTATGTTTCTGGTGTAGGGGTCGCTTCGGATTTGGTGAACTATTTCAAAATCCTGAAGACAGTTGAGGCAGGTAAACCGTGAACTTCTAAATGAACTGCAAAGTCATGTACTGTAGACCAGGTACACAAATAGTATCGGCAGATTACTGAATGAGTTTCCGCCCTTGAGGAAACTTCATAACAGGATATGTTAGCGCTCTCGGTATACTTTTACGAGGCATAACATACTTTACGCCTTTTTACCTCATTAAAAAATACTTCACAGAATCATTTTCAGTATGTGAAATCGGGCCAGTCCGCTCAGAAAGTGTAAGGCAGTTATGGTGGACTAAATTCAAGATGGTAGTCGAATTACACATAAGGCACACAAATCTGTCGTTTGACAATCTACAGATTGCCCTGGAGAAATAACTTCAATGCTATAACCGACTAAGTGACCACATATGATACTTATTTGGCAGTAGTTCTGCTTTCTAAACTTCGCCGAAGTAATAATCACAACATAACGACTGGAATATATGAGTGGTGATCTCCAGATATGACCCCTTGCTGGTGTGAATGTACACAGCATATTCAAGATTTCGGCTCCAAAGTTAGTCATGTATACTTATTTACCCGATAGACATGCATTTTTCGTGACAGCCTTCTCTACTGCTCGTTGGTAATCGAAAATATTGCTTAGCAAGTTAAATGAGATCAGAGATTCCGACCTGTCTCGGAAGTCCTAATCGCATGGCTGTTGGGCAAAGCTAACAGAACAGTAAGTAACTTTTATCAAGCAGATCGATTAGCCTGGTCATTACTCACAAACCAACGTGGCTGAGCGTTCGGATATGATCAGTCAGTCGTGTCTAATTTGAGATCAATGGCGTAGTGGTCAATATGGTTTCTTCATGAAGACGTAGTCGGAGTTCCAGTCCCGGTCGTAGCAAGGAAATGCACTACTTACGAGCTCTGACATGAGTTGAACTCAAGTTTAGCGCTTCTTTCCGAAAGGGGCCGAGTGGAAAGTCTATCTGAATGCGTAGGCTGCAATCAAAATACTGGCAATGTTCAATTTGAAATTAAACGACCTTCCGGCGGGAATCAGAAAAATGCGGAATAAACTTGATAATTATTTTGAATCTCTGAAACCCGCAACCAACTCAAATACATACTCAAAAGAGCAATCTTTCGTAAAGTTTGCTTTTTACCCTGACCCTCAGCACATAAAAACAAAGACTAAACTTGAAACAGTTCCTTCTCTTTGAGAGTTAAAACAAAACAGTTTGGAGAGGAGGAGTGGTAGATACAACCGACTCGTACTGATGTACATAAAGGCGATTGTTGGACAACGAATTGCAGGAAATTAGGGATAAAGAGAGAATGGAAGTTGAGGAAAGCTATCAAAATTGTGGAATAAAAATGTCAATATCAGCAAATATATGTGGATCACAAACTTACTAAACTGCCCACTATCTGACAATGAACAAGGTGTCCTTTTCAAGGAACTCAATTTCAACACGAAAGGCGCAACAAATAAAGAATACCTAGTAAACTTTTGTCAGAAGAAGTATAGTAACAAATCCAACAAAATATCGTTCCAGTCCTGACCCATAGCAGGCAATCCAGCACCCTCACCAAAGGTAAACAAGCACTGAACAACTACAAAAACCGGTGACAATATTTTCATCCTACCAGTTGACAAAGAATGGATAACGGTCATCATGAACAAGGTAGACTATGTGGAGAAAGCGAAACAGCTGCTCGACGACATAACTAGCTACAGCTTACACAATACCAACCTCATTACAAAACTAGTCAACAGAATCAACACTGTACTAAAGACAATAGAAGCTACGCAAGAGACAAACAAACAGAAATATTGGAAAATGCAGTCGGATGATGCAACCAATGCTCAATTATATGGACTGTCAACAATACACAAGTATGGTACATCGCTGCGACCAATCGTATCTTTCCTGGAAACACCGACGTGTAATCCGGCCGAAGGCTTATTCAAACGACTACGATATCTCATGGATGGACCAGAACATTGTATCAGCAGTGCTCTACAACTCTTCAACAAACTGAGTAACGCCAGGATAGAGAAAGATAAGACAATTGTTTCTTTTTATGTTACAGCACTCTTTATCACCATCGACCTCAGTGGAGTCAAAGAAACACTGTAAAAGCTGTTAGATGATATACTCCAACCGAATAAGTTGTTAAAACCAGGAAGTATAGGCAATCTCACGGAACTACGTTTGTCCACATACTCCAGGTTCAATGGTCAAGTTTATGAACAACTTAAAGACGTTCCAATAGGTTTACCCACATCTAAACTCATCACGTAGGTGGTCATGCAGAGGTTAGAGAACATCCCGCCACCCAGGATCAAGCCAAAACTGTGGATGTTGCATGCCCATGAAACACACCTAATCCTTAAAGGATCAATGATAGAACACACTTAGACTGTTGAAAAATGTTTTCAGTTATATCAAAATTACGAGTTGCTGTTCTTGTATACACTGATCAGCTGCAAACATGATGAAATACTGTAGAGGTCAGTTCATTGAAAAGAAACACACACAGACAGACTTCTCAGTTTTCACAGCGACCACCTAATCATCAATAAAAGCAGATGCATTCGAACTCCGTTTCAAAGAGCTGAAAGACATTGTAGAGCTCTGAAGGAAGGAGAAAAAGTGCATGTACCCAGTATTTCTTCGTAACGGATATCCACGAAATTTCACCAGACGGAGTTTGTTGTAAAAAGAAGGAGATTAAAGCTCTACGGAACCATCAGCGAAATCAACTTTACTACCATGCATTGAAACCGTATCAGAAATGACAGTGGGAATTCCGTGACCACATCACACCATGTTAACACACAAACCAACGGCAACAGTATTATCAAAACCAAAAGAACTTAAACCCGCAGATGGGATAAGCGTTATATGCAAAATCCAACGCAACGATTGCAAGCATTAGCTCGACCAAACTGGACAGAAATTACCAGCACGAATATGTGAACATAAACTGACCACCAAGAGACAATCAACTTTCTCTGGTCCCCATCCGCCTAAGCACTTAAAGATCCTTATTTAGGCAAACACCAAACAGGTAAGAGAATTTCTCGAAGCTTGGTACTCACCATCTGGGTTAATAAACAAACACATCAAGCTGGACAACATTTACGAACCAGTGCGAACCAAAGATTCAAGGTGATATAAACGCCACCAAGCCCAAATTCCGGCAAACCTTAGCGGGGCAACTTGAACAGATCGGATCGCTGATCAAATGGAAATGAGTGGACAGTTAGATTGAATTCCAAAAATAAAGAAGTGACCTACTGTTGTAAACCCTCCTAAACGATACGCTGGTTCGTCCTAGCTATTGTAATTCGCTTGGCAGAATTCGGATTCTCGTCTCGGTAATAATTAACAAGAAAATCTCGGTCCCGAAAAGTACCGCGACTGTCCCGCATTCGTTCCCTAGGCAAGCCAAAAGACGCGTTCAAAATACAAAGCTTTGTTCCGCTCCAAACGGGGTGCGGCTAGGGCAACAAGTACAAGGTATTTATAGGGCACATAATGTCCACACATTCCCACCACATCATGAGAAAGAGTTGAATCGCACACGTCAATAGCGGTATAAAAAGTGAAACGATTTGAACAGTTCCACCAGTCAGGACTGAGTCAAGTCGTTTTTTCTTCTTCCTCACGACCGAGGCGCCCTGGGATGGTCACACGGTGGGCGCCCTAACACCTACTCAATCAAAGTATAAGAAACAAACAATCAGCTTCGAAGCCAGATTTTGACAACACGAAGCAGCCAATTAGACTCCAGATCCAAGACTCGAAAGATGGGGAAAGTAACCAGTCGAGCTTCAAGCCAAAGTTCAAAAGTAACCAGTCAGAATTCAGGCCAAAAGTTCAACTCACTTTGGTATATAAGAGCAAGCATCTATCGAACTTCACCAAGCTCTACACCGAAATCTATACTTTCAAACACTCAAGCACTGACGATCTCATTTCCATCAGTGATGAAACGTTCGCAACCTAACTTTCAGGTCCGCAGATCATCCTTATACTTAACTCATCTACTCAAGTTACGAGGATCATCCTTACTGTTAACTGTTAAAAACCCTACATGAGCGCACTATGCTAAGGATTGCTCATTTCTGTGAGGACTTCGCATGCGCAAGCAACTATTCTTTCTGCACGAATGCTTGTGTCGAAACGTTCTCTCACCAAATATTAACCATATACCAAAGCTCAGTCGTTCACAAGCCTGAGAAATAGCTAGACAAAATGGAAAACGGATGTTAAACATGTTAATAACCGTTGCCCATAATCTGTCACAAAAATATGAAGGCATCGTGAACACTGAAAGGGAAGACTGCATACAATTGATAGACGAACAGTAGCTACGAAAATTAGAGACAATTATGGAACAACGAGCTGCAAGAACGGCAGTTGAGGATAAGCTGTCAAAATTGATCAAGAGTGCCAGTTATACAAGCATACAGAAAAATTGCTAAACCATCCGTGTTACGTATCAGCTTTGTGTCCCCAAAATGACCCAAGCATGATGATGAGTTATTTCCGCTGCATGGCCTAAACAAGTTGCGCTATGGCGGCAACTAGGCTTTCGTATTCGTTAGACAAACTAGCGAAAAGCACATTATATTCAGATTTCGTACTGACTTCTAAAATATTTATAAGCTTTCAAAGTTTTACAAGCCGCTTGCGGATATGAAGTGCTGAATTAACAATTGGCATATGAGAAGAATGTTCCACAGCTTATTACGAGACAAGATTCAACTCTACCCATACCGATAGTCTATTACGTCCCAATGCAGCGTGTGTAGTAAGCACGCAGGTTAGCAAAGAACAAACAACCTATCATCACATCCTACCTGTCGCTTCTGATGGGTTCGTCTCACGCCTCTGTCAAAAGTCCGAAATTACGCCGTCACTGAAATTTTACTATCCCTGCGGTCATCACCATATATGTGAATCAAAGACACCGTACGGATAATGTTTTTCTATGAAGTAATTGTTCGTGAGAGAGTACTCATGGGGAATTCGAGTGTAGACAGAAAAAATCACCGAGTCAAAGTTACAGGTTATGCTCTGAGGATGTCTCAAACAAGATATTTGCTGACCGTTGATCAATGGCCTCTTCAACTGGCGGGGTGAATGAAGCATAACTTAAAAGGTTCAGTAAAAGATCAGGGTTTCGCAACCAAATGGTGGCGACTCTAACTACATTCAACGTTCGAACTCTCACAGACTCAGATTGACTTTTGCGCATCCACTAGATCACAAAATATCCATTTTTTAACCGTAAAACTCGAGTCAGTCAAGTTGGCAGAAGCCGCGCCTAAGATTGTTTGTGGAACTATTGAAAAAGATATGCACTACTGACGAGCTCTAATGAGGGCGAGACCCGAGTCTAGTGCTTCTTTTGGAAAAGCGTCGACCGGAAAGTCTTTGGGAATACGACAGCTGCGATTAATTGTGGATGTTCAAACAGATGTCCAATTAGATGTTCAATATAGAAACGAAAATCCCTTGCTACTCGTCAGTAAAGACAAGGTAGTGACTCAAGAAGTCGGAACACCGGTCACCAGGCGGTATACCGACATAATATCCATCACGCCGCCCCCGTATCTGCAGCAGTGTGAACGAATCCAGTGTGACTTTTGTTCCACTTACGGCGTCTTCCTTCAGGACGTAGCGAAGCCCAATTTGTTTTTTGGTATTCTGTTCAGTTTAATTGCTTGTGCCACTGTCCTGTATGATGTCTGTTGTTAAAGCTTCACTGCAGTATACAAGGTCTATCTGATTGTAATTTATGCAGGTTCGTCTATCATTAATTAAATGTCTACGAAACCAGACTGATCAAGGATGATTTTCTACAGTTGCCTTGTTTTGTCCAAATCAAGAGGATTACAGCTGGCCTGATAGACCGCGGATAAGTAGAGGGCGTAACAGACTATATTTTTACGCAACATCCAACCGGAATGTCTGTGAAGTAATTTCAAAAAGATGTTTCGAAGTACTGCAGTTCCTTGAGCAAATCTGCCGATGGAAATGTGAATTTATCGCGAATTCGTATTCAGTGACTGAAGATGCAACTAACCCCAAAGGATAAGGTGGGCATATAAAGAACGAGGTACGACCAAGTTTGAAAACGATCGAACAATCAAGTAGAAAGCGTCTCATCAGATCAGTCAGTAAGAAAATCACTTCTGCGCGCACCCTCCCGGTCACCAGTTGGTCTCGCTGAACCTCGATATTGCTCAATTCAACAAGGTTGTAGTTCACGACAAGACACTCAATCGAACAAAAGCTCTTTGCCAGATCGAGCTCCCAACGTTGGTGTGATTGATTCAGTCTTCAGGATACACTAAGCACCGAGAGAAATCAACAGCGATTAAACAACCCGGAAACTTGAGGCATATCAGCAAGGAGTAAAATAAGTTCACCGGTAACCCTGTGGATTACTGATCTATTTATTCGAGGTTTTCCGTCGAATGTAGATTGCTACGCTAACAGCTACCCTCATTGAGGTTGGGCAATCATCCGGTATTGTGAGGAAGAGGCATCGGATAAAATGAAAGGATGCGCAGCGCTAGAACCAGGCTGCTGTTCAACGAGTCTGTCAACCACACCTTATTTACGCTGCTATAACAGGTACGTGTTGACTGACGGATGCACTCTCAAATACGAAGGCTCGGATGGATAAGGATGAATAGGCGAAAATGTGTTCTACAACCCTACGACAGCTGAACTATGAGGCTGCTTTGAATTCATTTCTCCGTTAGGAGATACAATCTAAGTGGTTTGAGGGTGCCATAACAGTTTTGTACCTCAGACGAGAAGCATCCTTTGCTGACTTAACTCGGTACACAGATGAGGAGGTGAATATGACCAATCTGTTCCGATTTGTTGTTAGTATCCATTTAAGAATTTTCAAAGTGATATGTTTTGTAGAGCAGAATGCAAAGATGCTGTCAACAGCCGAAGAAGAAAAAATTAAAAACCGACGAATTCCTTTCAATGCGACAGACCGTGAGTTCGATTAATATACATGAACCTCAAGCGCGGGTTGGGTTGCAGGTGAACAGACAGATCATCATCATCATAGGCAGCAATACATTAGTAGTGCCTACTTATACTCAACCACCACGCAACCACGAAGAGAAAAAAGGAAAGAATGAAAAACTCATATGAGAAGAGCAAAAGAAAAAAAAGGGAGGAGAATGGATCTAACCACTAAAAATAGCTACGTCCACATCCAAACATACAATTTCAAGGTGCCTACACCTTGCAAACAAACAGCCGAGCTGTGAGTGAAAGTGAGGCGTCATCAGTAAGACAG
This sequence comes from Paragonimus heterotremus, assembly GCA_013368495.1. NCBI lineage: Eukaryota > Metazoa > Platyhelminthes > Trematoda > Plagiorchiida > Troglotrematidae > Paragonimus > Paragonimus heterotremus. Next base: position 284,907 of record LUCH01000154.1, read on the forward strand.
ATTCCTCATAACTTTCACCGCCCCACGTCATTAAGTGCACTCACTTCAAAGACAACTCGGACAAACAACGATAAAATTCACGCCAC